>CM042202.1:4796494-4909866 GCA_023539305.1 Ilex asprella | reverse complement strand
TGTGCGTGTGTAAAATGTGGTCGGACAGAACATCTAAGAAGATATAATAAATGTGCGGAACCTATTTCAGGACGATCGTTAGACCGTTTACGCTGGATAAGGGATGGGCAGAGCAAGGAATACCCTGAGACGCCATCTTACTCTAGCCCGATGTTAAACAGATTCGTGAGAAATGAAATAAACCGTGCCAATCATATACCTGAATTCGATAGTTCTGATGCCGAAACAATATAAGAATGTACTATTTTGGAAGAATTATAAGTAATTATAAATATGTAGATAAAAATTATACATATTTAGATCTATGTGTAAATAAATGTAAATAACTATTAACTAGTTAGAAAAATCTGTAAATAACAATAACAAATAGAATGAATTAAAAACCCACCAAATTTTTGAAGAAAAAAAAGAGTGGTTAGTGAAAGTTTTTGTAGAATGTATAAAATATATCTAATGTGTATATTGCAGGAAAATAAAGCAACAAGGAAACAAAGCAGCATGCAGCAACAAAATCCCAGGAAACTGCCACCATCCGGACGGCAGTCCCACCGTCTGGACGGTGAGCCCTATTATAAAAACAGCCTCCATGCAGAAAAAACCGACCAGTACATTCTTGCACCTCAAAACATTTGGCCAGCCCAGAAAAATTCAAAGAAAAATCCTCAAATCCACTACATTCCACCGAATTCGATCAAATTTGTTCCGATTATTCTCATACTCATCACATTTGGAGCAGATTTACGGATTGAAATCAACTAAAACGAAGAATCCAAGAAGAAATCAAGGAATCCATGTATTTGAGGAAAAGTTCAAGAAGATCTTCAAGACGGACACAAAGGGAGCAACCCGAGCTACAAGAAGCACCACAACAACACCCAGGACCGGGAAACATCTTCAACCAGGTGATGTTTGAAAATTTTGATCAACAAAGCTGGTATGATGAAAAATTTATGATGAATACCATTATTGTTGAACGCCCGGTTGTGATTGGAGATTTTGACAACATAAGAATTAGACAAATTCTTACTGCTAGAGATTGGCTTGATTATGTTCAATTATCTGTTCCTGCATATGATTGTTTAGTCCGTGAATTCTATAGTAATGCTCAGATAGTTGAACCAAGACATTTACGTGCATTTGTACGGGGTGCAATTTTTCATGTTTCACCAGCTCTGATAGCCGAATTTTTTCAACCCATGCGGAGAGAAGAAAACCCGCAATACCCGTACAATGCAGAGACATTGCCAAACATAAATGTCTTAGGAAGAGAGGTGACCGGCAATCCAGAATTTGGGTGGGGCAGACCAAATAAATACATCAAGCAGGGAGACTTAACTGATAAATACCGCATTCTGAATTTAATCACTGTGAATAGCTTGCTACCTAGAGCTCAGAAAAATCAAGTCTACACTGAGCAAGCTTATTTTCTGTATGCATTCAGGATGGGACATACCATTGACTTGCCCAATCTGATTGTGGATCAAATGATACTAACAGTAAAGGATAAAAAGCTCTCACTGTCCTATGCCATGTTAGTCTCTCAACTTTGCAGGAACAATGGGGTGATGATTGATCCAACCTGGAAGACCGTTGACCAATATGGACCTATTGATAAAACATCATTGAAGAAAAGTCACGGAGCACAACCCGAGGCACAACCAGATGCACCACCGGTAGCCCAAGAAGAAGTACCACCTGAACCTCAAAAAGAATTCATTCCACCAGAACAACAGCCACAAGAAGATCTACCTTATGTTCCAGTGGATGACAGGAAAGACAGACAGATTCTGATGGGAATGGAGACCACAATGAACCAGATGCAGACCACCATTAATCAGATGGGCACCAACTTACATCAAATGGATCAGCGGATGATCAATTATGAACAAAATCAGGCTGAGTTGCTGAGGCTATGAAGACAACACTTTGGAGGAGGACCATCCATGTCATGAAGACTGGGAATTCTACAATAAAAACTTTACTCTCTTTCACTCAGCTTTTTAAATTATGCACTTTTAAATTATGCATTTTTAAATTATGCAGTTAGACCACTAAACTATCTTTGCATTTGTTTGTTTAGTTGTTTTGAACCTATGAATATTTTGAACTTGTTAAGTTTGAACGTAGAAATGTTTAAGGTTATGTTTTAATTAAAGTCTATCTTGAAAAAGTTAGGAAACCTAATTTATATGATTCAAAGTAAAATTAAGTTAGTATTTTTAGTACATTGCAAGAATTGTCTTAATATGATCACTGAGATTTTCACATTTTAATGGGACATTATCTCAATATTCTTATTTAAATTTAGTTACACAAAAGGATATCTTTATTATTCAAAAATTTTGTGAAATATTACAATCTTTCTACCAATAGTGGAGATATAAAACCCAATGCAGATTTTGAACCTCTCTTTCTTGGAGAGCTATTCAACATCTACTCAAAAGAGAATCTCCGATTCAGCGGTAACTTTTCTTTGAGTAATCTCATTATTTTTGTTTAGATTAACACTTGTTAAATTATATTGTTAACACTATCCTTAAACTGTTAGCTAGAAAGAATGCAAACATATGATTTCTGGAAAATGATTTTAGGTCATGTTTCATCAATCTTGAGCCTTGACCATTTCTTTTGCAAAACTATATCCCTAGTCAGCCAAGATTGAGCCTGAACATTACAAATTCTTTTCTTAAAAACACAAAAATAGACCCAAACCCAATAAAAATATATTTCAACCTACCCTTGCTATTTAATTTTCTTGCACCATCTTTGAATTTAACAAAATGCAGCATAGCAGAAGAAGAAGAAAAGGTAGAAAAGAGACAAGAAAGACGAGATGGAGCGTAAAACGCACTCGTACAAGAAAAGCGAGATGGAGCGTAAAACGCACTCGCTCAAGAAAAAGTGAGATGGAGCATAAAATGCACTCACCAAAGAAAGAAAAAAAATTGAGGTGTGCTACAATATAAAGATAGCAATTTGAATCCCTATGACGTCATTTCATAAACCTCAACCCCATAACCACATTACAACCCTAAGAAAGTCCTTTTCGATTCCAGGAATCATATATTTGCATTTAGTCTATTAATCTAAAAAGGAAAATGTTAATAATATAATTAATAAAGTGTTAATATTCTTCCATGAGATTATGTCAATTACCTCTTTATTCAGTAAACCGCTCCTTTAAATACTTACATGTGAAATTATTTGCTTTGTTTACAATATTCCAATCACATGTAAGACTGAGAGATTAGTCACTATAACATATATTATTTGTTGAGCGTATTCCAGGAAAGGATCGACATCAAGATTATTGCGAAAAAGGGTAATATTTCTCAAATGCTTTTTGAAAATAAAGAGATTCCTACACACACACAAAAGTTTTTAGAAAAATATAGCTATAATGTTACCATTAACTTGTGTTACTCTTATGAGTGATCAGAAAAAAGATTTATTTTAGCTATGCACAAAAATAACAATTTAATTTTACATATAAACCATATAAATTATGCATTCCTAACTATAGAAGTTTGTAGGTAGCTTCACTGAAAACCTTCACGAGACACAACTCGTCCACTAGGAATCACCTAGGGGTTTAACGGCTTATTGCATATGCTAAATGCAATCGTGAAAAAATCCACGAAAATGATTTTACCCCTACTTGTATTATATTTTTACGTTTTACTAGGGACTAGTAAAGTTTAAGTAGGGGAGTGTGATTGACATCAATTAGATGTAAAATAGAAGTATTAAAAAAAGTCGAATTAGTAGAATTACCGCACTAAAAAGTCATAATTAAAGTAAATTAGGGTTAGTGCGGGAATTATTCATTTTAATAGTTTTTATCTACAATTGCAGGACAAAATGCAGAAATAATCAAAGAAGAAGGGAGCAATGTCAAGAAGATGGAAACTCAAGGAGGTCAAAGTGTAATATTCCAACATGAAAAATCAGAAGCCATGCAACTTGCAAATCCACTTGCACCACCGTCCGGATGGCACTGCCACCGTCCGGACGGTCCTCCTTAGTCAGCACATCAAACCTCCACCTCATGCTTCCTTGCTCGCCTATAAATATGCACCTCCACCTCCCTTGCAAAGAAGACCGGAGATGAGAGCTTTCAAGTGAAAATCCAAAGAGAGAAAAAGGAAAAGAAAGGAAGAAAAAGAAAGAAGAAAGTGAAACCACGATCCGGTCCGTGATACACTTTCAGTTCCAATACTGTATTTCTACATTTCTGTTATAGCTTTCCATTCGGATAGTTGAAGTGCCGCCACTTTTTCATCTTAACTGATAATAAGAGTGGTTGTGTTTCAATCGTTCCCTACGAAAGCCTTTTACATTTGGTACTTTAATTTTGTTATAATGATAACTGTCAACACTCCTTGCTCGTCTATAGCAATGGAGCGTGAGTAGTTCCTTATATCCTCCAGTTCGAGGGGAACATATGTACAATTCTGGTTTGTTTATGGAATTGCTGATGTTTTATCTATACGTTTATTATATATATAAGACATGCCAGCTGGAATGACCCCGGTGATCCTATCGGTATGGCTTTGCTTCCACTGGAACGCTAAGGAAGTTCCACTAACGCATGATATTACTATATATAATAATATTGCCTGCTAGAATAACCCCGGTGATCCTATCGGTATGGCTAGTCCTCCACTGGAACGCTGAGGAAGTTCTACTGTCAATATATATATTCCAAGATGATCTATTGAATAATTCAAGTATTCCGTTTGAGTGGCTTGACTTTCTGGGTGATATATCTAAATACAGCTAACTTGACAAGTTGCTGTATTATGATTAACTACCACCAGCTGACCTGACAAGTTGCTGGAAGATCGTCTATACCACCAGCGGGTTTTACTCGAATTAGTCAATTGGAATATCTAAAATCCAGCGTAGCCTAATAAGCAGCTGTGTTATAATATATATTACCTTCACAATAGCCTAATAAGCTATTGTGTGCTGAATATGTGCATCAGACCTACCGGTTAACTTTCCAGTAAAATGGAAGTTGATTGATGTGTGGTAGCAATTCCGTAACAATACCAATATAATGCATATGGGATCCTTAAACTGAAGGATATATTTTATATTTTTGTCAATTAATCTGCTTTATTTATGCACGTTGTTATATCTGCACTTTACTTCCGCCTGCCTTTTATTTTAAAACCAGTTAATTAGACTAAACTCACACCACAAGCAATCAAACATCAAACTACTCCAAATCAACCAATTTACTGTTTAGTTGTGTTATTGTTCTATTTTTATTTTATTTTTTTTATTTTTTTTATTTTAATTACTTAACTCTTCGTGGGATCGATACTTGGACTTAAAACCGAGAAAACTACAATTCGACCACCTATACTTGGGTGTAATATTTTAATATAATTCAGACACACCAAAAAAAGTGCGAATCAAGTATTACTAGCATAGTATATTACAAAGGGTCTCTTGTCTTCCCTTTGACCGAGCACAGTGCCGACCGCATAATCCCTAGCGTCACACATTAGCTCAAATGGTGAGTCCAACTTAGGTGGTTGCATGATTGTAGGTGAGATGAGCATGTTCTTTAATTTTTTAAAGGATGCCTCACAATCATTTGACCAAACAAATGGATAATTTTTTGCAAGCAAATTGTTCAAAGGTCAGGTCAATGCACTAAAGTCTTTAATAAAACGACAATAAAATTCGACATGGCCAAGAAACAACCTGATATCTTTGATGACCTTCGGTGTAGTGAGGTTGGAAATGGCCTCAACCTTTGATTTGTCCACTTTGATCCCCTTCGCTGAGATGATATGCCCGAGCACAATCCTTATGTCACCATGAAGTGACACTTTTTCCAATTTAAAACCAAGTTCTTCTCTTCACATCTCAAGAACTTTCACCAGATTCTCCAAGCATCCATCTAACAAATCCCCAAACACTGAGAAGTCGTCCATAAACACCTCCACATTCTTCTCCACCTAGTCACTAAAAATCCTCATCATGCAACGTTTAAAAGTTCTATAGTCATTACACACCCCGAAAGGCATGCAACGGTAGGCAAAAGTACCGTAGCGACAAGTGAATGTGGTATTCTCTTGATCATCCAATGCAATCTTGATTTGATTTTAGCTGGAGTATCCATCTAAAAAGCAATAGAATAGATGCCCCGTTACTCTTTTCAACACTTGGTCATGGAATGACAATGGAAAATGGTCTTTTCTTGTGCATAAGTTAAACTTTTGGTAATCAATACACACCCTCGATCAGGTGATCACCCTTGTTAGAATAAGCTCATTCTCCTCAATAACAACAACCGTGACTCCCACCTTCATGGGTACTACTTGCGTGGGGCTAACCCATTTAATATCGGCAAGACAACTTGGAGGCCTCCTCAAGGTATATGCGGTGTGTGTAAATGAGGGGACTTATCCCCTTGATGTTGGTGATTGTCCAACCAATCGCTCCCTTATGCCTTTTCAATACTTTCAAAAGATCCTCATGTTGCTTCCTCTCCAATGTTGAGCTAATCACCACCAGAAAGGAATTGTTATCTCCATGGTATGTACACTTAAGATGGGATGGTAATGGCTTCAACTCCGACATGGTATTTCATATATCTGATGGGAAGATCTTTCTTTCAGGATGTGGAAGCTTCTTAAATGTAGGGGTCCATTTTTCGACCCCTTTCAAACGCTCCCATTCCTCTTGTACGTCAACGTGCGCTATATCAACAATCTCCTCCTCAACTCTCTACATACCCAACAACTCCAAGTGTTCTTCCTCCAAGGTGTCAATCCTGTTGACTTCGTGCACCTCCTCATCATTCCCTGGTTGCTTGGACAAGTTGAAAACATTGAGATCTATGGTCATGTTGCCAAATGCAAGCTTCATGAGACCGTTCCTATAAATAATCACAATATTAGATGTGGAAAGAAATGGTCTACTAAGTATTACACTGATTTGGGAGCTAAGGTTTGCAATCGGGTGAGTGTCAAGCTCAATAAAATCAACAAGAAACTAAAATTTATCAACTTGTTCTAAACCATCCTCCCTTGGCGTTCGGACACTATGGTCTACCAGTTGATGCGTGATTGGACTAGGCTTCAATTTTTCCAGCTCGAGTTGTTGGTACTCCAAAGAAGGTAGGAGATTGACACTTGCCCCCAAATCAAGGAAAGCTTGTTCCACCTGGTGATTCCCAGCCGTGATAGCAATGGGAGGGAATCTAGGAGCCTTGAACTTTGGTAGGGTGTTAGTCCTCAAAATGAGCTCACTTTCTTTGTGAGGAATGCCTTTTTTGTGAACGTTTAGTCTCCGCTTCACGTTGCACAAGTCCTTCAAGATCTTAGCACAAGATGGTATTTGCTTATTGGCATCAAGCAGTGGAATGTTAATCTTTACCTGCTTAAACATCTCAAGTATATCAACATAATTAGCCACCTTGACGGGTGGCTTCAAATGCTTAGGAAAAGGGATAGGAAAGGCGGATGCATGCACACTCTCAACAACCACGTTCTCTTTCTCACTCACCTCACCCCCTCAGAATCATCATTAGCTTCTTTCTCTATTGGCAATGTGGTATTGGATGAAACTTTTGGCACAACTGTCTTATCAAATTGTTTGCCACTTCGAAGGGTGGTGATTGCTTTGAGTTTCTCAAAACTCTCATTACCATGTTTAGATGACTCAATGACATGTTGGCCTCTAGGGTTTTCTTGGGGTTGAGCGAGAAATTTTCCCTTTTCTTTTTGTGATGTCCCCATTAAATTTTTTCACTTTGTGAGTTGGGCCCGAATGTCATTAAAAGTTGTGGCACTTTGATTGTTGACGACAGCTTAGTTTTGATCGAAGCTCGTCTGGCTTTGAATAAAAGAATGACCCACATCCTTCAAACTCCTTTTGTGATGTTGTTGGTAAGTGGATGGGATGGATGGTCCTTGTTGATTAAAATTTTATGGATGTGGACCTTGTGAATACCCTTGTAGATTAGACCTTGGCTATTGAGGGCTAGACGCTTGACCTTGACCTTGGTAGTGACCTTGCTTAGGAGGCATGGGATGTGAATATGCATTAGAAGCATGAGGAGTGGGATTCTCATTTCGCCAACTAAAGTTCGGGTGATTGCCTCTTTAGGTTAAAGGCATGAACTTGCTCGTGGTACACTTCCTTAAGTGTCAGAATGTTAGGGCACTCCAATATAGATTGTTCTACACTCTCAAAAATTGAGCATCATTCCTTGGTCTTTGAAACATTAAACACCTCGTGTCTGCTATTGGCCTCTAAGCTTTCCATCTTCTACGACAACCTAGTGATTTTAGAAAGTAAGTCTTCCCAGTCTGTCAAATCATACATCCCTCCCCCTTGTGACTTACTACCACCCGGAGACCACCTATATACATCGGTGGGATCCGTAATATCCCATGATTGTGCATTCTAGGCCAATGTACTATAGTAGTCTAGGGCCTCATCAGGGTCCTTGTTCAAAAGCTTGCCATTGCACATCATGCCAATGATTTTTTTATGGCCCAGTGTGATTCCGTCATAAAAGAAACTCACCAATTGTCGTGATTCAAAACAATGATGTGATATAGATTGGAGCAATTCCTTGTTGAGGTCCCAACAAGTATAGAATTGCTCATTAGGCTATTCCAAAAAATTTTGAATTTGAATTTTTAAAGCGGTGGTTCTATGCATCGGAAAAAATTCATTCTAAAACTCATAAAGCATTTGAGCCCAAGAGGTAATGGATCGCGGCCGCAAGGCATTCTACCATATTTTGACTTTTCCTTTGAGGGAAAAGGCAAACAATTTCAAGGGTGCAATGTCTTCCATAGCATATTTAGTGACGAAGGTTGCAACTATATCCGCAAATTCCTTAATGTGTAAATAATGATTTTCATTTTCAATTCCATGGAATGTAGGAAGTAGTTGCAACATTCCTGGCTTCACTAGGAAGGCATAAGCTTGGACCAGCAAGAGAATGTAAGAGGGAGTTGTGCTACATGTGGGTTAGAGAAAATCCCGCATTGAGATATTATTCCCTTCATTTCTAGGGGGAAATGGATTATAGGGTTTGGAATTCTCAGTTCTTGCACTTCTCCCCTTGGAACATTTACATTGGCACCCAACTCCTCAAAGTTATCACTGACATCCTCGGGTGGTTATTGGTCAATATTCATGTTGGGGTCTAAGGGTTGTCTAACCAATTGATTTTGGTTTTCTCATCCCCACATACAAAACAATATCTAGAAATGAAAATGAAATACACAAAAGTATAAACAAGGAGCGACGTACCTCAGCTATTGATGAGAATTCATATTACTTACCTCTGTCGTCCGAAAATCACCTTCTTGATTCAACGCTTTGCCTTCCACGACAATGGCGCCAAAAATGCTTAACTTTTTTCATCATTCCTAATGTTCGAATATCATCCTGTGGTATGTTTATGGCTTATATGGATAGGGGAGTGTCACTCAACCTCAGAATGATTCAAGAAATGGGGTAAACAGAATAGTTGTGTGGAATGTGTGTGTGCATGAACAAAAGTGCTCCCCAAGCATTGTAAACCCCCCATATTCTTATCGTTATACAGTAACGTAATTAGGCTTTGGAAATGCCAACATATATAATGATGTATGTATAAATTATTTGGATTGTAAGAATATAAATAAAAATGCTAATTGAGGTAATAGGGTGTGTGATAGAAGTTGGAAGCATTCCGAAGTGAAAACACACTTAGGGAGAATTTGAATACGAAGGAGTTTTGATACTACTCCAATGTTCGGATCATCATTTTTTAATTTGATATCCATTTGATCTGAATTTTTACAGTAAATAGTAGAGTTCCAGTGTGACGCCCCAAAAATCCGGGGGTCCCGTTGACCATCCGTCAACCCGCGGAATGCCCGTGGATACCGAGTGACTCGATATCTCGGTGTTATGTCCCATTTATCGGGATCCATCTTTTAACAAAATTCAGGCAGAATCTCCTTCGTACGGGGAGCTCTACCCAAAAACACAACCTATATAATAAACCTTACAAAGCCCATCCGAGGCCCAATATAATACAATGACCGCACCGGGTCCATTTATAAGTAAATATAGACCACACCGGGTCCATTTATCTATACTCATATAAAACATACACAGTTATATCAAAACAGTCCATATAGACTCTGTTACAATTTCTTTATACATTACATGCCAAGATTAAATTAGAAGTCTAATTTTACAAAAGAAAAGAATTGAAAGCCACAAGTCGGCTTTTCTTCAACCAAGGGCCCCCGAATGAGAGACATCCGCAGGAACATGTCCCGTACCTGAAAGTGGGTCCCGTATAGGGTGAGCCAACGCCCAGTAGAGAAATTCCTACAGAGGCTACTCCTCCACCTATATGCATATGAAATGTTCACATGCACACACCACAAATCCATAACCATTCCATCAATAACATGCGATTAAATGATGTAATGCTATTATGTCATACCATGAATGAGGTGAGACCCACCCATGTGCACCCATCTGAGCCCATCACGGCTCCCTTTACATGCAATGCCATGTATGTTAAACCCGGGCTACCCAAGCCCCATAAAATGAGATGAGACTCATGTACTCAACCCGAGCCCGCCCCGGCTTAACATGAAATGAGATATGACTCATTTACGCACTCAGGCCGAGCCCTTCCCGACTCGACAACACAATGTAAATGCCCATGTGTACAACATGCCATGACTAAGATGAGACTCAATCATGTAACACAACCCGAGTTCTTCCCGACTCCCACACAACACAATGCAATGTGAAATGAACCCGTCTGCGACGGAAAATATGATACTCATTGGATGAGTATATTTTATATCAAAATCTTGTGTCTTGTTGGGCAACGGATTTTGGAATTTCACCGCCGGCTCCGTACGCCTAATTCACTTTTTTGGACTTGCACCGACGGAAGTGAATAAACCAGTAATCGGGTCTTGCACCCGAGGGATCTTCTAGCCCTTCTTACTATACTCGACACAAGTTTTCCATGCATACATGTAACCGTGCGACTCAGTCGAATTTTCAATCCAACTTTCCCGAGCCCACCATCAAGCACCAAGTATGATGTTGATTAACCATGCACCACCTACACATGCCTCCACTAATGACTAATGTCCATGAATGGAGTTACCAATGTCATGCTCTATATGCAATAATGCCAATGAGCAAGTCCCATAACCACTTGCATTTAATACCACATAGATTGTGGTATAAACACCCACGCACAAACAATTCCCATAACCACATGCATTGAATACCACATAGATTGTGGTACAAACACCCATGCACAAACACACCCACACCCATGCTAACATCCCATGAATGTGGTGTCACACCATGTCCATACGCAATGTATGCAATATGAACTACTCCTTGCATCAACCACTAAGTGTGGTGTCAACATCCACCATGCACTCACCCATGAAATGAATGATTCCGTGCAAATGCAATGTGATACACAATTGCATATCCATGCCATGTTCTATATGGAATGAATGCCATATAAACAATGTATTTACACGTTCTACTTCATGGCAATTTTATCAATAACATATAACTACCAAACTTCTTTAACCATGTCAATACATCAAGAATCATATATTGACAACATAGAGCATAAATTCAATTATCTCTACTCATATAACATGTTATCACAATATCATTGAAATAACCACAAGATTAACATCAACCAAGGCATATAATCAAACACCTTCAAGGCAACCAACATGGTAACACATATTATGCCCAATTTTTACATAGCTTTCACATAATTCAAGAAATCTCAGTAGGCAATCTCTACATACTAATTTAGGATAAAATCATTTTTACCTAAATTCCACCAATGGGCAAGTGCAATTTTCTAAAAACCTACCCACCATCTTTATTATTCCCTAACCATAGACATATATATATCCAGCCCATTTATCATAGGCATTTCTAGGCATGTAAATTTCATAGGCATGTAAATTTCATATATCCTCATAACCACATATCAATGAGCATATAAATATCATATTCGTCTCAATATTAATATATCAAAGCATGCATATATCAACAATTATAATCAACACAATTGACAAGCATGTTATTACATAATCTATGTCAATAACACACTTAAATTACATGGTGCATGATACACATAACAACCCACAAAATTTAGCGCAAAACAGCCCGCGAAAATCAGCCCAAAGTGGCTAAAAATTCAGCCACTATACGGCCCCTAAACAGCCATAAAACAGCCCCTAAACCAGCCACTAAGCAGCCCACGAAATCAGCCACTAAGCAGGCCCTTAACAGCCCCTAAATGGACACTAGACAGCACACAATTCAGCCACAAAGCTACCCACAAAATCAGTCCATTATTAGTGCACAAAACAGTCCACGTTTCGGCACAAAACAGTCCACATTTTAACCATAAAACAGCCCGCAATTTGGCCACTAAACAGCCACATAGCAGCCCCTTAATAGGCCACCAAAACAGCCCACAATTCAGTCTATGTACAGCCCACAAAACAGCCTATGTACAGCCTACAAAACAGTCACAAAACCGCCTCAACATAGGCCACCAAAACAGCCCACAATTTAGCACAATTAAAGCTCAAATACAACCCACAAAAATGGCCCAATTACAGCCCACATTCTGTCCAAATAAAGCCATATAAAAACAGCATCTTTAGGTTTAGAATGAACCCAAGTAGGAAGAACCCTACCTCTTGTAGCGTGAGAATCCCGCCCGAAAACCCAACTCGAAGCTTGATTTTCCCAACTCCTGGAATTTCACCTTCGGTAAAATTCGTTGTTTTTTGGTACCCACGCGTAGCCCTCGTCGACGTGATCACTTCTCCCTTCTAGTTCGACGGAATCCGAGCAACGAAATACGACTCGAATCTTGATTTTCGTACACCCCCATCCGTTCACCTTCGGTGAAACTTGTAGTTTTTGGTACCCACGTATAGCCCTTGACACGTAGAACGTCTTTTGTTCTTGGCCCGAGTGGATTTGAGCACTCCACGGCCGTAGATCGTAGAGAGAAGTTGGATTTTCTCTTCTTTTCTCTCGGCTGAAACCAGCTGAGATGGTGAAGGAGAAGTCTGATTTTTCAGACTTTAGGCCCCTATTTATATTTTTAGAATACTTGGCCCACAATTGACCACACGTCTCTTTTAATTTCGGGTCTGTTTTCGTCCCGAAACGATTAAATTTCATCCCGGTTTAAGTTCAAAATATTTTTATTTTAACTTATCTCAATTTGTTCCCTAAACTTTAAAATTTTATAAAAATTTCGTGTACGGGGTCACCCGAGGCCCGTTCGTCTCGTAAAACGCAAAAATCCGACTATCTCGGAATTCAACGAAATTTTACATGGTCACTAGATTTCGCGAGACGAATTCAACGGCGAAGTCCGTTCCGTCATCCGAGCTCTAGAAAAATTCAGGTTCACAACCTATTCCGTGGTGACAATTTACTATTATTTTTTTTCCTTTGTTATAAACGGTTCACATTTTCCGGGGTTTCACATCCAGTGCTACAAAAGAGTGCTCACAAAAAGTTTCCAAATCAAACTCTAAATTGGTCAATACCTCATTAGAAGTTACACCAGAAACTAGGATAATGTTTGAACGTGAAAGTAAATTCAAACGACTATTCGTTCCAGTAATCTTCTCTAATGGAAATGTAAAAGTACTAGAAGCAACCAACGTTTGAAAACCAAATGACGTTCGAACACCAAATGACATTTGAATGTGATCTACGAATCATAACATCAGATTCAAGTAGGCTGAGATATTTTCTCCCTTTATAAATACATAAGGCTACCTCCTTTAGCCTCCATACACCATTTACTACCCTAGAAAGTCTTGAGAAACAAGAAATAAAGGGGGAAACACAAGACCAAAGGGAGTTCTCATTTGAAGTAAATCAAAATCTCAAGTTCTTCAAGAATTCTAAGGAATAAGAAGGTCGGGGTTTTCTACCGCTCTTGTTCATGATGCTATGGCTTATACTTACATATGTTTTGACTCTTAAATCATATATATTTGTTATGGAATCCTTGTTTATTGATTGTTCTTGCAAATCTTACCATATTTTGATGGAAGTATAGATTGATAGCCATAAAACATTTGTTCTTGACATCCAGACTCTAGTTTTTCAAGAAATATGGACTTTTCGGCTTGATATTCATTGGTTCTTGATTTCTCTACTTGATATTCATTTGTTCTTGATCTCTCTACTTGATAAATCATTTTTTCTTGATTGCTCTTTTTGATATTCTTTTGTTCTCGATATCAAAACTTGATATTCATTTGTTCTTCATTTCAAAAACTCTAGTGTTTTGTTTGGAACAATAAAACTATATCTTTTTATGATCTCTTGCTTATTTCTCTTGAGCTATTTTATGAAAAAATACTTATGAAATTGGGGTTTTTTTAAATACTTATGCTTTAAGAAATTGGTTGGTATTGAATCTCTTGTATGGATGTTTGGATGAACATGAGTGACCGTTGACCGAATATCTTAGAGTGGGTTAGATGCATTTCCTACTCCATGCGGGTTTGAAGATTTTCTACCACTCTTAGCGGGGTTGGTGACTTGCAAGGACCAAACCACTATTTGCTCACGTGGAATCGAGGCTGAGGGTTAGTATACTATTTAATGGGTTGGATTCGCCACTGCCAATGTGTTGGTATACGCCCTTCCTAAAGTTGATATCCTTGCGAGAATGGGGGTGTGTGTGTGTGGGCTAGGATATTCTCAATGTGTGTATTCATACGAGATCTTACATAATACATAAGATACAGATACAATTGGGGATATGAATATATATTATGAGTTATTGTTCATTGTTGAAAATGGTTAATTGTGGCTAATGGTACATGGTTTCTACTAGAATTTCTTGGAAGTATGGGATTTCACCAAAACTTGTTGGAAATGGTGTGTCATTGGAAATGACTTATTATTTGTAACTTGGCTGTACTTTTCATTTAATTTATTGTTATTGCGTTAACTTGAGATTTGTTTAAATATCACTGTTTTATTTCATAGTTTTATGCGATATTGTGAAAAATGAGACCGAACTATTTTATATAATTTTAAAACCTATTCGAGTTTGGGAGGATGTTGCTACAGAGCTTAGTGCTCACCCCTTACAAATAATATTTATTCTCAGATTTCATTTTAGAGGAAGAACTCGGAGTCGATGAGTAGGTTGCTTTCGAAGCTCAAGTGGATGAAAGCATGGAGCCCGAGGGGATGGTCTAGAGTTGTTCTCTTTATGTCATATACTAGGAAATGCATTTGAGATCATGTATGAATGATATTATGCTTATTTTGCTGAAAGATAATACTTGATTTTTGGGATATAATTGCCTTAGTTTTTCATATTATTTTGGATGATATTGTAGATGCTATGTATGACGAATGAAACTCTATATATTTATGGATTTTATTAGTCACTTTAATGATGTGAATGGTTGAAATAGTAATGCCATCCAAGGTGGATTCTTGGGGCGTTACTGGTTTGGTATCAAAGCCTAGGCTTTAGGTCTTACATGGGAGTTGTAGGTTATGGATTAACACTATAGAGGTAGAATTAGGTTGAATGAATTGTCAACCTAAAACTTAGAGAAGCCCTATGCTTTTGGTTAAGGTGATAGTTAGGGTGTCTAGTACATCCAGGAAATTTAATTATAAATTAATGTGCAGGATGGACTGTAGACGTGGACGTGGACGTGGGCTTGAATGTCAAGCACAACCACCACCACCTCATCCTAATGCGATGAATGGCATTTATCAATGCCTACGGGAGCTAACCACTCTGGTACAACACCAGAATGGAAACAACAACCACAACAAGGGGTTTCAACCATTAGCTCCTATACTGGACAACGAAGACGTCAATAGGAAGATTATAGTTCTTAGAGATTTCTTAAGGCAACGCCCACCAACTTTCCAAGGAAGCTCTCACCCTTTGGAGGTGGATAAGTGGATTCGTGGGGTGAAGAAAATGTGTGATAGCATATGAGTTGACAAGGGTTTATGGGTCGGCCTAGCTACATATTTGCTATAAGGGGAGGCAGATCATTGGTAGGATTCTGTAAATATGAGGATGAATACCGATGCTTTTCCTTGAGAGAATTTTGATCCGATCTTTCAAGACAAGTATTTTCTTAAATCTGTGAGGGATACAATGAGTGCGAATTTCCTGGCTCTAAGACAAGGCAGCATGACAGTGGCGGATTAAGAAAGGAAGTTCGATGAGCTATCCCACTATTCTACAGAGTTCCTCTCTACTAATGCCAGGTGGGCTAAAATATTTGAGCAGGGCTTGAGGCTTGCCATTAGAGAGAAGCTTGTGGCTCACAAGATTTGAGACTATGGGGATTTTGTTGACAGAGCTGCACTGGTGGAGAGAGACATTGAGGACAATCAAAGTCGAAAGAACTTCGCAAGGGGAGCTTTGCTCAGGACCAGTGCTAGTAGCGGTGGAGTGCAAAGGGTAGCACCATACCGTTACCTAGACTAGGTAGTTGGACAGAGATTTCAGACAGTTCAAAGAGTTGGAGGCTTATCTCAGAGAATAGGAGTAGACACACAAGCCTGCTTAGCATATGGACGTCTGGGGCATCTTCGAAATTGGTGTTTGATCTATCCACCCCAGAAGATTTCCCAGACGCTAGGACAAGTGAATACAACCAAGCCACCTCTATCGAAGCCATTGAAGTAGAGACTCTTAGCAGATGTAGCCCTAGGCGGTACGAATCAAGGAAGAGTTTTTGCTTTGACCTAACTAGAGGAAGATGTTTCCAATGTAGTTGTGAAAGGTATTGTTCTTCTCTATAATTCTTAGGAACATATTTTATTTGATCCTAGTGTTACTCATTCCTTCTTACGCACTACTTATGTTATTGAATTGGGATTAGAACTTGAGAATCTAGAATACGCCTTGAGTATTGACATGCCTACGAGAGAACGGTTGGATACTAGTAAGATGTGTAGATGTTGTGTGCTCCAAATTGGGGAGCATGAATTGATTGTAGACTTGGTTTCATTAGACATGAAGGGTTATGATATAATCTTTGGGATGGACTTGTTGTCCACTTTTCATGCGGTAATAGATTGTTTTCGTAAATGGGTTTCATTTCAATTACCAGGAGGGGTAGTCTTCAATTTCAGTAAGGATTAGAATTCTTTCCATCCATTTTCCACTATGGGTAGTAGATTCTTGAAAGCTATGGCGGGGAGCAATCTAAGTTTCTTGGCTAGCTTAATGGGAGATGATCGGGATAAATCCCATTCGGGCGTGGTGTTGATAGTGCTGGACTTCTCAGATGTCTTCCCAGACGAACTACCCAGGTTACTCCCCGAAAGAGAGATTGAGTTTAGAATCGATATACATCCGGGAAGCGAACCCTTATCCATTGCTCCCTATAGAATGGCACCTTTGGAGTTAAAGAAGCTAAGGAAGAAGTTAGACCAACTTTTGACTATTGGGTTTATCCATCTAAGCACTTCACCTTGGGGAGCTCCGGTTCTCTTTATGAAGAAGCATGATGAAACACTTAAGTTATGCACGGACAACCGAAGGTTGAATCAGGTTAAAATGAAGAATAAATATACATTGCCATGAATTGATGATTTATTCGATCAGCTAAGGTGTTCTAAGTGTTACTCGAAGATTGATCTTCGCATAGGGTACCATCAATTACGGATCTAGAAGGAGGATATTCCTAAGACATCTTTTCGTATCGGGTATGGTCATTTCGAATATACGGTCATGCCGTTCGGATTGACAAATGCTCCTACAACCTCCATGGATTTGATGCACAGTGTATTCCGGCCGTATCTAGATTAATTTGTCATTGTATTTATTGATGACATATTAATCTATTCACGGACACAAGGGGAACATGAAAACCATATGTCGGTAGTGCTACAGACCTTAAGAGAGCATAAATTGTATGTTAAGATGAGTAAATGCGAGTTTTGGATGAAGGAAGTGTAATTTCTTGGCCATATTGTGTCAGAACAGTGTGTAGTTGTTGACCCAGCAAAGATTGAAGTCGTAATGAAATACGAAACACCTAAGAATATAACTGAGGTATGTAGTTTCCTAGGCTTAGTAGGCTACTACCAGAGATTCGTGGAAAGGTTCTCAAAACTAGCGATGCCAATGACTCACCTTAAGAAAGGGCAAAGATTCTTATGGACTTAAGAGTGTGAACTAGCCTTTTGCACCTTGAACGAAAGGTTGACAACCGCTCCAGTCCACATTATTCTAAGCAGTGGGGAAGGGTGTTTGACATCAATTAGGTGTAAATTAGAAATATTAAAAAAGTCGAATTAATAGAATTACCGCACTAAAAAGTAGGAATTAAAGTGAATTAGGGTTAGTGCGGGAATTATTCGTTTTAACAGTTTTTATCTAAAGTTGCAGGATAAATGCCCAAATAACCAAAGATTGAGGGTGAAATGTCAAGAAAAAGGAAAGCTAGGAGGCTAAAGTTTAATAAATCAAGTCAGAAGCCTTGCAAGTTGCAAATCCACTTGCATCACCGTCCGGACGGTCCTCTTGAGGCGGCAATGCAAATCTCTTCCTCTCCTGCTTCCAGTTTTCCTATAAATACAGGCTTCCTCCTCCTCTGCATGCTGGCCGGTCCAGGGAGAGAACTTCCTCTAGAAACAAATTTCCAAAAGCTCCCAAGATACAACACAAAGAGAGAAAGAGAGATACCAAGTGAGAGCACGTTCCGGTCCGTGTTATAGTGTAGTCCAAATCCTGTACTTTTATTTCTGTAATGACAACGACTATCACTCCGTGCTCGTCTATAGGAATGGAGCGTGAGTAGTTGTTTATACCCTTCAAACTAGGGTAAACATATGTATAATATTGCTTGAGTTCTGAAAATGTTGATGTTTATACTAATATATATATATTATAGACTGACAGTCTAACAACCACGGTGTTCCTATTGGTATGGCTCTGCTTCCACTGGAATACTGAGGTTGTTTAACTGGCGGTTATGTACGTTGTTCAATTTATATAATAGACTGACAGTTTATACTGGCGGTTATATACGTTGTTCAACTTACAATATATTACTGACAGTCTTACAACTACGGCATTCCTACCAGTCCACTAGAATGCTGAGGCTGTTTAACTGGCGGTTATGTAACCAGCTTTCTTAAGAAGTTGCTGGGTTATGACATACTACCACCAGCTCGCCTGAGAAGCGGCTGTGTTATGGTTTATTATATAATAAGGAATAATCATAACGTCAAGAGAATAACTCAAGTATTCCACATGAATGGCTTGTCCTTTTGGATTAATTGAGTTAATCAATTGAAGTGGATATAACCAGCTTTCTTGAGAAGTTGCTATTTATACCACCAGCTCGCCTGAGAAGCAGCTGTGTTATGATTTATATAAATCAGACCTGCCGATTAGCTTTCCAGTAAAATGGGAGTTAGTTGTTGTGAGGTAGCATTTCAAGTAAATTAAGCAATACAAAGCATATGGATCCCTAAAATGAAGGGTATCTTTTAATTTCTTGTCAGTTATCTGCTTTATTTACGCACTTTATTATATCTGCACTTTACTTTCGCCTGCCTTTTATTTTTAAATCAGTTAATTGAACTAAGCTCACACCACAAGTAATCAAACATCAAACTACTCCAAATAAACCACTTTACTATTTTTGATATTTTATTTTTATTTATTTAGTTTTTTTTAGAATTACTTAATTCTTCGTGGGATCGATACTTTGACTTAAAACCGAGAAAACTACAATTCGACCACTTATACTTGGGTGTAATATAATAATATAATTTTGACACACTAAAAAGTGCGAATCAAATGGTACGTTGTTTGCACCGAAACTTCATTACGAGGCTTGGGATGTGTGCTCAAGTAGGGAGATAAGGTAGTTGTTTATGACTCGAGACAACGGAAGATTCATGAGTAGAACTATCCCACTCAAGACTTAAAGCTTGTGGCTGTAGTTTTTGCTCGTAAGTTGTGGAGGTGTTACCCGTATGGAGAAAAGTTTTAAGTATTTTCTGATCATAAGAGTCTCAAGTATATCTTTACACAAAAAGACTTGAATCTTCGGAAAAGAAGGTGGATCGAATATCCAGAAGACTATGATTTCATACTCAATTACCATCCAAGGAAGGCTAATGTAGTAGCTGATGAACTTAGTAGGAAGTCTTGGAGTGAAATCAATGTACTTACGATTAATAGGTGGAAGATGATTGATGCTTTGGAGGAATTTGATCTACGGGTGGATTGACAGAAGACTTAACCATGCTTGTTTAATCTTGGAACTCAACCAATTCTCCGACAAAGGATTGTGGAGTTACAACGATTAGATACTGAGTTGAGAGCAATCCGAGGTAGATTGGAGAGGAATGAGGTTGTTGATAATTGGTCTATACATGATGATGAGTTACACTTTGTGGGAGAATATGTGTACCAAATGACGACCAAGTAAGGGAAGTGGTGTTGAGTGACTGCTATTGTTCAAAATTTTCCATACATCCGGGTGGTACCAAGATTTATAGAGACACGAAGCGTCACTATTGGTGGAAAGGGATGAAATAAGACGGGGCTAAGAATGTCACCAAGTGCACGGTGTGTCAGTAGGTGAAGATTGAGCATAAGAAACTCGAAGGATTACTCCAGTCCTTACCTATCCCCGTTGGAAGTGCGATCACACTACCATAAATTTCATGTCTGGCTTTCCATGGACTTCACGAGGGCATAATTTCATATGAGTCATTGTAGATAGACTCACCAAGTCAGCTCATTTCTTGAGCAAGTTATACATCTGTGAGATTGTTAGATTGCATGGGATTCCACTCTCACTATGTCGGGTCATGATTCTCGTTTTGTGGTGCAATTTTGGCAAAGTCTATAACGAGCTATAGGGTTAGAGTTACACTTTAGCACCACCTTTCATCCTCAGACAGACGGGCAATCCGAGAGGGTCATACCAATTCTGGAAGATAAGTTACGAGTTTGCACGTTGGACTTCAAGGGAAGTTGGATTGATCATTTGCCGTTGGTGGAATTTGCGTATTGACATGATCCGAAATGTGTACACCCAAGTGCAGTCAGTCAAGTTGTAGTAATAATCCAGTTTGTGTCTGGAGTCGAATCCACAGGGAACTTGTTGTGTTGGTGTTTCAAAGTAAGCAGGGGTGGAGACCAATTGATTATAACCTTTGAGATTTAAAGTTGTGAGAGGTGGGAGGTGTCTTGAACAACATATTGAATTCTTTTCAAGAAGGTTTTCTAGATAAAATATAATATTAATTTAAACAGAAGAAAAGTCACTCTTTAGTTCGAGAATCAGGACATGTAGTCAATTATCCGGTTTATTATATTGATGTTTGATAACTCAAATAACTCCCGTGTCAACAACAAGTTAATCGAAATATCAAGATGGATTATGATTTCATTCTTTACATGAAGCACAATAATGGGGATGATTAAAGGGTAGTCATGAAGATCTAGCCAGGGTATTTGCCTTAAAACGAGGAGTTTATCCATGCAAGAGTCATCCGTGTCATCGAAAGACTCTCGATTATACAAAGTACTTTAGCTTTGCTAGATGCAATCAATCATCCAATAAACAAAGAGATATAAACGTTAAGCATTAGAACAAAGCATAAATATAACTTTCGAATAATTTATACATGCCCTTCACCTCTTACTAAAGAGTGAATGAGAAACTACTCACTCTTCCTGGCTTTGGTAAAGCTAGAAAAATAAATGATACTCATCCCTCCAAGTAGAGGATCTTCGAGGTTAATCTTCAATGAAGAATAAGTTAACCACGTTCCACCCTTCTCTGTTTTGGTAAAGGTTTAGAAAAGTAGAAGAGTTTCACTCCTCTAAGAAGAGGATGCTCAAGCATTGGAAGTGAAAGAAAGTAAAAGAAAGGTAGATCTTCAACAAAGAATAAGTGAATCACATTCCACCCTTCACAGCTTTGGTAAAGCTCTAGAAAAGTGAAAGAGTTTCAGTCCTCTAAGAAGAAGATGCTCAAGCCATCAAAGTGAAAGACAGTAAAAGAAAGATAGTTATTTTTGGTGGGTTACTTCCACTACCAAAAATAAAGGTATCTCTCTTCATATATATAAATGAAAACAAGTGCAACAAAGATTATAAGTAAATAAAGGAACTAGAACAAAAATATAAAGACTTGAAGTAAATAAAAGAAACTACAATGTATGAAAAGACTATAAGTTCTGAAGAAGCTCTTAGATTTTCTACCAGCTCTAGCTCTTTTCCAAGCTCCTAAAATGGGAGTATTTATAGACAAGGAAACGGGGGTAAAACAATGAGGTGAAAAGTACTGTTGTCCAAGTTCAATAACTAATCTGCAGGCTGTCTATATGATCGTTCGAACGTTGGATGGACGTTCGAACGTGGAACCAAAAGTCTTCAGTCTTCACTACAACACGCCATGTCTCATCAGTGTACTCATGTCACAGATCACAGGGACGTTTCAACGTTATTTGGCGTTCAAACGTGGTAATGTTCTTCAAACGTTGTACTGTAGGCACTGCACTTCAAAGTCTTGATCTAGTTCACTGCAACACACCATGTCTTCAGTCTGGTTTTGTCAGTGTACTAGTGGGCATTCGAACGTGAGATGGCGTTCGAACGTTGGTCATTTTTTCCTCAGGACTTTAGCTCTTAGCTGCAACACATTCTGTCTCAGTGGCTTGGCTCTTTTGGACGTTCGTACATTGAATGGCATTCAAACGTGACTTATTTGTTCCAAGCTTTTCCAATTTGTTCCCTGATGTGTTGGTATTACATCATATTATGATATTTGTTGACTTGAGTCCTTGTTCACTTTAGGATCTGAAACATCATCACTTGAACTCCATCAAAGTATAATTAGCACAAAAACGGCACAATATTCTACTACATTTGAGTACTTTTCAATCCAACATTGGCATGGCACCTTATAAGGCATTGTACAGGAGACCATGCAGGTCACCGACTTGTGGGCTAGAAATTGGAGAAAGTAGCTTGTTTGGGCCAAAAATTGTTCGGGAGACTACGGAGAAAATTTAACTGATCCAGAAAAGACTACACACTGCACAAAGTAGACAGAAAAGCTATGCAGATAGAAGACGAAGGCCATTGGATTTTCAAGAGGGGGACTATGTGTTCCTCAAAGTGTCACCCAAGAAAGGAGTGTTGAGATTTGGCAGGAAGGGAAAATAAGCTACAAGGTACATCGGACCCTTTGAAGTGATCTGTAAAACCCCAAAAAATTTAAATTTTTTCTGGAAAGGGTTAAATGGTCATTTTGCCATTATAATGAAAAATTTAAATACGTGTTCTATAGATCTTGTATGAAACAACATACTTTGCCATTGGATTTGTATCACGAAATCTAGTCACTCTATCAAATTTTGAGATAGTCGGATGTTTGTGCACGTCGTTCGAGGCAACTAGATGGCGGATGACTCCACAAAGGTCTCCAAATGTAATTATCTTAAAATTTAAGTATAATTGGATTAAAGTACCAATAACATAAATTTGGGCTAAGCATGGGATGTAATAAATCATTTCGAGGCGAAAACGAATCTGAATAAGTGGAGGACACTTGGCACGATTTGGGCCAAGTCTCGAAAAATATAAATAGGGCCTTAAATGAGATATTTCAGTAGAAATATCCCATTCTTCAACCTTGTTCAGCTTCCCATAGAGAGAGAAGAGAGAAAAGAGAAAAGAGAAAAGAGGGAAAACACAAGTTCTTCAAGTTCTCCTTCGATTTTTCTAGAGTTCCGTCGCTCTGATTCCGTTGAGCCAAGAGGGAAAATCGATCACCATCACAAGGGCTACGTCTACGTACCAAAAATAAGAGATTTCACCAAAGTTCCAAAAGGGGAGAATTGAGAAATCAAGGTTTTTGAAGTGGTTTTGGAGTAATGGAAGTGTTTCACACTTCTATTGAGGTAGGGTTCTTCCTACCTTGAATTATTTTTCCTTAGATGTTGGTAGACTAAGGGTTAAATTTATATATGCCTATGCATTGATTTGTATATAGGTATATGGTTATGGAAGTGGAAAAGTGAGCATGAAAATGATTTAAGCTAGTTTCTAGCTTAATTTTGATATATGGAAGTTACATGTGATTGTTCTTGTAACTTAGGAAATCATGAGGCATGCTATGAGTTTTATAAATTGTGCCTTTAAGATGTTTGATTAAATGCCTTGGATGTTTGAATGTTGGTGTTTGATGAAATAACATGGCTAATTATGTTGTGTTATGTGCACTTATGCTTGTTGATATATTGAGCATGAAATTTATATGCATAAGATATAATTTTTTTCATGGACTATGATGATGTGTGGGAAGTATTGCTCATGTGGTATTCATTACATGTTGGGCATGATAATGACATCACATTCATGGGCTATATGCATGAGTGAGGGTATGTGGGTGCATGGTGATCAACACCAAACTTGGTGCTTGATGGGTGGGCTCGGGAAAATTTGAATTGAAGATCCCATTAAGTCACACGGTGTCAGGTATAGCAAGTAGGGCTAGACACTCCCTCGGTTGCAAGACCCAGTCACATGGTTCAGGCACTTCCCGGTGGTGAAATTCCAGAAAAGTGTCATAGTGTACAGAACCAGAGGTTGGGATGCCAAAATCCATTGCCCAATAAAGACACAAGATTTTGATTTATAAAGTACTCATTCAATGAGTAACAACCATCAATGATTTGATTTTATGATGAAACAACTTTTATTTTCAAACGATAATTGGATGGGTTTACCGTCAAGTGACAATTCATTTCACATGTGCATTGCATTGTGTTGTGGGAGTTGTTGGGGACTCGAGTTAAAGTGCATGCGTGAGTATCATCTCATTTCATGGCATGGCATGGTTGCATTCCAATATTGAATGCATATCCTTGTATGAAATGATAGGTTATATGTTGCGTGTGAGTATTGCATGAGCAGGAGCATCTAGGGGTAGTAGACTCTGTAGGATCTACTCTACTAGGCGTTGGCTCACCCTATACAGGAAAACATTTCATGTGCGGGGTATACACCGGTAGTTTGAGCACATTCGAGTCACCAAGGGTGAAGAGGGGCAGTATGTTGCCTTGTTTTGAGTCTTGTAAATTACGTATGAAAAACTTGGTATGGCTTATAATGGAACTCATATGACCTATATTTGGAATGTAAATATCAAGTTTTATGAGATCATGTCAGGTTGTAGATGCATTAGTTGGTTTTAAGAAGTTTTGAAATGAATTGGAAAGGAAAAGCTATTGAAATGGGCAAAATCTGGGCTTAACAATTGGTAGTCATCAGGTAGTCGTGGCCCAAAAGGTAACAGCTACCGGTAGTTAACAGGTAGTCGTGGCCTAAAAGGCAATAGCTACCGATAGTCAACAGGTATTACTTTTCCAGTGGACCCGAACTACCGGTAGTCGATAAACACCAACCGGTAGCTCTTAAAAAAATCTAAATTTTTATAATTGTTTTGCCAAACTTTGGGCTTTGAATTTCCTTCCTTTTAATGACCCAATTGGACCCTAATGGGGTATGAATCATGGTGTTTTGGACTTGGATTGGATTAAATGAATGTTAGAACCCGAGTTACATTGTAGGTTATAATCTTGATTAAGGGATGCTTTTAACGTGGTTTCGGGTTATGCGACATCCACGGGTATTTCTCTGGGTTGACGGGTTGTAAACAGTTAATTAATGACCCCCGAATTTTGGGGTGTCACATGATCAATGCGGTGGGCAAAGTGGCGTATCAACTGCGGTTACTAGTATAGTTGTCACCAATGCTTGACGTGTTCCATGTGTCAATGTTAAGGAACTGTCAATCAGATACAACACATGTCGTGGATTTGGAGGATACTGAAGTTCAAGATGGAGCAACATATAAAGAATAACCGGTGAAAATTCTTGATACCAAGGAGAAGGTGTTTCGCAATAAAGTCATCCAACTGGTGAAACACTTATGGCAACATCATGGGGTGGAGGAAGCTACATGGGAAATAGAGCTAGAGATACTGGAGAAGTACCCCCAATTGTTCTCTACTTAAGGTAAGTTTTGAGGACGAAACTTTCTTTAAGGGGGGTGGAGAGTAAACCCCCATATTCATATTGTTACATAGTAACGTAATTATGCTTTTAAAATGCTAACATATATAATGATGTATGTATAAATTAGGTGGATTGTATGTGTATAAGTAAAAATTTTAGTTGAGATAATAGGGTGTGTTTAGGAGTTAGAAGCATTACAGAGTGAAAGCACACTTAGGGAGAATTTGAATAGGAAGGAGTTTTGATACTGCCCAAATGTTTGAATCATAACTTTTTATTTTGATGTCCATTTGCTCTGAAATTTTGATAGTAGATAGTAGACTTCAAGGGCCACTAAAGAGTATTTCAGGAAAATTTTTCAAATCAACCTCTAAATAGGTCAAAACCTCATTTGAAGTTACACAAGAAACTGGGATGACGTTCGAACGTGTACGTTCGAACGACTATTCGTTCCAGTACTCTTCTCTAATGGAAATGCAAAAGTACTGGGAGCAACCAATGTTCAAAAGCCAAATGATGTTCAAAAGTAAAACAACAATTTGCTCTAGTGACGTTCGAACGCCAAATGACGTTCGAACGTGATCGAATCAGAATATCAGATTCAAGTCGGCAGAGAAATTTTCTCCCCTTATAAATACATAAGGCTACCTCCTTTAGCCTCCATACACCATTTACTACCCTAAAATGTCTTGATAAACAAGCAAGAAAGGGGGGAAACACAGGATGAAAGGGAGTTCTCATCTTTAAGTTAATCAAAATCTCAAGTTCTTCAAGAATTCTAAGGAAGAAAAAGGTAGGGGTTTTCATCTACTCTTGTTCACGATGCCATAGATTATACATACATATGTTTTGACTCTTAAATCGTATATATTTGTTATGGAATCCTTGTTTATTGATTGTTCCTGCAAATCTTACCACGTTTTGATGGAAGTATAGATTGATAGTCATAAAATATTTGTTCTTGACATCCAAACTCTATTTTTTCAAGAAATATGGACTTTTCTACTTGATATTCATTGGTTCTTGATTTCTCTACTTGATATTCATTTGTTCTTGATCTCTCTACTTGATAAATCATTTTTTATTGATTGCTCTCTTTGATATTCTTTTGTTCTCGATATCAAAACTTGATATTCATTTGCTCTTGATTTCAAAAACTCTAGTGTTTTGTTTGGCACAATAAAACTATATCTTTTAATGATCTCTTGCTTATTTCTCTTGAGTTGTTATACGGAAAAATACTTATGGAATTAGGGGTTTTTGAAATACTTATGCTTTGAGAAATTTGTTGGTATTGTATCTCTTGTATGGATATTGGATGAACATGGGTGACCATTGATCGGATATCGTACAGTGAGTTAGATGCATTTCCTACTGCATGTGGGTTTGAAGATTCCCTATCACTCTTAGTGGGGTTGGTGCCTTGTGAGGACCAAACCACTATTTGCTCACGTGGAATCGGGGCTGGGGGTTAGTATACTATTCTTGGGTTGGATTTTTCACTACCAATGAGTTGGTATACGCCCTTCCTAAAGTTGATATCCTTGCGAGGATGGGTGTGTGTGTATTAGCCCGGTTATTCTCAATGTGTGTATTCATGTGACATCTTACATAATACCTGAGATACAAATACAATTGGGGATACATATATATATTGTGGGTTATTGTTCATTATTGAAAATGGTTGATTGTGGCTAATGGTACATGATTTCTACAAGAATTTATTGGAAGTATTGGATTCCACCAGAACTTGTTGGAAATGATGTGTCATTGGAAGTGACTTATTATTTGTAACTTGGTTGTACTCTTCCTTTAATTTATTGTTATTGTGTTAACTTGAGAACTGTTTAAATGTCACTATATTATTTCATAGTTATATACAATGTTATGGAAAATGAGACTGAACTGCTTTATATACTTTTAAAACTAGTTCTAGTTTGGGAGGATGTTGCTACAGGGCTTAATACTCACCCCCTACAAATAATATTTATTCTCAGATTTTGATTTAGAGGAAGAACTCGGAGTTGATGAGTAGGTTGCTTGGGAATCTCAAGTGGATGGAAGCATGGATCCCGAGCCGATGGTCTAGAGTTTTTCTCTTTATGTCATATACTAGGAGATGCATTTTGAGATAATGTATTAATCATATTATGTTTATTCTGCTGCAAGATAATACTTGATTTTTGGGATGTAATTGTCATAGTTTGACATATTCTTTAGGATGATAATGTAGATGTTATGTATGATGAAGGAAACTCTCTACATTTATGGATTTTATTAGTCATTCTCATGATGTGAATGGTTTAAATAGTAATGTCATTCAAGGTGGATTCTTGGGGCGTTACAAGTGCAGAGAGACTTTGGAGTGTCGTGTTTTACGTGGAAATCGTATTAAAAGTCGTTTCCTCAACAACAGTGGTGAATCGAGTTGAAGATGATTTTTGTGAAAAGTGGAAAGTGTAAAAATCTTTTGAATTGGGTTTGTGATTTTATTTTGATGAAATTGAAATGGAACCAGTGTTGGCTAATCCGAAGGGGTCATTCCAATGGGAATGCCTACTCAACTCGAGACCTTCCCCGAATGGTGTCTAGACGTTCGATTGATTCATGGGAAATGAGGGACTAGGATGGAGGTGAGGATCTTAGCATATCTCGTGAAAAGTCTACGAGATATCAAAGACTCACAACCACGTCCACACTCAATCTAGTCAAACCGAGTCAACATACACTACGAGGAGGAATTAAAATGAGTTGAAATATCAAACCAGGAGGAGTTCTCACTTGGATTAGCCAACTTAAAACCTAGCTACTCATATTTAATGCAATAATGTAAATGAAGAGACATTGCAAAGAAATAAAAGTTAGAACTTAGTTTAATTCAAGGAAACTTAAAGTAGGAATAAAAACATTTAATACTCATTTTTAAACTTAAAATGTAGATAACTTCCTGATAAAATGGTGAAATCCAAAATATAAGACTAAGCAATGTACTTGTAATAAATGACATTAAATACATTAAATGAAACTTACAAGACTCTTGAGAAAGATTACAAGTGAAATGAATGCAAGAAATGTAAAAATCTAAGCTTTCTCTATCTAACTATGTCTTATACCTGGAGCTCCTCTCTCTACTATACAATACAAACTGAATAATTAATTGTACAATTTCATCCATAGAGAGCTCCATAGGTGTGTGACATGCTTCCAATCAAAATGGGGCTAACTTGATGGCATTGGGCAAGCTAGGATAAGCCTAGCCTACATCTCCCAGTTCTTCCTCTTCTCTCTCCTCTGCATAAATGCCCAAGCATTCAAACTCCAAGCATGGGTGATGGGAGGCCTGTTGATGTGTAAAGGGTGTTAGGGGACAAGCGGGTGAAGCATAGGTGGGACCTCCAAAGGGCAAAGCTTGAGTTATAGGCTATTTGGTCATTATAGGCAAAACGTTTCGAAAGGTTCGACACAAACCTTCCAGAAGTTTTGTACATGAATAGGTAAATCAGCAAACCAGTAGGCAAAACCTTCCAGAAGGTTTTGGAAACCTTCTAGAATTCTAGTAGACAACCTTCCGAAAGGTTTTGGCAGTGAAGAGGCAGACCAAAGCAAAACCTTACGAAAGGTTTTGCCATAAACCTTCGGGAAGGTTTTCATCCAATCCTCATTTTTCTTGGTTTCTTCACCTTCCAATCCTTCCTTTAAGCCATCCCCTATTCTTCATTGATTTCTAACACTTCAATGGGGACTTAACTCGAGCCATTTGCATCATTTCACCTACATTAACACAAAACTCCAACAAAGAGAGGATTAAACGCATTTCTCCCCAATTTCATGATAAAAGCTAGTATAAAAGGGCATATTAGCATACAATATATGTAATATTTTTGTAAAACTTAGGCAAATTTGAATTTTTTTAGTAAGGGCAAAATGGTCATTTTGCAACTACGATGTAAAATTTAAATACGTGTTCTCTAAAGCTGGTATTGCACAACTGACTTCGCTGTTGGATTCATATCGTGAATTCTAGTCACCCAAATGAATTTCGTCGAATTCTGAGATAGCCAAATTTTTGCATGTCGTTCTAGGCGACTGGTGACAAATGACCTTACAAAGGTCCCCACAAATAATTTTTATATAATTTAGGTATAATTAGATGAAATTTTAAATAAAATTAATTTGAACTTAAATCGGGATCAAATAAATCGTTTAAGGCAAAAACGAACCCGAATAAGTGGGGGACACTTGGCGCGATCTGAGCTAAGTCTTGAAAATTATAAAAAGGGGCTTAAAATTGATTTTTTTTGCACAAAATATCCCCATTCATCATCTGGTCACACGTTAGAGAAGAGAGAAAAGAAGAGAAAAAAATAGATCTTCAAGCTTTCTTTGTCGACTCTCCTAGTTCAGTCTGTCGGATTCCATAGAGCCAAGACTTTAAGTTGCTCTCCTCGACGAGGGCTACGCAGCCATACCAAGAGCTAAATATTTCACCAAAGGTCCAAATGAGAGAATTTAGGGAAAACAAGTCTTGGAGGTTTTAGGAGGTGTTCTTGAAGCTCTTGCTTTCATCTCATGCTCCAAGAGGTAGGATTTCTCATAGTTGGGTTCATTCCAAACCTAGAATGTCTATAAGGAATGGTTAGGGTATGTGGTTATACATATAACTTTTCATAGTCATGGAAATGAGAAAAATAGCATAGAAATGACGTAAATGAATTTCTAGCTTGAATTTGATAAATAGAAGTTTCTTGAGTACTTTCTTGAAACTTGGGGCTAGGTGAACAAATTTGTGTGTTTACATGAATATTGCATTGAAGGTTTTTGATAAAATACCTTGAGTGATTGCAAATTGTTATTTTGATTAAATTGAAATAACATGCTTGAGTAGAGTTATGTGACAACTTGTGGAAATTATATGCTTATTGATATATTGAGCATAATGATGATTTATGGAAGTTATTTGTAAATGATATACATTTTCATGGAATATGATTTTAAGTGATAAATGTTGCTCATGTGGCATTTATTACATGGGACATGACATGGATAAGCAATGGTTCATTACATTGCATTTACACATAACATCTCACCACATGGGTCTGTGTATGGTTGTCGTCAATACCAAACGTGGTGATTGACGGAAGGCTTGGGAAAGTTGGGCCGAAGGCCTAGCTAAGCCGTATGAAGCATTATAAATTGGGTTTGGGGTTAGCAAGAAGGGGCTAGAAGATCCCTTGGGTGAGAGGCCCAGTGATTGGATACGCACTCTGTTGGTATAAGAGCTCATAAAGTGTGTCGATGAACGCCGAACCATTGGTAGAAGTCCATGAATTCTGTATCGGTTGGGTGCCGTTGGGGTAAGTCCATGAATATCCACCCCCAAGAAAGACCCTAGATTTGTAAACATCATTTGATGGGTAAGATGGATGATGGGTTTGAACACAATGACCCTTGTATGTGTTGAGAAGCCAGGAAGGGCTCGAATTGAGTGTGTGAATGAGTCTCACCTCATTGCATGGCATGTCATAAAATATTTCATCATTGAGTTGTATGTACTTGATTGGAATTGTTGTGGATAATTGAATGTTGCCTGTGAGCATTCCATGTGAATATAGGTGGGGAGTAGCCTCTGTAGGAAATATTCTACTGAGCGTGCCTCACCCTATATGGGAATAAATTTTCGGTACGGGTTACATGCCAGTCGACGGATCTCATTCAGACCATCAAGGGTGAAGATGGGCCGACTTGTGGCCTTTAACCTTGAATTTTGGTAAAACATTCGTTACAACTATGTTTTAGCAAGTATAAATATGAAATACATGTAGTAGAACTTGTATGGATCATGTATTATGTTGAAAAGTTCATTATACTTGTTTGGGACTATTTTGGGTAGGTTTGAAATGGATTGGAAGTCAGAAAAAAGAGGTACAAACATTCTAGAATTTGGTTAACGTTCAAACGCCAGTCCACGTTCAAATGTGGGGAGCTTACACTACTTTGGTTTCTGCAGAGCTGTGCTGAAAATACAAAGTACTGGGAGCACTTGACGCTCGAAGTCCAAGCGACGTTGGACCTAAAAGTGGACGTTCGCACACCAATTAACGTTCGAACATGAATCTAAAATTGAACTTTTAAGATTCATGTGTTATGCTTTCGTGCTTGGGTTTCTTTGGTTCAAATGACATATATGGATCTCAAATAAGTTATATTGGGATATATTAGACCCCGGTTGATTTAAATGGTGACATGTACATAGGTTGCACTTATGGGTTATAATCTTGACTTGAGGGATGATATTGATTGATATTGATGTGATGTCGGGTTGTGCAACACTCACTGGTATCTCCGTGGGTTGACGAGTGGTCAACGATCAATAAAGGACCCTTGAATTTGGGGGTTTTACAGCTTGGTATCAGGGCATAGGTATATGAATTACCTAGGCTTGATGGGTATTGGGTCTAGACCATTGCCTTCATTGTGCATTTCATGTTATGTGTTTTGCTTGCTGCATGTTTAGTGCTATATGTTTTGTGAATTATTTGCATGTTGAATGTGCATGGTGAATGGTATTCTAACCCTAGTGTTTAGAAAACTTAACCTTCGGTTCGGAAAAAAAAATGGGATGAACGAGATGATTTAGGGTGTAAAGGTCTACTAGTGGGTGACATACGCTTTACTAGTGAGACAAATAGAAAATTCTCAAAGTTTAAAATGTTCATCCCTATCTTGGGATACTATGTGAGGCTCTATTATTATCTTACTTGTGTGTAGATGGCAAATAGAGGAAGGGGACGCCGAGGCGGTGGGTGGAACAACCAACCACTACCGACCTTTGATCACCAAGTCTTTGTTGAGGCTATTGGTGAGGCACCTATTACAATTGCACAGGTCAGTGCTATGGCCGCTAATATTGCACAGACTCGTGCAAACGTGGGACAAGGAGGCTCAAGGAACCTCTAGAAGTTCAAGGCATACCATTCTCCAACCTTTATGGGAGGGGTGGACCCAATGGTAGCTGACCGTAGGTTCCGGCAAGTAGACAAGGTCTTAGGGGCTATGGAGATCACCTCTAATGCCACTAAGATAACTCCAGCTACTTTTCAGGTAGAGGGAGAATCCCAGTTATGGTGGGATTAGGTTAAAGCCTCAAGGAACTTGGAGGCTATGACTTGGGGAGAATTCCGAGAGCTCTTTAGGGGCAAGTATTTTTCGACGTTTGTCTGGCAAGCTAAGGCTTGGGAGTTCCTAGACTTGTAGAAAGGAACCAAGACTGTGTTGGAATATGTTCTGAAGTTCACAGAATTATCCCGTTTCACTGACGATTATGTGGCCACCGATATGGCAAAAGTGAGGAAGTTTAAGGATGGGATGAAATTGTCTATTGGAGGTAAAATTATGGGACTTCTCCTGCAAGACTTGGACTTAATGGTTGAGACTGCAATGGCCATTGAGGGAGAGGTGGATGATGCACAAAACCTCAGGGAAGCGGGTGTTAAGGATTGGAAGAAGGAGGGCCAATCCTCTTCTTCTAGGGCAGGGAAGAAGCAATGGACTTCTACTCTGCAGGGACAACAAGGACAGGGCCGCGGCTATCAAGGCAAATGCCAAGGTCGATTCTCCCAAGACGGGGGAAACTGCAGTACTACCTACCTAGCAAGCTAGAAGGCTTGTTTCCATTGCCACCAGCGGGGTCACATGAAGAGAGATTGTCATCAGAGGAAGGGATCCCATAGTTATGTGGCGTCTTAGTCTTAGTCTTCGGTAGGACAACCACAAACACATTTTGTTCCTACCTACCCGACAATGGGCCAACGAAGCTAGTACTAGTTTTATGGTGTTGTACAAGCGCCTACCACTTTTCGAGCATGGACACTGCAATCAAGCCAGATGGGCCATAGCATGGGTCAAGGCCGAGGCTCATAGGCAGGGACTTTAAGAGCCCAAGGGCGGGTCTACACCATCACACCTCAGACTGAGCCAGTAGATCAGTCAGTCATTTAAGGTACATTTATACTCTCTCACTTATGGGCAAGGGTATTATTTGACTCTAGTGCATCTCATTCTTTTATTGTTGCATCATGCATGAAAGATTTGGGCTTAGAGGTTGAAACCTTGGAAGAGCCATTGTGTGTGAGTTCTCCCCTAGGATCTAGGGTGAGGGTTGATTAGATATGTTAGGGTTGTGAGTTAGAGATCTCGGGGATTCCACTCACCGTGGAGCTTAGGTTCATGGACATTTCAGAGTTTAATGTAATCTTTGGGATGGACTAGTTGACGACACATCATGTTGTTATTGATTTTGATCGTAAGAGGGTCACTGCTTATACACCTGAGGGTATTGGTTTCAAGTTCCAAGGAGAAAAGCATGATGCTTTATGCCAAGCCGTGTATGACTCAAGATGGCATGGGCAATTGATGGATTGGATGGCAAGCCTTACCCTGGAAAATGAAGCGAGATAAGAGTTAGGTCTACCTCGGGTGGTTTTTGAGTGTGAGGATATTTTTTTAGATGAACATAGGGATGTAGACTTCACCATTGAGTTATATCCTAGATCATCACCCATTTCTATGATTCTATATAGAATGAGGCTTGCTAAGTTGCAAGAACTATTGGACAGGGGCTTTATTAGACCGAGCACTTCACCTTGGGGCACTTCGATGTTGTTTTCCAAGAAAAAGGACAAGAGCCTTTGACTATGCATAGATTACTGGCAGTTGAATATGGTTACTATCAAGAATAGATACCATTTGCCGTGGATTGATTATTTGTTTGATCAACTAAAAGAAGTGCGGGTCTACTCCAAGATAGATCTCTGCACCAGTTACCATCAGTTGAGGGTTAGAGAGGTGGATATCCCTAAAATGGCGTTCAAAAGGCGGTATGGCATTTCAATTTTACAGTTATGGCTTTTGGATTGACGAATGCGCCGGCGGCATTCATAGATCTCATGCATAGGGTGTTCCAAACCTACTTAGATCAGTTCGTCATGGTCTTTGTTGACGACATCTTGATCTACTCCAAGTGTGAGGAGGAGCATGAGGGTCACTTGAGGATTGTTCTCTAGACCTTTAGGAACCATCAGTTGTACGCCCAATTCAGTAAGTGTGAATTTTTGCTTACAAAGGTGAAATTTTTGGGACATGTGGTGTCGACTTTGGGTGTATCTGTGGACCCGGAGAAGGTTGAGGTAGTCATGAATTGGGAGAAGCCAAAGTCAGTCTTCGAGATATGCAGTTTCTTGGGATTGGCAGGGTATTACTGGAGGTTCATTGAGGACTTCTCCCGACTCGCTGCACCTATGACCAAGTTCACCCCAAAAGAGGTCAACTTTCAGTGGGATGATTCGTGTGAGAAGGCATTCTAGGAGTACAAGAGGAGACTTACTTCAGCTCCTATTTTGATTGTTCCAGAAAAGGGATAGAGGTACACAATGTATTGTGATGCCTCTAAGGATAGACTTGGATGCGTTCTGATGCAGTCCGGGAGAGTAGTAGCATATGGTTCCCGACAATTAAAAAACTACGAGCAAAATTACACACACGACATGGAGTTAGCGACCATAGTCTTTGCCTTAAAGGCTTGGTGTTATTATCTATACGATGAGCAGTTCGAGGTGTTTTCGGACCACAAAAGTCTGAAGTACATCTTTCCACAGCTGGACCTCTAGATGAGGCAACAAAAGTGGATGGAATATTTGGAGGAATATGACTTCACTTTGCATTACCATCCCGGTAAGGAAAATGTGGTGGCGGATGCACTCAATCTAAAGTCACGTGGAGTCTTGGCTAGTATGGCTTCCCGAGAGTGGCAGATACTCGAGACTTGGGGACAGTTCGGGCTTCGCTATATAGGACAAGCTCGGGGCACTTTGGAGAGTTTGGTGGCTACGCCTTCCCTACTGAGAAAAGTGATTGAGTCCCAGGGGTAGGACACAGAGTTATTGTCCATTAGGGACCGAGTATGGTCAAGTACAAGTGTTAAAGGCTGGGCCATTCACACAAATTGTAGTCTTTGGTTTAGTGGAAGGGTTGTAGTTCCCCATTATACGGATATGAGAGAGGAGATCCTTAGGGAGTTTCATTGTTCACGTTTTGTTGTGCATCTAGGGGGCACAAAGATGTACCATGATCTTCGTTGCCAGTATTAATGGAGCGGGATGAAAAAAGATATTAGAGATTTTGTTAGCAGATGTCTCACGTGTTAGCAAGTGAAGGTTGAACACTAGCGACCAGCAGGATTACAACCTTTGGAGGTAGCTAAGTGGAAGTGGGAGCATATCACAATAGATTTTGTGACCTACTTGTAGCGGACATCGCGGGGACATGATGCAGTGTGGGTGATTGTTGACCGATTTACGAAGTCGGCACACTTTTTGGCAGTGCGGATGACCTTCACACTGGAGGAATTTTGTAGGTTGTATATACGAGAGATTGTCCGGTTGCATGGGGTTCCCGTATCTATAGTATCGGATCGAGATCCCATGTTCACGACTCATTTTTGGGAGAGCTTCCAGCGAGCCATAGGGTCATAATTGATGATGAGCACTGCTTTTCATCCCCAGACAGACGGTCACAAAAATGCTTGGTTAAAAACCTTGTTGTTTTCTAACCTCTAAACATCACTCTTTAGCATGTGTATGATGTATGTGAGAAGGGGAATGTCACTCTCCCTTAGGGATGATGTCAAAAGAGAGGACAAGGAAATGGAGGATAAACGAAATGTACAAAATGTATGAAATGGAAAATGTGTGTGAACAAAAGTTCTTCCCAAGCTCAAGGAGTCTTTCAATTGTCGTGTTTTACTTGGAAGAGTATTCTAAGGTTGTCTCCTCATGAAAGGAAAGTTCAAGTGTGTGAAGGTGATTTTGCAAATGGTAAAGAAAGTGTAAAATCTGTTGTTTTGTGTTTTAGTGATTGAAGCTTGGACTAAAATGAAATAAAACAAGTGTTGGCTAATCCGAAGAGTTCATTCCCATGAAAATACCAACTCAACTCAAATTCTTCCTCCGATGGTGCATATATGAACGATTGATTCGTGGGAAGCTAGAGACGAGATGAAGGGGAGGATTCAAGCATACATCGTGGCAATTCCTATAGTGTATCAAGAACTCACAACCAAATGGAGGTGAGGATCCAAGTATAACCCATGACCAAGCCTATGGGATATCAAAGACTCACAACCATGTCCACTCTCAACCCACTCAAACCGAACCACCGAACACCGGGAGGAGGAAAGAAATTGAGTTGAAATGGCACACCCAAGAGGAATTCTCCCTTGGATTAGTAAACTTAAAATCTAGCTAATCAAAATAAAGGACAAGGCATGCATAATGTAAATAGACGTGATGAAGAAACAAAGATTAAAACTTAACTCAACGCAGGAAAACTTGTACTATCAAGAAAAATATGAAATATCCATTTAAAACTTGAAATGAAGAAAAACTTGATACAACAATGGTAGATTCAAGAATATGTAACTAAACTTGCAATAAACTTGAAAGGAATGAGATTAAAGTGCAAGAAATATAAATTACAAAAAGATGAAAGCTTATATGGATAAAAATGGTGAAGAAATTGCAAAAACATAACTAGTATTCATTATCTTATACATTGAACTACAACTAAGGTTAGGTAGCCACCCCAAAATGCTGAAGAATGCTGGGTATAGGGAGTGTGAGAGCCTTTAATTTTCATGCATGGTGTGACATTGGACATGCTAGAAAGAACTAGCCTACAACTCCCTGGCAGCCCACTTCCTCTCCCATCCTCCTTGAATGCCAAGCCTCAAAAGTCTTCAAATTGTGTAAGGTAGGCATGAAAATGTGTAAGGAAATGTTGGGGGCAAGTGGGAGAAGTGTATGTGGGACCCCCAAGCTAGTGGAGATAAGTTCCAGGCATTCTGGGCACTCCGGGCAACAAATGCCAGTAGGTTTTTAGCGCTCTACCAGTAGTTTTTAGCTATTGGAGTTTGAAGTACCGATAGCTTACCTACTCTGGACCCATGTTTGTAGAATTGTCATAAATTTTGATCCAACCGTCCGATTGAGCTGAGATTTCGACACAATACTTAAGACATCCAGATATAGAACTTTCATCTTTTTGTCATTGGATTCGTATACAACTTTCAACTTTCATCTAGAGCTCGTATGACACAACGGACTTCGTCGTTGGATTCGTATCATGAATTCTAGTCAACCAAACAAATTTTGTCGAATTTTGAGATAGACGGATTTTGGCAAGTCGTTCGAGGCAACTGAGGGGCGAATGACCTCACAAAGGTCTCCACAAATAAATTTTATATAATTTATGTATAATTGGATGAAAGTTCAATTAAAATTAATTTGAACTTAAACCGATATCAAATAAATCGTTTCGGGCGAAAACAGACCCAGGTAAGTGGGGGACACTTGGCGCGATCTTAGCCAAGTCTTGCAAATTATAAAAAGAGGCTAAAATTAGATATTTTGCACAAAATATCCCCATTCATAATCTGTTCTCACCTTTGAGAAGAGAACAGAGAGAAGACTGAAGAGAGAAAAGAAGAGAAAAAATTAGATCTACAAGCATTCTCCATTGATTCTCAGAGTTTCGTCGATCGGATTCCATCAAGCCAAGACTTAAAGTCACTCTCCTTGACGAGGGCTACGCAGCTATACTAAGAACCAAGGATTTCACCAAAGATCCAAACGGGAGAATTTGGGGAAAACAAGTCTTGGAGGTTTTAGGAGGTGTTCTTGAAGCTCTTGGTTTCATCTCATGCTCCAAGAGGTAGGGTTTCTCCTACTTGGGTTCATTCCTAACATAGAATGTCTATAAGGGATGGTTAGGATATGTGGTTATACACATAACTTGTTATAATTATCGAAATTAGAAAAAGAGCATAGAAATGACGTCAATGAATTTCTAGCTTGAATTTGATAAATAGAAGTTACTTGAGTACTTTCTTGAAACATGGGGCTATGTGAACAAATTTGCGTGTTTACATGAATATTACGTTGAAGGTGTTTGATAAAATGCCTTGAATGACTGAAAATTGTTATTTTGATTAAATTGAAATAACATGCTTGAGTAGAGTTATGTGAAAACTTGTGAAAATTATATGCTTATTGATATATTGAGAATAATGATGATTTATGGAAGTTATATGCACATGATATACATTTTCATGGAATATGATGATAAGTGATAAATGTTGCTCTTGTGACATTCATTACATGGGACATGACATGGATAAGCAATGGTTCATTACATTGCATTTGCACAGAACATCTCATCACATGGGTCTGTGTATGGTTGTCGTCAATACCTAACTTGGTGATTGACAGAAGGCTTGGGAAAGTTGGGTCGAAGGTCTAGCTGAGCCGCATGAAAGCATGATAAATTGAGTTTGGGGTTAGCAAGAAGGGGCTAGAAGATCCATCGGTTGAGAGACCTAGTGATTGGATATGCACTCGTTGCTATAAGAGCCCATAAAGTTTGTCGGTGTACGCAAAACCGTTGGTAGAAGTCCATGAATTATGTGTCGGTTGGTTGTCGTTGGTATAAGTCCATGAATATCCACACCCAAGAAAGACCCTAGATTTGTAAACATCATTTCATGTGTAACATGGATGACGGGTTCAAATATATTGACACTTGCATGGGTTGAGGAGCCAGGAAAGGCTTAGATTGAGTGCATGAATGAGTCTCACCTCTTTGAATGGCATGTCATAAAACATTCTATCATTGAGTTGCATATACGTGATTGGAATTGTTGTGGATAATTGAATATTGCATGTGGTCATTCCATGTGCATCTAGGTGGGTGTTGCCACTGTAGGAATTATTCTACTGAGCGTGGCTCACCCTTTGCATGAAAACATTTCATGTGCGGGTTACACGCCGGTGGACGGATCTCATTCGGACCATCATGGGTGAAGAGGGGCCAACGTGTGGCCTTTTACCTTAAATTTTTTAAAAACATTCGTTAAAACTATTTTTTAGCATGTATAAATATGAAATACTTGTAATAGAACTTATACGGATCATGTATATTGTTGAAAAGTTCGTTATACATGTTTGGTATGATTTTGGGAAGGTTTGAAATGGATTGGAAGTTAGAAAAAAAGAGGTACAAACATTATGGAAGTGGGTCCACGTTCGAACGCCAGTCCACGTTTGAACGTTGGGATCTTAAAGTACTTTGGTTTCTGCAGAGCTATGCTGAAAAAGAAAAAGTACTGGGAGCACTTGACGCTCGAAGTCCAAGCGACGTTCGAATGTAAAGTGGACGTTCGAACGCCAATTAACTTTCGAACGTGAATCTGAAATTGAAATTTTAAGATTCCTGCACTATGCTTTGGGGCTTGGGGTTCTTTGGTTCAAAGGACACATATAGACCACAAATGAGTTATATTGGACCCTGGTTGATTTAAATGGTAACATGTGTGGATTATAATCCCGATTTAAGGGATGATACTGATGTGATGTCGGGTTGTGCGGCACTCACTGGTATCTCCGCGGGTTGACGGGTGGTCAATGGTCAATAAAGGACCCTCGAATTTTGGGGTGTCACAGTTTTTGTGCTAATGAGTGAGAAGATTATCATTTCAAAGAGGGGTGGAATATGGTTTCTGTTCAACCTTATCATCTAATGAAGCGCTATCACTCTCATCTTCTTTCTTTTCATGCACAAGGTCTTCTCCTTACTCATCATTAACTACATTAATGGATTCCATCACAATATATATTCTCAAATTAAACACTATACGCCCAACTATTATTGGAGTATCCCAGAAAGATTCCTTCATCACTTCGAACATCAAATTTGCTTTTTTCTATCTCTCAAAGATGTAATACTTACTCCCAAAAAACTAAAAAATATTTCACATTAGGCTTCTTTCCTTTTCAAATCTCATTGGGGGTTTTCCATGTCACAAGCCTAAGATAGACTCTATTGGCAATGTACCATGTAATGTTTACTACTTTAGTAAAAATCTCTCAGGCTAACCCTGGCTATTTATCATGGCACATGCCATTCCATGTTCATCACAATATGCACAAAAATAAAAACTATGAAATTCTCTCCCCTGATCACTTCTAATTTTGACAAGTTTTCCAATGACATGACCTTGTTCATTTTGATTTTTTTTTGCAAATACTTCTAAAGCTAGCGAAATCCCCATATTTATCTCTTTTGAATGAAAACCAAGTGTACATAGAGTAGTACTCTACCTTTACTACGATATATCTTTCCCCACCTATAATCTCAATTTGAGTTGGACCCATAAGATCCATGTGAATGAGCTCTAGAGGTCTCTTAGTTGTGATGATCTTCAATTTCTAGTAAAGGGCAATTGTTTCCCTAATTGACATGAACCGCACACCTTAGTAGTTGAATTTTCTAAATTGGGGACTCTCCTTACAAGCTCCTTGCTTGTAATGCAGTTTAGGTCCTTATAGTTTATGTGACCTAGCTTCAGGTGCCAAAGTTTGACATCATCTATAATCACCCAATAACACACCAATGATGGACTTGGAGATAAAATATTGCAGTTATCCCCTCACCTAACCCCTTCGAAATGACTCTTTTTTATCACTCCACATTGTGCATATTTCTCTTGTGAAGTGTAATCATCAAATTTTGGTATACCCAATGATTGAATGATGCCTTTTCTAGCAACCTCCCCTCTCCAAATGTTACTGTCCTCAGCTACATTTCTCTAATTCACAAAAATGAGACTTTTCTCTAGTAACGTGCCTCAAGTAACCATTATCGAAGTACCAATTATTCTCAACTTGGGCTTTTAATGTGGTATGTACTACATGCCACTTCTCATGACTAGTGGATGTAGCCATCTCAAAAAAAAAAATACTAACTAGTTAAGGTAAGCAAATGTGCAATGAATGACTTAGAGTGCCTATATGTAATACTCAATGAAGACCCACTCTGATATTAATTAGAGAAAAAGATATGTGAAGTGATCTTCCCTCACAATTAGACACGTGGAATGCTAGATACAACCTAGAGGGGGATTGAATAGGTTAATATAAATTATGGATCGAACAAACATTAATTTTAAACTAATCTATTACAATTACCAAATTCAAAGTTCATTGGTCAATTGCATCTTTCAACCCTTTTTCTCAACCCAAAAACCTTGTCATGTGAATTGATGTGTAGGTAAGGCAATTGATCTATTTACACCCAAATTCACCTAGACACTAATCTCACCAAAGCCTTTCATTAGAAAACCCTTTTCAATGAATTGAAAGGCAAGCAATCTTTCATTCAAACTCATAGTTTGCTTATATACAAATTGTAAGTATATGAAAAATTAAAGCAAGTAAAGAACACTAGCATTTTGTTTATGCAGAATGCCGGAGGATGGTCTCCACTGCCCAACTCGATCACGTTCTTTGATTTTATTTTTAAGTGCTTAGAGACCGCTCTAGCCGAAGACAAGTGAGGTGATGGCAGTGCCTACTAGTTTTTAAAGCCAAATAACAGGAAAAAACTTATCCTCTTGAGAACTAAAGGGTATTACTCATTGATTAGCATAAAACTTTGTATATTTTGTTTGTGCTAATCATCTTTCTTTAGGTGCTTTTTGGAGATTAAATGTTAGGAGTTATGTTAATTAAAATCTCAATGTTGATATTTTGTGTTTGCAGTTGAAAAGGGTTAAATATGGCTTTTGAATGCCTTCCCATGCCACTTGAGATGAATGGGGACGAAAAAGATAACAAGGGGATGGCTTAGGAGAGGATAAAATCAGAAAATAAGAAAAAGCAGCCAAATGGTACCGGTACACTATGGCTACTAGAGTTCCCCGTACCGGTATGCGTACCGGTATGCTTTGACTCATGCTTCCCAAATTTCATCAGGCAATCTTCTGCTACTTTGTGGGACCCACCAACTGATCTCTCACGCTTCTCTGACACGCCCAACACATAAAACATCCCCTCGAGTACCTCTCTTGGACTTTTGGAGTGTAAATCATAAATGTGGAGAGAGTAGAGAGAAGTAGCTGGGTGAAGGAGTAGGCCTACACAACCTGCACCAGCCCATCTTAATTCAGGGTCCTATGTTGGAAATCAGAGGAAGGGGCTAGAGAGTATTTTCTCATACACATTTTGGTAGAGGAGAGGCTGGATTATTCAACATTAGGAGGATTGACAGAGATATAGAGAGGGAAGCAATGAGGAAGATGATGAATAGTGCCTAGTGAGAGAAAATTGAGATTTTTTGCTTTTATTTCAATACATTGTCTTGTAATCCATGTTATGAACCTTTAGAACTTCATTGAATGCCATAAATGTTATTTTTCTTCAAGTGAATGCAAGTTTATTGCTCTCTTTAAGCCTCTACCATTAATGCTCCAAAGCTCTTCATTTTCTTTGATATAAAATGGGTATTCAATTCCTTCATTCATAGCTTATGTTTGTTTGCATTTAGTTACTCAAGAACTTCCTATTTTTCCAATGCACTTTCATTACATTGTCATTTTCATTTTCAACATGAGTAACTAAAGCTTTTAGTTGGCAAATCCAAAGGGGGATTCCATTTGGGTATACCATTTTGACTCATTCTCCTCCTTTCTCTTAGAGTTTTATAGTTTGGTTGGATTGGTTTTAGGGTGGATAAATTGGTGAGTCTTTGATATTCAGTAGGCCTTATCACGGCTTATACTTAGATTCTAACCCATTTATCCCTAGTTTCTCACGAATCAATCCTTCATGCATGCTCTATTGAAGGAGAGAGTCGGGTTGAAATGGCATTCCAATTGGAGTGATCTCTTGGATTGGCCAACATTTGTTCTTCCTTTCATTTTCACAAAACAATATACAAACCACAAAGATTTTTACGCATTCTTTTACACAAAATCACTTTTCCTTTGGTTTACTACCTTCCCTATGGAAACGACCTTGGAATACCACCAAGTAAAACACGACCAATGAAAGTCTCCTTGGAATTGGGGAGCACTTTTGTTTATTACATATCATATCTACACCATCTCAATTTCCTTTCCCCTTGCCCTTTCTTTTGACACTATCCCAAGGGAGAGTGATACTCCCCTTTGAACCATACACTTCACATGCTAAGAGATAGTATTTAGGGGTTGGAAACAACAAGGTTTTTCATCAATCACTCATATAAGGTCTAAGAAATGACTCAATCTATATTTTCAAAACACATTTAAGGTCTAGAAAAACATTTTCAATGAGAAACCCCAGGAGCCATTTACATATTTCCCCAATTCCATTTTCATAACCCTAATCATCCTAAGTCTAAAATTAAACAAAGGGATCTTAGGTTTCTAGATCATTACTATTATCCTAATCTTGAAGGTGCATTAGAGTACTCTTGATAGGGCTTTATAGCATGAACTCCTCGTTTATTCGATGCTTACGGATCCTAACCATGGAATTAGGTTGACATTTAAATGAGACTTCACGGAATTAACCCACTACAAACGTATTCTTAGTACGATCCAGTACAACCAAACACCTTTATGCCCTTTAGAAGTCCTTGGTTATCCAAAAAGAAAATCCATAATGATATGCTCCCATTTTCATCCATGAAGAGGTAAATATTTTAGTTATGAAACAACTTTCTGGTGTTCAACCTTTAGTTGTTGGCATGTCCACCACTGAGTTATAAGATTTTCTATGTCCTTCTTCTTTCATTTACACTAGTATTGTCATTTCATATCTCAGTAAATCTTAGTTCATCCAAGACGTAAAGAAAACTTGGGACGATGACTGCCTCTAAGAACTTCCTTCGGCAACTAAGAATCTTCCAGTCCAGCACACATAACCTTTCTTGGTATGAAATTCCACCATCCTTAACCATATCCAACCATCTGTCATTTGTCCTTGTTCCATTTGCCTCTAAATCAACCTATAATTGAAAGTCTGCCTCCCTACAACTCAATAATCCTTTCATGATGGTCTGGTTGAATTACCATATTAAATAAACATCGACATGTCTGCTCATCCTATCCACAAATCAAACTCTCCAAGCATATCTAAAATTTTCTATTTCCCCAATAACATATGCTAATTGATCCACCTATGTTATGGCTCAAAGTATCTGCCATTATATTTGCCTATCCCAGGTGGTACTGCAAAGAAAAATTATAATCCTCTAAATACTTTATCAATCATCCTTGTTGATGATTCATGTCTTTTAGGTGAAAATATACTTCGAGTTCTTGTGATTTTTATAGATCTGAAACAGTTGGAACAAAAATCCCAAGAGCTGTTGATAACACGTATATATTGAATATAAAAAAAATTCCTTTAAAACCCTACAAGGCAGAATTAGGGTTTACCTTCGAGATCTCTCAAGACTGATCTCATGTCAGCACGAACGCAAAATAGAACATTGACTACATCTTGACAACCTCATGGTCTTCTTTCGTATATCTCCCAACGTCAAAATTCAGATGTAGTGTGGGCTGGCAAGACCTTTGAGTCCTAGCTCTCTCTTTTAGCCTCCCTAAAAAATGTGAGCAATGATAATATGCTGAAATAGAGAACCTAGGCATCTATATATATGCTACAACAAGACCCTAAGGAGAAATAAGGACTGGGCTCCCAGTTGGCTGAGTACACCCTTTCACAACAAGCCTTGCTTTATATTTTTCTGCCTTACCATCTGATCCTCTCTTTCTCTTATAGACCCACTTGCATCCAATGGGTTTTATCACATTTGGTGGTTCTACAAGTACCTAGACATGATTGGAGTACATGGACTCCATCTCAAATATCATAAGCCTTTTGCCAAAGTTCTACACCTTTATCTTAGACTGCTTTGTTATAGGTCCAGGGATCAGCATTTTGTTCCTCATGAATCATGTCAAAAGAATCTTCCAAGAACATATACCATTTGGGTTGAAGATCAACCCTCCCACCACGACAAGGCTAAGCCTATATCTATGTATTATATGTAACATCTTATACAGGTTCTGCACGAGTATCGATATGCCTCCCACTGTGATGAGGCAATGTGATATCTTCTACTATTTCATGTGATGCCTCCCCTTGTATTGTTGGCATTGAAGAAGTATTCTATGATCTATCTCCTCTTAACTTTTTGAGAACAATTCTACTCTTAGGCTTGTGATCCATCACATAGTCTTCCATTAAGAATTGGGCATTGGTGCTAACAATGACCTTATGATCCTTAGGACTATAGAAAAGACCACCTTTTGTTCCTCTTGGATACCTTATAAACAAGGAGACTTATGTTCTTGACTCCAACTTATCCGTTTTCCCTTTCAACACGTGTGCTCAACTCCCCCAAATCTGAATGTGCCACAAACTAGGCTTACACCCATTCCATAATTCTATGGGAGTGGTAGGTACTGAATTAGATGGTACCAAGTTTAGAATGTATGCCACAGTTTCAACGATATATCCCCAAAAGGAATCGGGTAAACTGAATAACTCATCATAGTTCTAACCATATCCATAAGAGTCTTATTCCATCTTTCTGGCTCACCATTTTGTATTGGTGTGTGAGGTCCAAAGAGCTGGGATGTTATCCTTACCTCTGATAAGTAATCCCTAAACTCTTAAGAGGTACTCTCCACTACGATTAGATCGTAATGTCTTGATACATTACCCTTGATGCTTCTCCGTTTCAGCGTCAAACACTTTGAATTTCTCAAAGCATTCATACTTACGACACATCAAATAAATCTACCCATACCATGAATAATCATCAACAAAAAGTAATTAAATATTCAAAGCCACATCGTGCTTGGACAGTCATGGGTCCACACAAATCAAAATGAACCAATTCGAAAGGATCCTTTTGTTCTACAGCCCTTGCCCATAAAGAGCCTCTAAGTCATTTTACCTTCCAAGCAAGATTCACAAACTGGAAGTGCTTCCACTTCCATTGAACTCAATGCTCCATTTCCAACCAGTCTTTGAATCCTCTTTAAGTTAATATAACCTAGGTGTAAGTGCCAAAGATATGTTTGGTTCATTTTAGATGGTTCCTTTAACTTACATGGTGGGGTACTAGTATTATTCAATTAAGTTCATTGCAGTATATATGAGATAGGATTAACAATATAAATATCATCCACCAATGAACCAGAACAAATAAAATGCTTATTATGCTTATTAACAATTGAATCATTAAAATAAACATTATATCCATTTCTAACTAATTTAGAAATTGAAACTAAGTTCCTTCTAATATTTTGTGCATAAAGACAATATCTTAAAATTAAAATCCTATCTCCACCAAATTATAAATGAAACTCTCCTACTGTAACTGCTGCCACTCTCGTAGCATTACCCATGTGAAGATAAATATCCTCATCACTAAGTCATCTGGTTTCCAAGAACCCCTATGCTTGATCATTTTTCGTAGTATTCTGTAATCTCTGTACATCATCCCTCAATATGTGTATGGCTTATCGGGTGTCACTCTCCCTTAGAATGACTCCAGAAATGGGGAAACAAAATAATTATGGGTGAATGAAATGTGTGTGTGTGAACAAAAGTGCTCTCTAAGCGTAGGGAGACTTTCAAGTGTTGTGTTTTACGTGAAAATCGTATTCCAAGGTCATCTACTCAGGGAAGGAGGTGAATCGTGTTGAAGGTGATTTTGGAAAAAGGCAAAGTGTAAAAAACTTTTGATGTTTGATTTTGGCTTGTGATTGTGTTCTTGGTGAAAATGAAATGGAACAAGTGTTGGCTAATTCAAAGGGGTCATTCCAATGAGAATGCCTAATCAACTCAAGACCTTCCTCCAATGGTGCCTAGATGTTCGATTGGTTCGTAGGAAGTGCGGGACTAAAATGGAGGTGAGGATTCAAGCATACCCTATGACAATGTCTACGGTGTATCAAGAACTCACAACCACCTCCACAGTCAACCTAGTCAAATCGAGTCATCGTACACTACGAGGAGGAATGAATATAAGTTGAAGTAGCATACCTAAGGGGAATTTTCCTTTAGATTAGCCCACTATAAACTTACCTACTCTTATCTAAAGCAAATAGATAAAGGAAATGAAGAGATATTGTAAAGAAATTAAGATTAGGTTTCCGTTTAATGCAAGAAAACATAAACTACGGGAAAATGCATTTAACACCCATTTGAAGAACTTGAAATGAAAATTTAAATGCAACAATGGTAAAAGCTAAGATACCAAACTAAACTTTCAATGTACTTGAATTAAATGACATTCAATACATTAAATAATGCTTACAAGAGTCAAGAGATAGATTACAACTGAATTGGATGGAAGAAAAAGTTAAAATCTCAGCTTTCTCTTTCTAACTGTCTTCTACCAAGAGCTTCTCTCTCTACAATGTAATATATCTTGAATAATACATAATGAATGATTAAAAACACCCATGGAGACCCCCATCGCCTGTACGACATACCTCCCATCCATAGGAGGTTGATTGGATGCATTGTTGCATGCTATGACAAGCATAACGTTCCCCTTTCTTGCATTGCTCTTCTCTCTCCTCCTCATTAATTTTCAAGCCTTCAAAGTTCAAGATGTGGTGATGGGAGGCATATAAATGTGTAAGGGATGTCAGGGGAGTTGTTAGAGAAGTGTTGGAGAGACTCCTGACTTGATCCGAAATGTGTACACCCAAGTGCAGGCGGTCAAGTTGTAGTAACAATCCGGTTTGAGTCCGCAGTCGAATCCACAGAGAACTAGTGGTTTTGGTGTTTCAAAGTAATAAGTGAAGGAGACCAATTGATTGTAACCTTTGAGATTTTAGGATTGTGAGATGTGGGTGAGTTCCTTGAACAGAATATTAAATTCTTTCTAAGAAATTTTCTAGACAAAATATACGATTGATTCAAATGGCGGATAAGTCACCCTTTAGTTCGAGGATCGAGACATGTGGTCAACTATCTGAAATATTATATTTTTTCTTGATAACTCAATTAACTCCAGTGTCTACAACAAGTTAATCGGAAGAAAAAGATGGATTGTGAGAATTAAAATCATGATTCCTATGTCTTATAGAAATTTACAAGAATTGTTTGTATTGAGAGTTATCGCGTCCACAAACAAGCAAGTGTTTCCACGTGACATCCAACCATGATTTTAATGTTCCATCCTTTTAAATGAAGCTTGATAATGAGGATGATTAAAGGGTAATCATCAAGATCTAGCCGGGGTACTTGCCTTGAACCGAGGAGTCTTTCCATGCAAGAGTCATCGTGTCATAGAAAGACTTTCGATTATACAAGGTACCTTAGCTTTGCCAGATGCAATCAATCATCCAATAAGCATAGGGGATATAAACATTAAGCATTAGAAGAAAGCATCATATAATATCCGGATAATCACTACATGTCCTTCACATCTTACAAAAGAGTGAATGAGAAACTACTCACTCTTTATAGCTTTGGTAAAGCTAGAATAGTGAGTGATGTTCATCCCTCCAAGTAGAGGACTTCGCAAAGTAAAAGTATAATTAACAAGGAGCTAATCTTCAATGAAGAATGATTGAATCACGTTCCACCCTTCACGGCTATGGTAAAGCTCTAGAAAAGTGGAAGAGTTTCACTCTTCTAAGCAAGAAGGGAGCTCAAATAATGAAAGTGCAAGACATGATTAAAAACATGTATGTAAAAGCATAAATGTAAAGACTAGAAGTAAATAATGACATAAATGTAAAGATTAAATATAAATCAAGAACATAAATGTAAAGACTAAATGTAAATAAAGAAATTACAACTGTTAAGCTAATGTAAATGTAAGCATTAACAGAAAGAAAAGGAATGGGAACTTGAACTTCCCCACTTTCTAACAAAGAAATAATACTAAGACAATTAGAAGAACTACAAAAGAGAAGTGTTGGCTACTAAGTGTTGGGTGCCAAGTCCTCCCTTTTCTCCCCTACAAACTACGGGTATATATAGGCAAGAAGAAAGTAGGGGAGGGGTTAAAAGAATAGAGCTGGGCGTCAAAGTCAAAGTGAAAAGCCAACCACTGTGCATGCAGTCTATCCACACCGTTCGAACGATTTTTCTGTCTTTGCTCTACATCGTTCAACGTCAGATGTTGTCACTGTCTGCCATTCAGGTCAGATGACACATGGTTTTCTTGTGCAAATCTGTCTCCAGGTCCTTTGTGCAAATCTTCCTCCAAGTCCCTTGTACAAAGCTCCCTCAAAGTCTAAGCAAAGTCTGACTGATCTGTCTTTCCAATAATTCCAGGAAGCGTTCGAATGGTTTGGACGTTCGAACGGTGGTACTCAAGAGCCTGGGCCTTCTGACTGCAAGTCTGCAACACGCAATGTCTTCAGTCAGTCTGGTCTTATCATTGCCTTAATGGGAGTTCGAACGGTGGTTACAAACGTTCGAACAATTTCTCTGTTCCTCAAGACTTTGGTTCTTGGCTGCTTTGTGGTCTGTAACAGTTGGCTTGGTTTCTTACCACTGTTTGAATGGTTATGACGTTCGAGCGTTGGTTCTTTCTTCAAGGCTTTTGCAATTTGTTCCCTAATGAGTTGTTTTTGCCTTCAATTGCTCTTTTTGATGACCTTGAATCCTTGTTCATTTTATGACCTGAAACCTCATCAATTAAACTCCATTAGAGTATAATTAGTCCGAAAAGGGTATAAGAAAATGCTACATTTGAGTACTAATCAACCCCCAAATGGCAGAGCTTGAGTTGCAGGTTGTCTAGGCAATCTGAAAAAAACCTTCCAGAAGGTTTGTGTAGGAATAGTTAAATGAGCAAACTAGTTGGCAAAACATTCTGAAAGGTTCATTTCAGGAGACAAAACCTTACGGAAGGTTTTGGCAGTGAATAGGTAGGCCAAGGAAAACCTTCTAGAAGGTTTTTAGCCAAACCTTTCGTAAGATTTTCATCCAAACTATATTTTCCTTGGTTTCATCACCCTCCAAACCGTCCTTTACGCTACCCCCTCATCTTAATTGATTTAAAACACTTAAATGGGGGCTTAACTCAAACTATTTACATCATTTTACTTGGATTTACACAAAATTTCCATCAAAGAGATTATTAAACGCTTTTCGCATCAAATTCATGACCAAAGCAAGTATGAAAGGGCATATTAGCATATAATATATGTCATGTTTTTATGCTAATCATCCTGCAAGTATTTGTAGACATGATTAGTGGTTCTTGTATCTACACACTAGATACTAGTAGATAACACCGCTAAACATGATTCAACAACTAATAAATGAGATTTACCTGGATTGTTCATCTTAGATAGATAGATCGGACATTGCATCTTCCAGTGCCCTGACTGTTTGCAATGAAAACACTTGCCTGTAGGATTTTTCACTAAAGTTGGAGGCGCCTTAACCTACTTTTGAACCTTTTTCTTTTTCTTCTTGCCTTGTGGTTTAGAATTAGAACCTTTCTCAATCACATAAACGTGATCCTGATTTTGAAGCAGACCCTCATCTACCTGGAGTTCCTAATGAAGTTCCACCAATGTATAAGAGTACTTGTTTATATTGTAATTTCGTCAAAATTGCTTAAAAGACTCTAGCATTGACTAGAGTATGATATCTGTGAAACCCGGAGAATTTTGAACTTTTTGGAATAACGGTAAAATCGTAATTTGCCACTATGATGAGGTTTACAATACTCATGTTCTAGACCTCGGATGAGAAAACGGAGTGCGCCATTGGATTCGTAACGCAAAATCTAGTAACCACAAAAAAATTTGTCGAATTCCGAGATAGTCGGGTTTTTGCACGTAGATCGAGACGACTGCGTGGCGATTGACCTTTTAAAGGTCCCCAAAAAATAATTTTTGAAAATTTCCTTAAAATTAAATTAAAGTTCAAATAAAATTAATTTGAACTTAATCCGAGGTGTATTGAATCATTTCGGGACGAAAAACGGACCCGAAAGTCGAAAATATGCGGTGCAATTTGGACCACACATTTGTGCCTATAAATACCCTCTTAAATCAGCTTTTTGGGGAGAAAAATATCCCCCCATCAGCTGTAAGCAGCCGTCCAAGAGAAGAGAGAGAAAAAATTTCATCTCCAAGCTTCCCGCTTCGATTCCGGGAGTTCCGTCGATCGAAATTCGTCGAATCAAAAGGCAAAGTTCATCTCCTCGACGAGGGCTACGCGTACGTACCAAGAACAAAGAATTTCACCGAATATCCAAAGAGTGAATTTTGGATAAATCAAGGATCTTGAGGTGTTCTTGGTGTTCTTGGTGTGTTCTTGAAGCCTAGTCTTCATTTCAAGCTTTAAGGGGTAGGGTTTCTCCTACCTTGGATTAATATTTCCTTAAATGTTGATATTTTAAGGGTTTGATATATCTATGCCATTGAATAGACTTTTATATGTATGTAGAATTTGTATGTGATTGACTTATGTAGCTTTTAAATTGATATATTTGTATGTTTACATTATGGAAATGGAAAAGTGAGCATAGACATGGCTTAAACTAATTGTTAGCTTGATTTTGGTATTTGAAAGTTACATGTGATTTATTATGTAACTTAGTGAAATTGAAGGCATACTATGTGTTATATAAATTATGCCTTGAAGGTGTTTGGTGAAATGCCTTGAGTGTTTGAAAATTGTTGTTTTGATTGAATTGAAATAACATGCTTAAGTTATGTGATAACTTGTGGAATCATATGTTTATGATATGATTTATGATTAAATGTGCTTGTTGATATATGCATGTGTTGATATATTAACATTGAAGTGAATATGGTATTTATATGCTTAGAATATAAATTTACCATGGATGTGTTGAAATTGTTCATGTGTTGTTCTTGGCATATTGAGCATTGTGTTGTGTGTAATGGGACATATCATTACATATGAACGGAAGCATCTCATCACATGGGTGTGTGCATGGTTGATGTCAACACCACACTTGGTGATTGACGGGATGGCTTGGGAAAAGTTGGGTCGAAGACCTAGCTAAGCCGTTTGGTTGCATAACAAATTGGTTTGGGGTTAGCAAGAAGAGGCATGACGACCTCTCGGGTGCAAGACCCGGTGATTTGGGAAATGCACTCCATTGGTGTAAGAGTCCATAAAGTGTGTGGGTTTAGATAACCCTTGGTGTAAGTCCATGAACATCCATCCCCAAGAAAGACCCTAGTTTTGAAAATGTCATTTGATATGTACATAAATGATGAAATAAAATACTTTGGCATTGCATCGTGTAGTGGGAGTCGGTGAGGACTCGGGTTAAAGTGCATGAGTGAGTGTCATCTCATTTCATGGCATGGTATTATTGCATTCCAACTTAGAATGCATATCCTTACAAGGAATGATTGTTTATATGTTGTAAATGAATGTTGCATGAGCATGGACATCTAGGGGGGAGTAGCCTTTGTAGGAATTATTCTACTGGGCGTTGGCTCACCCTATATGGGAAACATTTCAGGTGTGGGGTTTGCATTTGCGAATGGCTCACTTGGAGAGCATCAGGCATGAAGGGGGCCGACTTGTGGCCTTATTTTGAGTTTTTGTAAAATGTTTAGGAAAACTCGGTTTTTGGCATATAGATTATGCAAATTAATTGTAATAGGACATATATGAACTAATGTTAAAGTGACCTTGCATGTTTTGATATAAGTATGTGTAATTGGACCCGGTGAGGCCAATGTTTATTTATAAATGGACCCGGTGTGGTCAATATTTTATATTGGGCCTCGGATGGGTCATGTGAAATTTATTGTACAGGTTGGGTTTTGAGGTAGAGTTCCCCGTACAAAGGAAACTCTGCCCAAATTTTTATTAAATTATGGACCCTAGTAATTGGATACAACGGCCTGATGTCGAGTTATACGATGTCCATAGATATTCCGCAGGTTGATGGATTATCAACAGACCCCCGGATTTTGGGGTGTCACAATATCTACCTAGGTTTTCCCTTCAGTCTCAGCACCTAGGATCTCCAGGTCATTAAGGAGACTCATCATCTTCAGACAATGATCCCTTACTGGTGTCCCTTCAGCCATATTTGTGTTCATCAGTTCCCTCATCGCCACTTGCTTACCCACACATCTTTGATCCCCAAACATATTGTTTAGGATCTCAGTCATGTCATATGCAGTGGCCATAAACTCATGCTGATGTTACAAGACATCTAACACAAATGCAAGAATGTAACACTGCGCCATCTCATCATCCTTTGTCAATCTCCGATAATCCAGGACATCCTCTTCGGTTGCCCCATCATCAGGTTCATTTGGACAGAGTTCATTGAGCACAAATTTGTACTCCTCAACAGTCAACACAATATCCAAATTGCTTTTCCATCGTATATAGTTTGATCCATCTAGTTTTTGTTCTTTAAGTATAACATAAAGATGATTGAAAAAACCACCCATTTAAAAAAAACCTAAAAAATTACATAATTTTTTTAAAAAATATAGTGAGTAAAATAAAACATTGAATTCAAATTTAAATTTTGGTCCCCTCTACATATATTAAAATGAATTCAACAACAGACTGAAACATCGCGAATAGCATGCCTCGATAAGGGAGAACGTATGCTATCCATCATGTTTCTAAGCAGGCCATTGCCTATTAATTTTACTATTTAGCCACTATGCCATGACAAGTAAAATGACATCGATGGTTTAGCTTTAGTCCTATAAATAACAATAGTGACTCATATAGAGAGGATACTATTATTTATAGCTAAGTGTATACCATTACTTAACTTTGTATCAATAGTTTCGTAATGAACTCCCTTCAGATGGAAAAGTGAGCACATATTAGCAATTACCCAAAATTATCCCAACAAGAAGTTTGTACCAGTGATTCTATAATTAATTTCATTTGATATAGAGGAAAGCATTAAGGCTAACATGCAAAATTAATTACATCACCTACAAACTAGTAATGGAGACCATGGGATTTGTACAAGACAAATTCCCTCTCCCACTTACGCATTTCATATTTAGTGAGGATTTTTCAAAATGATATTTAATTTGTATTAGCTAAAAATAAGGATGTTTGTCATTATAAAGATATCTGACTTACCTCATCTTTATGTGTAGTACGTATAATAAATAAAATTTTAAATCCTCAACTATTTTTAAAAATATATATATGATTCAATTTTATTTTCTAATTACACATACATACTTTGAACTTCCTTACTTTAAAACAATATAATTAAATATTAATCCATGACCAAAAAAAAAAATCTAAGGTAGGTCAATTATCCATTTTATCCATATATCAGGATATTGCTATTCAAGTTAACTACCCACATAATAAGAACATGAAAATATTAGGGTTTTTGTGATGAAAAGTATTTCTAAAACAATCATCATCCTCAATAACCTTATAATAGAAAACATTATACATGGCCTATACCTCCACGAGGGAGTTCACATACAACTATAATTATTACCAAAAAAAATGATTAAACCATCATATAAATCCTTTGCCATAATATTAACCATGTCTAAACCATCATGGGATCCAATCACATCAAACGAGTAATAAAAATTATGTGACCATAATAGCGGGACAAGAATGCTACAAAATAGGGATTGGTACAGTTCTACGTTCTACCCATCATTCATGGTATACAACTATTTGTTTTATTTGGACAACATAGCAGAATTCGATCTATACACGGTATCAACGATGGCTCTAATACCACTTGTTGGAACGAAAATCCCAGGAGTCGTGGACAGTGCATATGTATCAAATATATATATAAAAAAATCTTTAAAAACCTACAAGGTGGATTTAGGATTTACCTTTGAGATCTCACTGGACTGATCTTGTCTCAGCACGAATGCATAACAGAACAATGCCTATAGCTCGATGAACCTCGCAGTCTTATGTCGTATATCCCCTAACGTCAAAATTCAAATGTAGTGTGAGCTTCAAAGACCTCTAAATCCGTGCACTCTCTTTCAACTTCCCTAAAAAATGTGAGTAATAATAAGGTACAAAAATAGAGAACCTAGACGTCTATATATAGCCTACGACAAAGACCCAATGGAGAAATATGGACTGACTTCCCAATGGGCTTAAAATTTCTATGTTCAACACTAAAAAAACATTCTACAACCCTTTAATAATAAGTCAGTCCACTAAAGTCTTATTATTGATCCCCTGTGCCTTATCTAAAAATTATATTCAAGCTCTTTATTATTATTAATCCCCTCGCAGTCTTATGTTGTATATCCCCCATTGTCAGAATTTGGATGCAGTGTGGGCTTCTAAGACCTCTGAAACCTTGCACTCTCTTTTAGCCTCCCTAAAAAAAGTGAGTAATAATAAGATACTAAAATAGAGAACCTGGACGTCAATATATAGCCTACGACAGAGACCCAAAGGAGAAATAAGGACTAGCCTCCCAATGGACTTAGGATTTCTATGTTCATCACAGAATAAATAATCTACAACCCATTAATAATAAGTCAATCCACTAAAGACTTATTATTGATCCCCTGGGCGTTATCTAAAAATTATATTCGAGCTCCTTATTAGTATATGCTTAATAATCTCCCCACATTTAAGATTACAGAAGTCCATCAGTTAAATAAATCACTGACATTTATACTTAATTGACATATTTTATTCCTTGAGACCTTATCACTCAACTTATTTTTCATGTTGGATAATTAAATCCACGAGCAGGGTTTGACATGGACAAAACTTATGAGCTTCCTCAAGAGGACATCATCAACCTATTTAAATACTATGACGTGGTTTCCTTTAATATTTAATTTCACCATAAAAATAACATCGTCTCCCAATTCAACGAGCTTATTGACCCAATATGAATCTCACTTTTTGATGAATTAAAGTGACAAACATTATATGCACATGAAAATTAAATATTTAGGGATTAAGAGCATAAGAAATCATAGTAAAGCTTGATTGATAACCTTGTTGTTCCTAACCTCTTAATACCTTCCCTCAATGTGTCTATGGATTATGTGTATAAGGGAGTGTCACTCTCCCTCGGAATGATGCAAGAAATGGAGCAATGGAATGGTGGATAGAATGGAATGAAATGAACAAAATATGTATGTGGAATGAAATGCGTATGTGAACAAAAGTGCTCCCCAAGCGCAAGAATTCTATTGTGTGTCTTTGTTTTACTTGGAAATGTATCCCAATGTCGTCTCCTCAGGGAAGGAAAGTTCAAGTGTGGTGAAGGTGATTTTGTCAAAAAGGAAAGTGTAAAATCTTATAGCTGGTTTTTGGTTGAGTTTTGTTCTTAATGAAAATGCAAGAAAATAAGTGTTGGCTAATCCAAAAGGTTTACTCTAATGGGAATGCCAAGTCAATTTGCAACCTTCCACCTTGGTGCATATATGAATGATTGATTCGTGGGAAGCTAGGGATGAGATGGTGAGGATCGAAGCATAAACTGTGACAAGTCTATGGAATATCAAACACTCACAACCTCATCCACCCTCAACCTAGTCAAACCGAGCCATCGTACATCAAGAGGAGGAAAGAAAATGAGTTGTAATGAAAAATCCAAGAGGAGTTCTCCCTCGAATTAGTCAACTAAAAATTTAGGTACTCATGAAAGCAAGAAAGAAATGCATAATATAAAGAGACATGTATAGGAAATGGTAAACTACAAAGAGTAGTTCATGTGACACTTAAATAGAAAAGTAGTAGAGAAGACAATTTAAACCAAGCAAAGATTATAGAAATGCAAGAACATTGAATTAAACTTGGTTACACTAGAATTAAAATAGATTACAATGCAAGAAATAGAGATTACAAGAGAACTACAACTGACAACAATGAAATGAGAGAAGAAAATGCAAAAAACCAGAAATAGCACTATTTATCATCTTCTTCATTGAGCTAAGACTACGCCTAAGCCTAGGTAGCCACCCCTTTACAATGCTGAAGAATGCTGAGTATATGGAGTGTGAAAGCCTTCAATTTCATGCATTGAGCGTCCCTCTAGCTGTACGAAAAGCCTCACATCAATAGCGGGCGAAAGAGATAGGTATGGCAGGCTAGCACAGGCTTAGCCTGCACACCCAGGATTCACCCCTATCTCTCTCTCCTTCTTGAATACGAAGTCTCTAAAGTCTTCATCAAGGGTGTAGGAGGCGTGAAGATGTGCATAAAATGTTGGGGGGAAGTGGGAGAAGTGTAGGTGGGACCCCCATAACTGCTGAGAAGGGCTAGCAAAATCTGGGCTATTTCAGTAAGTACTACCAGTAGTTATGACTCCAGTAGCAAATGAATACCGGTAGTTGTAAGGTAGCTTCATGTCCAGTAGCCAACACCTACTGGTAGGTTTTTTCCTTGTGCTACAAAATTCCTGATTCCTTCACCCTTCAAGAAATCCTTAATACTGCCGGGAGTTTTTTTTCCTGGTTTAGCTCAATTCTTGCTTCCACATTCTTTTAATCCATCATCAAGGTTCGTTCTCATCTCCATTCATCAAAAAAACCATGGGAGGGAGTATCCAGCACTAAATGACCCCTTTTATCTGCAAAAAAATCAAACTCCATTGAAAACCTAAACCATGCAATTTCGCTCATTTCAACCATAAAAGCAAACATAAAAGGGATGTAAAAGCGCATAATATATGCAATGTTCTATACTAATCAAGTAATCATGAGGTATTTATTATCTTATTAACTTAATAAAAGATAATAACCTCAACATGGGTATGTTCAATACACAAAGTGTACAAGAGCAATAATCTGATACATCAAACAATCTCCTATAGCAACAAGACAGACTATTCCAAAATATTACACTACAATCATATTGTTGTAGTGCCTAATTCCATCTACGATTATGAACATATACTCTTATTATACAAGGATCCAATAATATGGTCTTCTATGCATAAGCTGAACACTACACACCAGATTATCTACAATGTAAAATATAAGACACACATGCATATCATATATAAAATGTAATACATACATTTTGCCCATATAGATTCTCAATAAAATGGAAAGAACAAACTTTTATTAATTAATAAAATGAGTTTCACTACAAAAATACAACTTTTAGTATACTACTCTATCAGCTATTTCACAGCATATAGGTAGCCTTGCCAATGTTTAAGGGTGAGCACTACAACTTCCAATTCAAAATTGTGACTAGGATAATTCTTCTCCTGTACATTTAGTTGTGACGAGCCATAGGCTATGAATTTAACGTTCCCCTCAGCAAATGCATTTGTATATACATTATACCCCTCTATATATTCCATAATTTCTTGAATTTAGGCCATTGTTAATTTTCCTTAAGAATACTGAACGCATGCTCACACTCTTTATTCTAGATGAATCTTTTCCCTTTACATGTAAGCCAAGTCATTAGTGTAGCTATTCAGGAAAATCCTTCCACAAGTCTCTTGTAGTAGCTAGCCAGCCAATCCTCAGACACTACGAACCTCCATCATGATCTTGGGACTGTCCCATTTCTTCACTGCCTCCCCCTCGGTTGGATTGACCACAATCCCCTACTTGGAAAACAAATGCCTCAAAATTTAACCTCTCGCATCTAAAATTAGCAATTACTCTTCTTCACGTATAGTTGATGCTCCCTCAACGTCTAAAACACTAGTTTCTAATGATGTGCATGCTCTTCTTGCGTCTTTGAGTAGATAATAATACCATCGATAAAAAAATAATAAATTTATTAAGATAAGGGAAGAATATTTGATGATCTAATTCCATATTGCAAGAGCATTCATAAGTCCAAATAACATAACCACAAATTCAAAGTTACCATTCCGAGTCCAAAAATCTCTTTTATGATATCTTCTTCTTAGTTGTTTAAAGAGGTAATCAATACGGGGAAGATACTATTTATTCTTTCTTGTCACCCAATTCAATTTTGGGTAATCAACGCAAAATCTGAAGGTCCTCTGCACTTTCTTTAAAAAGAAGGTGAGATACTCAATCAAATGAACCAAATATCTGGAAGTGCATTTAATTGTATTCTTAATTCCTAAAGTTCCAATAGTGCCATTTGTTAAGGAGTTATAGATATTCGCACCATTTTGTGTAGTAGTGAATTAAATGATATGTCCCTTTACTGAGCTAATCTAGTAACTCTTCAGGAAAACTATTGAGAAAATTATATATAACAAGGATATACTCGAAAAGATGCATTTTCTACCTCCCCCGTAACAAGATTTCCCAATAGGCTTAAGCTAACATTTCCTTTGGCTAACAGTGTCCAGTTATCTCCAACATTATTTGGACAAGATGACAACCCTTGCCTAACAAAGGAAAATATAACATCCCACTATGCATTGAATACCACTTGATTTGGGTAGCAATACTCGTTAGCACAAAATGGACACTAAATCCATACCCAATATCACATCATATCTTATTATTTCTAGAGTAATGACATCCACCATTAACTCCTGATCACTGATTTGAAGGATACATCCCTTACATAGAGTTGCCATTCTAATAGAATCTCCTAATCGTAGTAGGTCAGTAGATAATGTATGACCCAAAGGTTCCAATACTAGTCCCAGTGGAACAATAAATGAGGTGTGAATGAAAAAAATGAGTAGCACATGGATGAAATAAAATATAAGCCCAAAAATTATAGATGAGAACCATATATTCCACAAAAGCATTGGAAGCATCATTTTTTGGTGTAGGTATACGTACAGAGTATCCGAAATTAGAAAATTCCTGTTGTATACCAACGCCTAGGTCTTCTACACTGCTCCATGCTCTCCCTGTTTCATTAACAATGCTTGTTATAGTGGCGACTTATTGTCTAACCAACTGGTGTGCAGAATTCAATCATTGAGGAGGTTGTAATGTTAACAAACTATAGATAGTTGCCTCGCCTGCCTAGCTTGTTGCATTGCCTAAATGGGCATATTGGTTCGTGAAATGTCCCATTTGCTAGGATCTCTAATGAATCTATCTAGCTCTCTATTCCATTCATTTCCTTATTCCAATAATTTAGTCGCTAATACAGTATTATGTTTGGCATCCAAGACTCACATTCCTACCTCCAGTCTAGTGTGCACATCATGTTGGTTGGCGATCTGTCTCCTCTTTGTCTTGCTCAATTAGAGTAGCTTTCTCCAATAACTTCCCTATTCACTGAGCCATATAGCCACTAAGAAATTTACCTTTTTTCCTTCTTAGCTTTCACATACGCAAAATAGTAACATGGCAAGAAAACTTCACAAACTTAGCGTTATATTGTGCAACAATCATTCCTCATTACTGCAATCCAAGGAACTCAACTACCGTTACCATGTTTACTGACTTCAAAAAAGTACTTATCATTGAATATTTGCTCGAACTATGCCCAAGTCAGGGTCACCTTTCGAGACCTCTTCATGGAATCCCACCAGCGATTTGCCTCTCCCTTAAATATATAAGTAGAAAATCCAATTCTTAGATCATCGTTAATTCACATTCAATCCACAATTTTTTTTACTAGATGTAATCACTTCTTTTCTCACGTTGGGTCAGGAATCCTATGAAAATCAAGAGGGCGTTGCCTAAAGAACTCCTCATACACCATCATCCTCCATCCTTTAGAGCATCCAACCGATCAAGTTGCTGGTTTTGTGACACCCCAAAATCCGAGTGTCCATAGATCGCCCATCAACCCACGGAATACCCGTGGATCTCGTGCAACTCGATATCATACCGTTCTGTCCCATTTATCGGAACTCGTAATTTAACAAAATTCAAGCAAAGTCTCCTTCGTAACGGGAGCTCTACCCAAAAACACAACATGTGCATCATACAATTATGAGACCCATCTGAGGTCCAATATTCAACATTGACCACACCGGTCCATTTAAAAGTAAACATTAACCACATTGGGTCTATTTATCCACAATTCCATAACAACAGTTAATTAGACGACCCATCCGAGGTCTAGTATACATCAATTCATAGTGCACATAAATTCGGTTACAGTCCGTCTAATAAAATTACATTCCAAGATTAGATTTATCCAAAATTTTTACAAAATAAGTTATAAAAGTCACGAGTCGGCTTTCTTCACCCTTGAGGCTCTAAAGGTGAGCCATCCACTGGCCTATATCTCATACCTGAAATATTTTCCCGTATAGGGTGAGCAACGCACACTAGAGTATCTCCTACAGAGGCTACTCCCCACCTTAAATGCATATGAATGCGCACATGCAACAATTTATAAGCAATATTCTTTTCAATCAGAAATAACAATCATGATAGGAACTTCCATGTCATGCTATGAATTGAGATGAGACTCCCTCATGCATCTTCAACTAGAGTTCTCACCAACTCCCACAACACAATGCAATGCACATGTGTAATGAATCCGTCAATTGACGAATATACATCCAATGATTGTTTGAAATAAAAGTTGTGTATTTATAAAATTCAAATCATTGTTGGATGTTACCCATTGAAGGAGTATTTTTATAAAACAAAATCTTGTATCTTTGTTGGAGAACGAATTTTGATATCACAACCACCAGTTCCATATACCATGCCATTTTTCTCGAATTTCACCGCCGGTAAGTTACTGAACCATGTAGCCGGGTCTTGCACCCGAGGGAGAGTCTAGCCTTTCTTGCTATACCCGACACAAGTTTTTTCATGCAACCATGCAACCATGCAACTCAGTCGGTTCTTCGATCCAACCTTCCCGAGTCCACATATCAACCACCAAGTATGGTGTTTGATTAAGCCATGCACACATACACCCATACTCATGCATAAAGTCCATCAATGTGAAGCCTCCGTACATATGCAATGTAATGAACCATTGCAATACCAATGTCATGCACCATATGTATTGAGTGTCATATAAGCCACTTTAACAACAAATCATATCTCAAATGTAATGAATCTCATATGGATCAATTTAACCACACATTTCAACATGTATCATGGAAAATTATATCATATGTATATAATCTCCAAAAATTCATCATAATGTCTATATAAACAATTTCAATATATCCCATGAATAATTATATAAAAAAACATAAAATTTCTAGGATTATCGTAATTCTAACATATCATTAAGCATACATCAACATGACCTTTCAAATTGTAAATCACATCATAAGCATATGCTTTCACTTTACCACATTATCCAAGCATGTTATTTCATCAAACAACAATTTCAATCACTCAAAGCATTTTATCAAACACCTTCAAGGCACTACTTATGTAAACACATAATCATGTCCAAAATTCCACATTTCTCAAGAACTTACATTAACCAATTCTACTTACACACTTTAAGATAAAATTTATTCTACCCATTTTCAAAACCCATTTCATCACTTAAACCACAATAGGCAAGTGATTAAAATCTTTAACAATCTATCCATCTCATATAGAAATCCTAGGTTGAAAATAAACCTAAGTAGGAGGAAACCCTACCACTTGAAGCGTAAAGAACGACCATGGGAAGCTTCAAGAACCCGATTCCCGCTCAAATCTTCACTTTCCCCAAAATCATGACTTTGAATCTTTGGTGAAATCCTTCATTTTTGGTATAGCTGCATAGCCCTCGTCGAGGTGATCAACTTTGATTCTTGGCTCGAAGGATTCTGACCAGCGAAACTCCATAAATATGAGAAAGACGGCAGAAGTTCTCTTGTTTTTTTTCTTCATCTCCAACATGAGAACCATCAAACCTAGCAGAACACCAATCTAGAAAATCAGATTTTTAGTCCATATTTATGCATTTTAATGCTTCGCCCAAGTCGCGCCACACACCCCCCTTTTTCCCTGGTCCGTTTTCGCTCCGAAACGATTAAATTTCGCTTCGGTTCAAGCACAAATATTTTTATGTGAATTTTATTTAAATTATTTCCAAATTTTAATAAAAATTCATTTTTTGGGGTCACCGGACGCCCGTTGCCTTGACAAATGTAAAAAATTCGACTATCTCATAATTCGGTGAAATTTGACAGGGTAACTAGATTTTGCGATACGAATCTATTGGTGAAGTTTGTTTCATCATCCGAGCTCTAGAAATATAAGGGTTCTCAATCCACACCGTAGTGGCAATTTATCGTTTTACCCTTTTTCTGAAAAAGTTCAAATTTACCCGGATATTACAGGTTTAGTCACAATAACATGGTTATTGTTATTCCCAACTTGTTGTTAAACCAATATAGTCGGCTCCCATAAGCGGTGGTAAATGCCACTCGTAGTATCCTGGAGTGGCGGGGGAAATCGTGGATTATTAATTCCTAGTTAGGGTTGTAGACTTGATTTGATGCTCAATCATCATTTTTCCTTCCTTGATTGACCATTTTCATATAGCTCCCTTTAAGGACCTAATACCCATGCTCTTGTACCAGCCTATAATGCTCAATTTTTCATAAAAATAGTGTGATGTAAATTAAAGCTACTGATAAATGTTAAAAATCTACATCAAAATTTATATTGTGCAAATCATGATAAAAGATATTTGTTTTGCATTAAAAGAGAATCAATCATTCAAAACTTTCCAGTTTAGTGTACAATATTGGAAACATAATTGAAAGGTAGTGAACATGAGGGTAAGAGAAATACGTGTGAGAGCATACGTCTACTATCCATCCCTAAAACCTTAGTACATAATATTACATTATATATATCTGAGACCTAACATGATAAATCTCACACAACAATCAATCCTGTTTTAAGTTTAACAAAAAATCTAAATAGTATTACAGTAGATGAAAATCATTAGTCAAAAACTCCATGCTATTACTCATCCACAGTTCCCCTATCCCGACCAATCTTTGAAAAGTGTTAATTAGGAGTGAGCTAACAAGCCTAGTAAGATAAGTTTTCTCAAATGTTATCAAATTAATAAAAAAAATATTATTGACATAGAAGTTGATAGCACACATTTGTACTACAACATAGCAACCAAAATGCTATTCATGAGTGATGCAATAAAACATGGTATGCATATCGATTTCCCAAAAATAGTAGTAGTCTAGCATAAATCGATGTAATATGAAGGCATCGGTATTTGGTGAGCATAGAATATTGCATATCATGTATCTCTTTGCACCAATTTTTACTTGATTTTGTGGTGAAAATGGCGAAAAATGCATTTAAACTCACTTTTAATGGATATTTGTGTGATTGTTGGTAAAGAGCATGTATTAAGTCTCCTATCAAGTGCTTCAAAGCAATGGAGAATAAGGAAGGCTTAACAGATGGTTTGGTACATAAAGAGACCAAGAAAATGCCAAAACAAGAAAAAACCTACCGGTAGAAGTTCATCAAAACCTATCGATAGGTTTAGTGCACTAGATTTATTCTACCATAGCCTCTGCCAACACCTACCGGTATATTTTTCCTATTAGGAAAAACCTACCAGTAGGTTTTATGATCATTCTACTAGTAAGTTTTGCCCAAAAATTCCAGAAGCCTGCAATCTCAACTCCACCTACTTCAAGGGCCCACCTCTTATCACTCCACACATGCCCTGAAATCTATGACACACTATGATTCTCTCTTACACCTAAAGCCTAATTTTGGAAGAAAAATCATGGAGAAGGAGGAGAGAGAATATAAGTGGTTGGGGGAAGCATGGAAGAGGCAATGTTGGGCCTATGGTTGCATGTAGCAGTACCCATACCCCTTCCAATCGTAGAAAGTCAGCTCTCACAGACCAGCAGGGGGTTATGGATGAATCTTGACAAAGTTTTGAAGGACTATTCATTTTTTACATAGGTTTAGAGAGAGAAGCACCCCTGAAGAAAATGAAGTTTTAGAGAGAGAAAGTTTGGTTTTTTCATTTCTTCCACCGTTTCAGTTGCAGTAAGCTTTAAATTTCTTATAATCTTTACATCTTGCACCGTTATCACATTTATTTCAAGTGTAATCTAGTCTAGTTTCATGTTCTTGAAGTTCAATGTCTACATTTGGGTTTTTTGTTACAAACTTTCTATTTGTGTAAGAAATTAATTTGCTTTTGTAGTTTAATTTCTCTTTGCATCGGTACAAGTTTTAAGCTTTATTTTATTACCATGTCTCTTTACATTTTGTATATTCTTGCTTTGACTATAGGTCGCTAAGATTTTAGTTGGCTAATCCAAGGGAATTTTCTTCCTGGGTATGCCAAATCAACTCTCCTTCATTCTTCCTCATAGTATGAAATGTTTGGTTTGACTAGGTTGAGTGTGTACGTGGTTGTGAGCTCTTGATACACCGTAGACTGGTCATGGGGTATGCTTGAGCCTACACCTCCACATTAGTGCCTCACTTCCTATAAATCAATCAAACACCTAGACGCCATTGGTTGAATGAATTGAGTTGATTTGGCATTCCCATTGGAATGACCTCTTTGGAGTAGCCAACCTTGTTTTCTTGCATTTTATCTAAACTCCACTCACCATAACACAAAACTCACAAGATTTTACACTTTTTATTTCCTCACAAATCACCATTTACTACAATTCGACCTTCCTTCCCCGAGGAGATGACCTTTAAATACTCAATTCCAAAGTAAAATACGATATTACAAGTCTTTTTTTGCTTGGGGAACACTTTTGTACACACACATTTCCGAGGGAGAGTGACACTCACCCACTTGTATAAGCCATATAAACATTAACCGAGAATATGTTTGGAGATCAGGGAGATTCGCCAATACTGCAGTGTCAATTACAACCAACTATTTAATAGTTGAAGCATGAACTATAACAATCCTCGAGAAGCTTTGGGGCTTTTTACCCAAGGGAACAACCTCACCTTCTCACTTTTATGGGAAGATTAGTACCGGGCATCTGTAGCACCATATAGACAACTATCACTCTATGATACTCCTCAGCAATCCTCACAAAGATTTATAAGCATACCATTTATAAACCCTGCATTGTTAGCTACTGGAAAAACTAATACTAGACATCTCTAGCACCACACAAGCAACTACCATTCTTCGGTATCAATAACCATTTTTTTAACATGATTATTGTGCACCCATGCTTCTAGATTTAGCCATAATATAAATTTCAAAGTACACCAATGATAATATTCTGATAAGCCATTATCAATAGCAAGATCAATATCCTCATTAATCATTTTCTATAACAATATAGATGTCAAACTCTTAAAATTTAATATGTCCATTGAACAACATCAGAAGGAAGAAATCACGTATATAAAGGAATAACTTGCCAATCAAGGACTAACCTTTCAATTTCTCTCCCTCTTTTCGTTCAGTGTTTGAGGTGCTTTGGGTTTTCCAAAGGTAGAGCATGAAAATTCATAGAGTATTTATACTGAGCATGCAAAAACAGAGGCAATGAATAAAAAAGCCCTAAACCAAATCAACTTAATTGGTCAACCACATTTCAATCCAGTTTACTGATGTGCAAAGTCAACCGACCATAAACTCTCTGTAATGAATTTTGCATCCTAAAAAATTCCTCCATATCCAGGAATTACACTTTAACCCCCCAACTTTAAAAAGTAATCCCAAGTTCCCTAATTCCTCCTTCCCCTACATAAATAAATGAAATTTTTTCCCATAATTCTCCTAAGTTTATTTTCAGCTTAATTTGTAAGCCAACCATTGGACGATCAACATGATTAATACATATATGCATTTACCTCGGTAGTTAGTCAGATTTTATACAATAATTAAAACACAAAGGTTTACAACAACAAAAGGGGACACTGGGCTCAACAAAGTTGGGACTAAGAAGGAAGTTCTCTAGAACAAGTTCACTCCAAATCAAAGCTTTCAACCCCCTTGAAACTGGATATCAATCAGGTTATGGAAGGGACTACTCTCATGATGTTGAACATAAAGAAAGAGAGAGAAAGAGAAGGATAGAGAGGGAAAGAAAGAAAGAGAGAGGTGAGAATAAATTCTATTAGATCTTATGTTTGTAATTGGAAAATTTCATGAAGTGCATGTAAATCATAACTTATTCAATGGTCAAGATTCTATAACACAAAAGATTTGAAAGCGTCGCTGAAGGGAGGAGATCATGTGTCAAAACCCCATCAGAAGAAGTCTGAATGCACTGTCACATTTAGGACAAGGTAATGACCTAGAGACCTAATATGATCCCTTCGTTTAATACATTTTGAGGATTAGTGTTAAAATAGAATTGGAATTCATCCTTGTATGGATCCTAGGTTATTTTCAAAGTTATATTTTTAAAAAAACTATTTTGTGTTTTAAAAATGTAAAATGAGCCATTATTGGAGCGCTCTTGAACAATGTTGTTTAGTGCTAAAGAGGACAAATTCTTTTCTTTGTTGTAAGCTTAGGAACTGCCCTATGCTTGCTAGCCTTCACTTGAGTGGTCTCTTTATGACTTATGAAATAAATGTGGAAAATTCCAAATGGAGGAAGTGCATCAATTGCCTTTAGGCCGCTCGAGCAATCTCAGAGGTCTCTCAAGCTATCCCTAGGTCAATCTAGTGGTCTGCTATTCCTTGTTTAGTTTGAATTTTTTTTTTCATTCCCGAGACCACCATCCTATGATCATCCTCTAGTTGCTCGAGCTACAGTTCCCAAATTTGAGATTCTTTGTTGACTAAGATTACTCATTTTTCAAGCCAATAAATAGGGAGTGCCTTTTCGATCCTAGTGTATCTCTTTTGGGAGTTAAATTCTTACATCTTACACCTTAGAACCCTAAACCCAAGGCTACCATCTAGGAATTCTTATCCAACCTCATAACTTTATTGAAGACCAACCCATTGATGTGTGCATATCAAGGATCTTTGGTGCGCCCAAGATTGCTCAAGGTCTATAGGATCCATTGTAGTGGTGAATACAAGTGAAGCTATACAAGACGTTAGAGAGACACTACAACGGAGAGGCTTATGGAGGAAAAAGAAAACCTAACCAGGATATTGGTTGAGGTATAAGCCTCGAGTACATGTTAGCTAACTTTGGGTTAGTGAATTAAGAAGGTTCTCTATAGTTTTTCCTAATTAGGGTTTTTACGTCAGCAAATTGCTTATGTTCTTGATCGTATTTTCATACACATTTGCAATTTGAGCACACACATGCACTACATGTTTGAATCAATAAAGTTTCAATATCATAATCATCCATATTGTGCATCCAAGTGTTTGGGTCATTGGGTTGGGATCACTGTGTGAGATTGAGAGTTAATCAACAAATTGGCAAAATCAATACGCCAATCTAGATGAGTATTTTTGCTCGTGGTGGTTAAAAGTGGGTTCTCACTATTGTTTGACTAATCATTGTGAGAAGAGGTAATTGTGATAATGACTCATAATTGTATTGTTTGAAATCCTACTCACCCCCTCAATGTACTATCGTTCACTCCATGTGTGTAATCGCGAGGGAAGATTCACATATATCTCCCCTACCTAGAACGACAATAGATATCAGAGCATGGTTTCCTTGAGGTGCCTAGACCCTTGTAGGCATATCCTATTTTTTACTTACCCGCCGAATTTGTCTGCCTAGAGATCTATTTATTACTACGAGTTACTATCAAATGAAGGAGGTTCAATTGCATGACCAACACCTTCAGTGGGTCTAATTTTACATATTGGAAAACTCGCATGAGAGAGTTTCTAAAATCAATAGACGAGAGAGTTTGGGTATGTGTGCAAGAGGATTGGGGCACTCCAATCACCACCATAATGGTTGAAGGTGTTGAAGCAATGGTTGGAGTGAAATCTTTGAAATATTAGACAAAAGTCAAGATTGAACAAGCTAGTTTGAAACTCTTAAGGCTTGAATCTGATATTCAATGTCTTGACTCTAAATGTGTTCTGGAAGGTAGCAAACTGTGAAACCTCCAAGGAGGCATAGGCCATTCTTGTGGTATCTCAAGGGGGAACTATTACAGTCAGGATGTTCAATCTTGAAAGGTACACCTCCATGTTCAAAACTTTGAGGATGCAGGAGGAAGAAACATTGGTTAGAGATGAGTTGTCTGATATTGTAAATTCTTTCTTTCCATAGGTTACCAAAATCGATAATGTCGCCATCAAGTGGAAAATCTTGAGATCTCAACTAGAGACATTTCAAGCTAAAGTGACCTAGTTAGAGATGAGTGTCAATATTTATTTGGTATTGGTTGAAGACCTATTTAGGTCGATATTGAATTTTTAGATGAACCTTCTTCCACCAAAAAATATGAAGGGTGTGGCTTTAACTTAGATTAAAGAAGAAGAGAGTAAATCTGGGTCATCCAGATTAGGAGAGGAGGCCCTAGCCTTCATTGTTAGTAAGTTCAACAAGTACTTAAAAACTAATAATTTTGAGTCTTCAAGGTCAAAACAAAAGCCTATTAAACCTTGAACTCCTAAGGAAGAAATAGATAAATGGGGTAGAAACTTTTGACAAGTGCTTGAGAAAAGAGGGCAAGGCTTCCACTGCTTTGAGTGTCAAGGATTTGGACACATGGCTTCGAAATTCCGAATTGACCAAAGAAATATTTGCTCAAAGAAAATATAAGCTATAATGGCCAATTGGAGGAATAATGAAAGTGATTCAATGTGGAATGGTGGATCCATTTCTCGTGATAATGAAGAGAACTTTACGACCTTTGTAGGTTCACATTGCTCTCCCCCTAGAGAAACTTTGACTACTGAAGTTGAATCATGTCCTGCCCTGATGGTATAAGACTTGGAAAAAGAAATCCCCACATCCCCACATGATCCGTTGTATGGGAAATTCCTCAAACAAAAAAAGAAAGTGTTAGCTAAAGTCAAGTTAAGAAGATAGAAAAGTACTACGAGTACAAAGGTCAAATTTGTGGGCTTAAAGAAGAGAAGTCGATTCTTGACAAATTGAGCTTCCTAGAGAGAGTGTGTGTGTGTCACGTGTTTGTAAAGTCAAAGAAGATTCTTAAGTCTAAATGAGTTAAACTTGGTAAAGATCTTCATGAATTATATAAACTCTTTAAATCACAACCACTAATCAATGAAAAGTTTGACAGAATGTTGACAACATGAAAAAGTGTGGCTTACAAGTGAGGTTTAGGCACATATCTACACTTCTTCAATTACCATGTTTGTGAAGGGTAATCACTATACTTTGTTTCGCAAGGTTTTGAGGATAAAAAACTATGATGTATTACTTATCATCTTCTTGTGGGCTTGGTTGAAAGTGTTACAGAGGTTAACATTGATTATTAACCTTGGATAAGTAATGTGCTATACCATCTATGATAAATTAAATGAGAAAGATGTGCATGATTGAAATACTCAATTGAATATACAAAGGAAATATGAGAGTGAGTATGGATAAAGTTTATTGATTGAAGATGCAAATAAATCAAGAGAATGGGCACAGACAAAGAGGTTGTGTGAAGATGAGATTTAATGAGCATTAAACGTTTCTTCAACAAATATGTCGGTTTGATGCGCATATGAGGAGAACTTGATGAGGTTGAGGATCATTTTTACATGATCATCATTCAATTTAATAATTTGATTATGTTTTTTAAGAAGAAGAGTTGAATCATCAATGCAAAGAAGTGTACGAAAGAAAGCCAAGAAGGAAAAATATTGAAATCATCAATTTGACATAGTCTTGGTAAAGTGTGGTTCAAAATAAAACTTCAAGATCTATAACTTTTTCGGAAACGAGAATTTTGAGATTGGAATGTCTTGAAGGTGAAAAATAGCTTGGAAGTTAAAGGTTGTACATGAAGGCTATACAATTAGGAGTTTCAGACATGTCTTGGTATTTGAGACATAACTTTGTAGTCAAATTTCCAAATAACCTGATTCCAATGGGATGGAAAATTAGACAACAAGGGCTAGAAATATATCAGTAATAGGGTACATCAAATTCAAATGTTTTGAGGGCGAAAATAGAATTGGAAAATGGCAATAGTGTAGAGATTTGGTATACCGGATGGATGAACCGATATGATGATTGGTGAATCAGTATACTTCAATTCTTCTCACTAACTCCCACTTTTAGAGGCTTGTAATGAACCGGTATGCTAGTTGGGCCATCTGGTATGCTGGATGTGCCCGTTGAAAGTTCTAACTGCTGGTTTTTGGCTCTTCTGTGTGTCCAATTATTTCCTCTATAAACAGGGATTGTAAGGCCCATTGAATGAAGACTTTTGGGGACTTCTTGGGCAATCAAAGGGAAATATAAAAATTAATCAAGGATCATTATTATGAGATTTAGGGTACCAGGCCAAGTTATATTTTCTTTGAGTTTGTGTTGAGTGATTTTTTTCTTGTAAAGAGGGGAGAAAATTATTGTATTGAGTGACCTACCAATGAAGACAAAGTTGTAAGGGGTTTGTTCTTCACTTATGAAGGAGATCAAGATAGTGAAAGAAGAACTCCATGGAGGAGGGAGAGAGGACGTAGGCCATCGTGGTTAGGGTCGGACCTCTACAAATCTTCTTTTTTCTTCTTTTTTACTACTACTATTTAACTGCAACATTCACACTACATTACTTATCATAATTTTATTATCACACACATTACATTGTTGATCATACAATTATTTACATTACATATTTAGTATGAATTAAAGGACGCAAAAAAAATTTCATGAAATCACTCAACCTAATTCACCCCTCTTAGGTTGCATTTTGTCCAACACTGATTGGTAAGAAAACCCAAGCCAATCATGAATTGTGTTTCACTTGTGGAGAGCATGGTCATCATAGTATACGTTGCATGAAAGATAGGGATGTCTTCAATAAGAAGCTCTTGCATCTAGCTAACCAATTCAATGCTTTGAACAACCAAGTTCAAAATTTTTTGAAGCTATTGTAAAGGTCAAATGAGTCCAAAGTTATGCATGCGTCATCTTCTAAAGGCTCACATTATAGAGTGCACTAAACTCCTACCCTAGGGTTAAGATTAATCCACACACTTATAATGATAAATAGTTAGTCCTCCACCCATTGCCCTCCCAAACCCAAGTAATTGGCAGGAAAAAACAAATATGGATAACCAGGGAGGACTTTGAGAAGCATACCATCTCTACCAAGTTGCATGCCCGAGTGCTTCCAACAGGGTCATGAGGTGAAAAGTATGAACTTAGGTGATCATTCATGCATTGCATCAAACACCCCAAGCGCATACTTTGTATATACTTTCTTGTGGTTTATTTTTGTTTTTTTTTCTTAAATGAAAATCCAAAAACAAAAGAAAATCTTTTTACTTTTTGTTTTCCAATGTTTTTTTTATGTATTTTTCAATTAAACATGTACATAGAAAAATATTCATAAGAATCCTATACACAAAGGAAAGAACAAATAAATCAATTAGTCATAAACTCTAAAACCAATGTCAAACTTGACATCAAAACTCTTTTTAGTTAATTCATACATTGGTTTATTTATAATGATTACATCCTTAAATCAAAGCTGAAATGTGTATTGCTTTGATTCATATTAGGAGACTGAGAACTTAGTGGCATAAATCTTATTACATGATTCATAACTCGTAACCACTTTGATTCTAGTATGCTTGGATAGTGTTTAACTTTGAAAAAAAAAATCATAAACCAATTACACGCCTACCATTCACTTTCATACTTCGAAGTTTAGTTAGTTTAAATGATTAATGACCTTATGTGACTCCATGTTTTGGTGATGGTTGAACACATGACTAAATGTTAGTTAAACCCCAATCCCTTAAAAGATTTCAAAGGAGAAATTTGAGAAAGAACCCAATGTGGCCAATCATTAAAAGGTGTGGCACAAATTAATGGCTAAAAACAATTGCAATTGAATTTGTAGAGTACTCATAATTAATTCAAATTGTCCATTTGTAAAGCTTATAGAGTTCTTGCTAAATATGTTTAAAAGCATGTTATAGAGTATGGAATTCACAATCGTGTTAATTGAGGTCATAAGCGAAGAAGGAATAAAAGAAAGAGGGAGGATTTTTCTAAAAAAAAAAATGATTAGGACACTCATTAGCTGATCATGTATTCACTTAGACGATGCATTAGGATTTTATGTAGAGCTTATTAATGATTTGAACTAAACGAAATCCTAATTGTGTTATATTTTGGTTTCACACAGGTCACACTTGAATTTGTCAAAGTTCAACAAAATTTGAATACGTGTGAATGAAATTGAACTAAATGAGGGAACTTTTCTCTAGGATGCATAAAATTGAGTTCAATATTTTTTAATATGCCTTAGAGTAATCTTATGAGATTATGAAATCTGGATGGAACAAATATAATGCTACCATGTAAATTTTTCATGATTAATGACATTCTGTGTTTTATTTTTAATTGATAATTGCATTATATTTAGTTCAAATTTCATCCAAACATGTATTTGAGGCTTGTAGAATTTCCTAAAGTAGTGAATGAAGAGTCGAATTTGTCTGGGGAAGCATCGAGGTTGAGGTGTAAAAAATTGGTTGTTTTAGGGACTTTTGGGGCAACCCTTACATTACTTGAGCAGCCATGCAATTACATGGCACCATACAGTTAAAAATCCAAATTTGATGGCCACTTTGCATTTGAAACACTTCAATACTAGTCTCGAGCCTCCCAAATCCCCAAACCCCCGGTCATAAAAATTCCAGAACATATTCTATATGGTTCATAGGGCTAATTCACTACTTTGTTTTTTCAAATCTTCATATGTGAGACTTATATTCATATAGTGTTTGACGAGATGCCTTGGTGTAGAGAGGAAAGGACTAGGGTTGAGAAGTTCTAGTGAAACTGAAGGAGAACTTTAATGAGAGCACAAAATTTCAACATTAGGGTTTTACAAAGAGATATAGGTAGGAGTTTTCTCTTAGGCTAGTAATGGTTGAACAAGGGGTTGATTTTATAGACGTAGATTCTTGGACCCCTTATAATTTTTCCAACCATGGGTAGACCATATCATTTGAGGCACCGAGGCCATTGAATGATGATTTAGTGAGAGATTTCTACACGCATAAACGAGATAGTCATGCTGACCACTTTGTCACGTAAGTGTGAGGGATTGAGATCAAATTTTCAGCTACTCTCATAACCACCACTCTATTCCTACACAAGGAAGAGAATGATGCCCTAAGTCCAAGACCTGAGGAGCAATTGCCTCCTGCTCATGTCTTGGATACCGAATTGAACAGTATTTCTCTTCCAGGTCGTTGGACAACATAGACATTTTATCAAAAATACTTTATTCCAGATTATTGGATGCGGGATCTAGTAGTCAACTATAACCTTGACCAAAAATATCATATTTCTAACATTCATGTCCATAGAGCACATATGTTTAAATATTATTGAGACTGGATTACATATTAACCTACCTTTGATGATATTAGGCTAGAAGGAAGAGTGTCCGATGGCCTACCTTTTAAGTCATTGATTACACGTATCTATAGAACCAGCACATAGTAATTTTTCCCTGGGACAAGAAGTAGTACACTAAGAGGCCTTTGAATATGAGTAAGCAATGCCAGGGCTGAGTATATTATAGTTGTTTTGTAGAGAGTAGATAAGTGTCGGACTCCATAAGTTAAGACTGGACCTCATGCACTACTACTAGTTCACCGAGAGGCCTGTAGTTCTAGCCCACCACCACTTGAGTTAAGTTTAGACATTGTAGCAGCCCAATAGGAGACACTAGTTGACATGCTTACAAGGGTAGAGCATACTATGGTATATCATCATTGTCTTACTTCTTATAGGTTAGATGCATTGGATGGAAGGATCGTGAGCCTTGAAGAGACCCAGTAGTCTATGAAGGGATCAGTCACACCCAGAGTTGAGGGACTTAGGAGATTGTTGAAGGACAAGTAGATTGAAGGCGAGTTAGTGCCAATGACATTGATTCTGATCTAGAGCTACCCCGATGAGATGGTGGAGATGATATATCCACTAGAGCTGCTTATGAGATGTAACACCCCAAAATTCACCTTGGATGGCATTACAATTTAAAACATTCATATCATGAGAGCAACTAATAAAAACCATAGATACAGAAAGTTTCAATCATCATATATAAGATCTACATTATCGTCCAAAAGATTATGCCAACTATGGCAATTAAATCTCAAAATTTAGTGTCTCGTAGCGGAATAAACATAACATCATTCTAACAATGTCTCAAAAATTCCTATCTAGTATAGGACATAACAAAAAGAACAATTCTTCTAAGCCATCCCCTTGGGATCCACACTTCCTTCCATATGAGCTTCCCAAGTTACCTGCTCATGGACTCCGAGTTCTTCCCCTAAATCGAAATCTGTGAATAATATTGTTTGTAGGGGGTGAACACTAAGCTTTGTAGCGATATTCTCCCAAACTCGAACAAGGTTTGAAAAACATATACAATAATTCGGTCTCATTTTTTAAAATACCATATAGAATTTTTGAAAGAAAACTATGACAGTTAAATAGATCTCAGGTTAACGCATTGACAATTAAGTAAATGAAGAGTAAACCAAATTACGAATAATAACCATTTCCAATGACAAACTATTTCTAACATGTTCTGGTGGAATTCCATACTTCCAACAAATTCTTGCAGAAACCATTTACCATTAGCCACAATAAACCATTTTCAATAATGATAATCAATAACACATAATATGTATCCATATTCCACAATATGTGCCCATATCCCATAATATGTATCCATATCCCACAATATGTATTCGTATCCGAACTTGTAGGTTGGTCACTTTCCATGATCATGTATGTCAGTTGTTTTCCATTAATCTACACAACGATTCTACCGCGTTCACCCATCGCAATCATTCTCCATAGGGAAAAATCATAAATACTTTAGGAAGGGCGTATACCATCTCTCACGGCATTGACGAAATCCTTTCCAGGAAAGGTATACCATCCCCCAGACACAAACTTACATGAACAATAGTGATTGTTGTCACAACAACAATTCACTACGAGTGTTAGGAACTATCTCACCCCATTGGAATAGGCTAACCTCTAACACTCTACGGTAGCTCTCGAAGTTGATCCAAGTCCATCACAAAACCATACAAGAGATGTAATACAAACCATTTTCTCAAATTACAAGTAAATTCAAATCCCCCAATTTCATAGGTATTTTCCAATATCACATCTCAAGAAAAATAGGCAAGAGATCATCAAAATATATATTTTTATTGTTCCAAATAAAGCACTAATGTTTTGAAATCAGTATCTAATTAATATCATGATTTAGAATCAAGAACTAAGGAATATCAAGTATTGAAGCCAAGAACAAATGAATTTCTAGTCTTGAAATCAATAACACATGAATATCAAGCTTTGGATATCAAGAATAAAGGAATATCAAAGTTTGAAACCAAGACCTAACAATTATTTAGTGTAGATATCAAGAATAAATGAATATCAACAAGAAAAATCCATACTTCTTGAAAAACTAAAGTTTGGATGTCAAGAACAAAGGTTTAATGGCTATCAAACTATACTTCCATCAAAACATGGTAGGATTTGCAAGAACAATCAAGAAACAAGGATTTCAATACATATATATAAGCTTGAGAGTCAAAACATGTATATATATAAGCCTAAGTATCAATGAACAAGAGTGGAAGAATTTCCCCTACCTTCTTCTTCCTTGGAATTCTTGAAGAACTTGAGTTTTTGATTCACTTCAAGATGAAAATTTCATTTGATCTTGTGTTTCCCCCCCTTCTCTCTTGTTTCTAAAGACTTCATAAGGTTGTAAATGATGTTTGGAGGCTGAAGGAGGCGGCCTTACGTATTTATAGAGGGAGAAAATATCTCAGCCAACCTAATTTTAATATTCTGATTCGTCGTTACCGTTCGAACGGAACTTTACGTTCGAACGTCCCTTGAATTTCAAATGTTGGTTGCTCCCACTACTTTTTCATTTTCCATCAGACAAGAGAACAGTCATTCAAACGGACTTTAACGTTCAAACGGTTGTCCCAGTTTATGCTGTAACTTCCAATAAAATTTTGACCTATTTAGAGGTCGATTTAGAAAATTTTCGTGAAATACTACTTTGTAGCCCTAAAAGTATACTATCTACTTTCAAAATTTAAGATCAAATGGACATCAAAATAAAAAGTTAAGATCCAAACATTAAGGGAGTATCTAAGCTCCTTCTTATTCAAATTCTCCCTAAGTGTGCTTTCACTTTGGAATGCTTCCAACTTCTACAACATACCTTATTACCTCAACTAACATTTTCATACCTAATCTTACCATCCACATAATTCATACATACATCAATATATATATTAACAGTTCCATAGCATATGTACGTTACAATATAACGATAGAAATATGGGGGTTTACATGAGACTTTAGTGATAAAGCCCCTTCATAAAGTTGGTAGTGTTGGAACGATAATCCGAAGAATCATTGACAGCGCGTATGTATCAAATACAAAAAAATTTCTTTAAAACACTATAAAGTGGAATTAGGGTTTAACTTCGAGATCACTTTGAATAGAGCTTGGCTCAGCACGACCGCCGAAATCAAAAGACAGACACAAAACGTAGCTTTTTGAACCTCACGATCTTTTATTGTATATCCACAAATGCAAAAAATATGAATGCAGTGTAGGTTGCAAGAACCTTCAAACTTCTGCTCTCTCTTTCATCCTCTCTCAAAACGTGAGTAATGAATTGATGATGATTTAGAGAGCCTAAACATCTATATTTTGGCTACGATAGAAACCCTAAGTATAAATAACGACTAGGCTTCCAATGGGCTTAGGATTCCTATTTTTAACCCATAACAAACATTCTACAACCAGTTAATAATAATTTAGTCCACTAAAAAGTTATTACTGATCTCTAGATCCTTATCTCAAAATTATATCTGAGCTCCTTATTATTATATGCTTAATAATCTCCCCATGTTTAATATTAGATATATCCATCAATTAAATAAAATATTGACAATTATATTTAATTGACTTCTTTTATTCCTTGAGGCCTTACTACTTAACTTATTTGTCATGTCAGATAATCGAACCCACCTGCAGAGTTTGACATGAACAAGACTTATGAGCTTTCTCAAGAGGACACCATCAACCCATTTAAATACCAGGACATGATTTCCTTTAATTATTAAATTCCATCATACAAATACTATCGTCTCCCAATTCACTGAGGTTATTGACTCAGTATGAATCTCACTCTTTTATGAATTAAAGTGACGAACATTATATGCACGCGGCAATCAAATAACTCGGGATTAAGAGCATTAACAATCATAATAATCACGAGGTATTTATTATCTTATTGAATCAGTAAAAAAGTAATAACCTCAACATGGGTATGTTCAATACCTAAAGTGTACTAGTGCAATAATCTGAGACATCAAATAGTGAAGACAGACTATGCCAAAATATTACACAACAATCATACTATTGGTGTGTCATATTCCATCTATGATTGTGAATATATACTCATATTATACAAGGATCCAATAAGCTGGTCTTCCGTGAATAAGACGAACTCTACACACTAGATTATTTACAACATAAAATATAAGACACACATGCATACCACATATTAAATACAATGCAAAAAATTTGCCCACATAGATTCTCAATAAAATGGAAAGAACAAACTTCTATTAATTAATAGATAGAGTTTCGCTGCAAAAAAATAAGATTTTATTATACAACTCTATCTGGTACATTATGACCATTCATAGTAGATTGGATCATTCTCTTAAGCATGTCCTGTATCTTGTTCCAATATATGCCTAATGACTCAATTAACGAACACCAACCACGTGTAACTAAATGTTGCTAAGTTTCCCACATACCAACATATTATACATACAAATCATGCTTACTAACCACACGTCTTTCAAAAACTTAAACGTTACACTATTATAAGACTTAAGACTAACAAAAGATAGAATAAAACTTCATAGCCAGTTTCTCTCTTAACTGTCTAGACTCAGTAGTGGACATCCCTTCCTCTTTAAATACTTGAAACACACACTATGGGAGGTGAGCTCATGCGCTTAGTGAATATACACAACATAACTAACAACAATTAAAAAATATTATAATGAAGTGAAACCACCATAAATATTGTCACCCATGCTCATAACAACGTTTAGGAATACTATGACTTATTGCCACTAGGGCTATAACGAGTTTGCGAATATGGCCATCTTATAGATAATGAGTCCACCCTAATAACCATTAGCCAAATAATGAGTTTCCCTTATGGCCATCTCACAAATTACAAGTCCGCCTGGTTAAACCTAAATAATGCATGAATGAATTAGGTTATAAAGTTCATTCTAAACTTAAATTAGTTTAAAAGATTTAAGTTGTAAAGTATTAGGATTAATGCTTAAATTTGACATTTTTTAGGGTTTTCGAGTGAAAAGAAAAAAATTCAAGAGGGTTAAAGTATACAAACTGAATAAAGAAGGAGAAGCAAGTGCAACTATGAAATTAGTAAATCAAACAACGGGGCTGCCAAACATGCAACAACCAGAGGAATACCACTGTTCGAACTGTGATTCAATTGCCTTTACTTTCTCTCTTCTCCCATTGGTCCAATTAAGCAACAAATTCCCTTGATTGGCAAACTAGGGTGCCTATCTCCTTATAACCCTCAATCGTTGTCTATAAATAGCCTACTTCAGCAATTTTTCACGGAGATTGACTGGAGTTCCACCTAGTGCAAGAGGGAAGGAAATAGAGAAAGAAATGAAGAACGAGGCCTTGCCAGAAGCACTGCCCAACTAGAATTTTCTCTACTTCTATGTTTATGCTTATCCTTTCTACATGGAGGGTTGAACCTCTCCCACTTTTCTGCCCTAGCTGGTAATAAGTGTGGTTGTGTTTCAACTACTCCTCGGGGAATGACTTTTTGGATTTTATTTTCAATTGTATTGGGTTTAGCTCACTCATTTTGCTTGTCTATAGCAATGAGGGATGAGTAGTCCATTTATACTCTTTGGTGATGGGTGAATACATGGGTAATATTGTTTACATTATGGAAATGCTGATATTTTACTTGTGCGTTAATTTTTATACCTCCCTTAATTGATTGATGGTTATATTTATAACATGCTTCTGGCTATGAACAACGAGCAGAGCTTAATGCTATACACCTTACAATATATAATTATTCCCCACTTCATGCGTGAAACAGTGATGTACATAGTTGGGCTATATGTAACAATATGGAGATTGGTTATAGACGGGTTAAATCTCACCATAGTCAATGCATAATTCAAAAATCCATCATCATTGAATCATCAACATGTCGATTAAATAACTAGACTAAACCTTTTGAATGGGTCACCTCCATTTTACTAAGGTAATTTGATTGATGCATGGTACAAAAACCTTCTAGCGAACCTAATTAGCGGATGTGTTATGGTTTAATATGCATCAAACCTACCAGTTAACTTTCCAGTAAAATGGGAGTTAGTTGATATAAGGTGGCATTTTCATAAACAAACTTTATAATGCAGGTTTGATCCTCGAACTGAAGAGTACCCTTTTACCATTATCTTTTAAAGTTTTAGTTAAGTATTTACTTGGCAGTTCTAAGCTCACACCACAAGCTATTCCACTGCACATTACATTCATAATAATTTTATCATTTCTATTTCGAATCCTAACAATTATGTCCTTATGGGTTGGACCTTGGACTTAACCGAGAATTATTGTAATTTGACCACTTATACTTGAGTGTATGACATAAATCAACACAAATCAAGCTTTTTCGCATCATTGCTGGGGAGTTAGGGTGATTTCAAAACAAACAGGGAAGTTGTCTAATTTGTATTATCTGTGTATGCACTGTTTGTCATATTTTTTTTTGTTTATGTTTGTTAAGTCATCAGTAAGGTCTGTAAATTAGTCTAGTCCTTCATCTTCGTCATCCTCATGGTCACAAGTATCACCAGACTCTTTTGAGCTAAGCATGACTAATAATAATCAAAAAGAACATGAGGTAGTTCAGAATGTCTAGCCTTTATGAGAATACTTGCACCCCACACGCAATAGTGTCTTGTCGTGTTTTTTTTTCCCACTAATGCTCTAAATTTCAACATTAAGGTAGGGACAATACAACTTTTACCACAATTTCATGGTTTGGAGTCTTAAAACTCGTATTTTCATATGAAAGAATTTGAGGAAGTATGTGGAGCGTGGCAAGATAATTTTGAGATGGCCCAATTGAAACTTTTCCTTTCCATTTTAAGGATTAGGATAAACAGTGGCTAAATTGTTTAAAAGCTCAATCTATTCCAAGTTGGCAAGTTTTGTAAATTGATTTTTCAAAAAAAAATTTCTATGCATCGCACTAATGCATTGAGATGTCAAATCATGAATTTTTCTATAAAAGAAGGAAATTTTTTTTTATCAATGTTGGGAGAGATTTAAGGATCTTCTCCAAGGTTGACCTCATCATTTATTTGAATGTTGGACTTTAGTTGGTTTCTTCTATGATGCCCTCCCATCCGCATTGCGTCAGCTTGTTGAAATGATAGCCCATGAGGCACTCGAGTTTTTTTAGTCCATTTCTGTGAGTTCCCAAATATGGAACTCGGCCTCTCCAAATATTATTGAAACCAAGCCATCTTCATCCCAAGCAGGGAAATATGTGTTAAAAGAGGATGACGACCTAAGGGCCATAATGGATAATTTGTCTTAGAAGTTTGAAGCCCTAGAAATGAAAAAAACCAAGGAAGTTTTCTATTGTGTCTTCCATTAAGTAGTCATGCGGAATCTGTGCGGGGTCAAGACATCCCACGGGAGAATGTCTCACCATTCCAGCATTTAAAGTGGTTTATTAACCCAAATTAGTATATGAATTAGAATAATTAAATAATTTAATTTTGTAAGATAAAATAGTTAAAAACTGTGTACTAGGGTTTGTGCATAAACTAGGGTTTAAGTGTGTAAATGTTTGAAATTTTAGGGTTTTGTACGGAATTGCTGGAAATTACAAGAGGCAATCTGTCAAAGCTTGAAAGAACAAGGGATGCAAGTGTAAAATAACCACAAAATAGCCAGCATAGCAAGAGAATTAGTGTCAATCTTCCAACAATGCACCAATGTCATACCAGTGGCCCCAAGCAGTTGGTCTTTATCATCCACGTCCTACTTGATTCTGGCTTATAATTATGGGGGCTGACTTTTCATTATTTGGCTGGGCTGGGAGGGGAGCTCCAGAGGAAGTTCAAAAGAGAGAAAAAAGAGAGAGAAATGAAGAAAAAGAGAAAGTCGTAGAACAATTCAAGATCCGGTTCGTCCTACTCTCCAGCCTAAACTCTATATTTCTACATTTCTGTTATGTCTTTCTATTTGGAGAGCTGAACTGCCACCACCCTTGTGTCTTAACTGATATTAAGGGTGGTTGTATTTCAACAGTTCCTTGAGAGGGAAGTGTCAGTATTTGTATTATATTTATTTTGTAATGGAAATTACCCGCGCTTCTTGCCTGTTTAAAACACTGGAGTGTGATTAGTTTACTTATACCCTTCAGTGAGGGGTGAATATATGTATAGTATTGGTTAAGCTAGGGAAATGTTGATGTTTTATTATGACCTCTCTACTATTATATACTTCATGCATGATATGTTGATGAACATAATTGGGTGTTACTATGTTGCCCAAAATTATGTCATCAGTGATTCATCAACCTTCCGGTTGAATATCTATGGTGCTCCAATAGTATGGCTTGATATGCAGGTGCACTAAGGATGTTTGCCTATTGCATGGTACAATTGTCTGATTAATAACCCAAGTGATCCTCCTGAATGGCTTGTCCTTTTGGGTTACGAGGGTTGTTTAACTGATACAAGATAATAAAACTAACAATTGAATAATTCAAGTATTCCTCCTTAATGGCTTGTCCTTTTGGTTTATTTGAATTAATCAATTGATGCATATGCTATCAGCTAACCTAAGAAGTTGTTGTATTATGGTTTAATATGCATATACTTATCATATTATAATACTAACAATTGAGTGATTCAAGTATTCCTCCTGAATGGTTTCTACTTCTATTTTACTTAAGTCAGTTAATTGGTGCATGTACCGATCAACTAACCTAAGAAGTTGTTGTAACATGGTTTAATAGTACCACTAGCTAACCTAAGAAGTTGCTATGTTATGATTTAATAGTACCACCAGCTACCTAAGAAGTTGCTATGTTATGGTGTAATAGTACCCCCAGCTAAGCTAAAAAGTTGTTGTGGTATGATTTAATATACATTAAACCTACTGGTTAATTTTCCAAGTGATAGGAAAAGTTAATTGTTGTGAGGTGGGATTTCCAGTATTTAACCAATACAAAGCATATGAGATCCTTAAACTAAATGATACTTTTATAATATTGTCTTTTAACAATCTATCTGTAAATAAAAGTTTAATTAGACTAGTTATCAATCTAAGCTCACATCATAAGCTATTTCATGTTATATTGTATTAACCAAAAACTCCACTCTTCGTGGAATTGATCTTGGAATTTAACCGAGAAAACTACAATTCGAACACTAACATTTGGGTGTAAAATACAAATGAGATCACTAAAATATGTTTGAATTAGAGGTCTTGATGGAATAAACCAATGTCATTTCAAAAATTAAGAAGCCTTATTCCAACCCCAATTCGACCACCTATAACCTAGAGTGGCGGTATCACACAACTTTCAAGTTGGAAAAACACACAACCCTTGAGTCAACCACTAGGTCTTTGTTAACCACAATCACCGACTCAGTAGCCTTATCAACCTTATACACCCCCAAATAAGTGATGTTTATTTAGAGTCAGATGAATTTCAATACTCATGCCACCCTTGTAATTAATGATTTCAAAGCTCAAACTCCAAAGATTATTGAGGATATCAAGAGTCATTTAGCCAAATTGATCCAGTCATTGAGCATAATAGAGAAGGGAAAATTTACAGCTCAACCTAAACCTCCATAGAGTCAAAATCAAGCAAATGTTGTGTCTTCCAAGCCTTCTTTGATTCAAGTTCAAGCAATTACCATAATGAGAAGTGGTAATGTAATTAACAAGACCATTAAAGCTAAAACTCTTGAACCAATAGTTGAGTCAATCCTTGTAAATGAACTTATTGACCTTGAACCTGTGATTAAAAAGGAACAAGAATTGCCAAATGAAAAAGAACATTCAAGTCCTGTTCCTCTACCTTTTCCATAAAGAGTCAAGAAGCCTCAATCATTGAACAATCATGTTGAGATCTTTGAGTTGTTTAAGCATGTAAGGATTAACATCCTCGTCTTGGATGCAATCAAGCTAGTTTCATCCTATGCCAAGTTTCTAAAAGGCCTTTGCACAGTTGAAAGAAGGATCAATGTACAAAAAGGAGTATTTTTAGCTGAACCGACTAGTACCATCATTTAGCACAAGGCCCTTCTAAAGTACAAATAATCTATAATTGCTACAATTTCATACATAATTGGAAACTTACGGATTGAGAAAGTCATGCTTGATCTTGGAGCGAGTGTTAATTTGCTTTCATATTCTGTCTATGAGCAGTTAGGGTTTGGTAAGTTAAAACCTATCAATGTCATATTGTAATTGGAAGACTGTTCTATAAAAATTCGACGTTGAGTTGTGGAGGATGTACTTGTTCAAGTCGATACTTTTCTATTTCCCAGTAGATTTCATTATTTTAGATACATATCCAATTTTGTATGTCTCTACACAAATCTCTATCATTTTAGGTCAACCATTCTTAACTACATCAAATGCATTGATGAATTGTAGGAATCGAATCATGAAACTTTCATATGGGAATAGGACTTTAGAATTGAAAGTGTTTGACATTGCAAAACAACGCATAGAAGAAGAAGATTTGCATGAAATAAATTATGTTGAGTTGTTAACACAAAACCTATTTGAAAATTCTTTTACAAAGAAAGAGTCATGAGGATTAGAGTATGTACATAATGATAAGTCTATAAATATGTCAATCATTGAAACATGGACTCCTAGAGTTGAAAATTTATTGCCTTCTAAACCTAAGTCTATAAAGCCCTGCGTTGGAGTTATTAAACCAAAGTTGAAACCTCTGCCGACTGACTTGAAATATGCATTCATGGGAAAAAATGAAACTCACCCAGTTATAATATCTTCAGAGTTGTCTGAAGTCCAAGAAAAGAAATTGAAAGAGGTCATAAAAAACCATCAAACTGTATCAGTTAGGGGATATTAGATATAAACGGTAAAAGTCCTCTTGTTTAAACTTATTGTATATACTTAGAAGAAGATTCCAAACCATCACGACAACCTCTAAGAAGGTTGGATCCACGTTTGAAAGAAATAGACCTGTTTGAAGTACTTAAACTATTAAATGTTGATTTCATTTACTTACAGTCACTGGTTGGCATATGTGTATTGACAATCAGAAACTAAATTCCCTCACCAGAAAATATCATTTTTCCCTAACTTTCCTAGATCAAGTCATAGAAAGAATAGCTGGTCATGCATTTTATTTTTTCTTGGATGGATATTTTGGCTACAACCAATTAACATAACAATTGATGAGCAAGACAAAACTGTTTTTACATGCCCATTTGACACTTTTGCTCAAAAAATAATGTATTTTGGATTGTGTAACTCCCCAACCACTTTTCAGCATTATATGTTAAGTATTTTCAGTGATATGGTGATCAAATTTTGGAAGTCTTCATGGATGATTTTTTGGTATATGGTGAATCATTTGAATTATGTTTAGAAAATCTTGAAAAAGTCCTTACTCTATGTGAGGAAACAAATCTTGTTTTGAATTGGGAATAGGATAATTTCATAGTCACACAAGGTATTGTTTTAAGACATGAAGTTTCTGTGGAGAGAATTGAAGTGGATAAGTGTGCAACCCCGGAAAATGTGAACTGTTTATAACAAAGGAAAAAAAATAATAGTAAATTGTCACCACGGAACATGTTGCGAACCTGAATTTTTCTAGAGCTCGGATGACGAAACGGACTTCGCCGTTGAATTCGTCTCACGAAATCTAGTGGACATGTAAAATTTCATCGAATTCCGAGATAGTCAAATTTTTACGTTTTACGAGACGGTTGAGTCTCGGGTGACCCCAAAAATGAAAATTTTGTCAAAAGATGGGGAATTTGAAAATCATTTAATTAGAGTTCATAAGAAATATTTTGAACTTGAACCGGGGTGAAATTTAATCGTTTCGGGATTAAAACGGACCCCGAATTAAAAGGGACGTGTGGCCAATTGTGGGCCAAGTGTTTTAAAAATATAAAAGTCTGAAAAATCAGACTCCTCCACACCCATTTCAGCCACTCAACGTGAGACAGTGAGAGAAAAAAAAAGGGGGGGTTTTCGAGGCTATCTCCGACGATTTCTCCGGCGACCATAGCTCAGATTCCGTTGAGCTAGAAGAGAGAGTTGCTCTACGCGACGAGTGCTACCCGTGGGTACCAAAAACCACAAGTTTCACCGAAGGTGAACGGATGGGGGTGTACGAAAATCAAGATTCGAGTCGTATTTCATTGCTCGGATTCCGTCGAGCTAGAAGGGAGAAGTGATCACGTCGACGAGGGCTACACGTGGGTACCAAAAACAACGAATTTTACCGAAGGTGAAATTCTGGGAGTTGGGAAAATCAAACTTCGAGTTGGGTTTTCGGGGCTTGGGAGCTTCCTACGGGATTCTCACGCTACAAGAGGTAGAGGTTCTCCTACTTGGGTTGATTTCTTACCTAGAAATGCCTATGATAAATGGGTTGGATATATATATATATATATATGTAGATCTATATATATTGACCTAGGTATATATATATTTATATGTATATGGTTATGGAATAATGAAGATGGTGGGTAGGTTGTTAGAAAATTACACTTGCCTATTGATGGGATTTAGGTAAAATAATTTTATCCTAAATTGGTATGTAGAAATTGCCTATTGAAATTTCTTGAATTATGTGAAAATTGGGCATGATATGTGTTACCATGTTGTTTGCCTTGAAGGTGTTTGAAAAAATGCCTAAATGGATTGAAATTGTTATTTGATAAATAACATGTTATGCCTTATGTGGTAAATGAAAATCATATGTGTACGATATGATTTATGTTGAAATTGTGAATTTCAAATATATATTTTGATATATCAATTGTTGTGATGAAGCATGGAATTTATACGTTTATAATGTAAATTGCCATGGAATGGAATTGATTATGTTAATTTAGTCCATATGGCATGCATTACATATGTGACATAATGTTATTGCAATGGCGCATCGCATTGCATATGCACGGGGAATTCACATCATGAGTGGTGTGTGTGTGTGCATGGTTGTTGTTAATACCATATGTCGGAATGTGGTAGAGACAGTTCATATGACATTCATTATATATGAAGCTTGCATGAGAAAAGCAATGGGTCATTACATTGCATATGTACGGGAACATCATATACATGGACATTATGTCATAAGTATGTTGTGCATGGGTGTTTATACCACAATCTATGTGGTATTAAATGCATGTGGTTATGGGACTTGCTCATTGGCATTATTGCATATAGAGCATGACATTGGTAACTCCATTCATGGACATTAGTCATTAGTGGAGGCATGTGTAGTGGTACATGGTTAATCAACACCATACTTGGTGCTTGATGGTGGGCTCGGGAAAGTTGGATTGAAAATTCGACTGAGTCGTACGGTTGCATGTATACATGGAAATTTTGTGTCGGGTATAGCAAGAAGGGCTAGAAGATCCCTCGGGTGCAAGACCCGGTTACTGGTTTATTCATTCCCATCGGTGCAAGTCCAAAAAAAGTGAATTAGACGTACGCAGCCGGCAGTGTAATTCTAAAATCCGTTGCCCAACAAGACACAAGATTTTGATATAAAATATACTCATCCAATGAGTATCATATTTTTCGTCGAAGACAGGTTCATTACACATTTCGTTGTGTTGTGGGAGTCGGGAAGGACTCGGGTTGTGTTACATGATTGAGTCTCATCTCAGTCATGGCATGTTGTACACATGGGCATTTACATGGTGTTGTCGAGCCGGGAAGGACTTGGGGTGAGTGCGTAAATGAGTCATATCTCATTTCATGTTGAGCCGGGGCAGGCTAGGGTTGAGTACATGAGACTCATCTCATTTTATGGGGCTTGGGTAGCCCGGGTTTAACATACATGGCATTGCATGTAAAGGGAGCCGTGATGGGCTCAGATGGGTGCACATGGGTGGGTCTCACCTCATTCATGGTATGACATAATAGCATTACATCATTTAATCATATGTTATTGATGGAATGGTTATGGATTTGTGGTCTGTGCAAGTGAACATTTCATATGCATATAGGTGGAGAAGTAGCCTCTGTAGGAATTTCTCTACTGGGCGTTGGCTCACCCTATACGGGAAACATTTCAGGTGCGGAACGTTCGTCGGGGGATGGCTCAAGTTTGAGCCCTCATTGTTGAAGAAGGCCAACATGTGGTCTTAGCTTCGTTTTTTGTAAAATTAGACTTGTAATTAAATTTTGGCATGTAACGTGTAAATGAATTGTAACAGAGTCTATATGGACTGTTTTGATATAACTGTGCATGTTTTATATGAGTATAGATAAATGGACCCGGTGTGGTCTATATTTACTTATAAATGAATCCGGTGCAGTCATTGTATTTTATTGGGCCTCGGATGGGCCTTGTAAGGTTTATTGTACAAGTTGTGTTTTTGGGTAGAGCTCCCCGTACGAAGGAGACTCTGCCTGAATTTTGTTAAAAGATGGATCCCGATAAATGGGACATAACGCCGAGATATCGAGTCACACGGTAACCACAGGCATTCCGCGAGTTGATAGATAATCAACGGACCCCCAGATCATGGGGCGTCACAATAAGTCCAAAATATAATAGCCAATCACCCTCCACCCAAGACTGTAAAAGATGTTCAATCCTTTCTAGGGAATGCATGATTCCATAGAGGATTCATTAAAGATTTTAGTTTGATATCCAAAACTATATGCAATATTCTATGTCAGAATGTACCATTTGATTGGAATGATGCATGTCAAATAGATAAATTGAAAAACATGCTTATATCTACACTGATTATGCAACCACCTGCCTGGTCTTTACCTTTTGAACTATTGTGTGATGTTGGTAACTATGCTTGAGGAGCTGGTTTGGGTCAAAGAAAAGATAAAAAAAATACTATGTGATTTACTATGCAAGTAAAACTTTGATTGGTGCACAAAGGAATTACACTACTACAAAAAAAGAATTGCTTGTTGTAGTATTTGTTTTAGATAAACTTTGCTCATATTTGTTTGGATCCTCAAATCTTGTGTTTACAGGTCTTGTAGCTTTGAAATACTTTTGCGTTAAGAAGGATGCTAAACCATGTATCCTAACATGGATACTATTGCTTCAAGAATTTGATCTTATCATCAGAGATAAGAAAGGAGTTGAAAATGTGATAGTCAATTATCTATCATGGTTGAATTACTGGACAAATGAAGAGGCAATACCAATCAAAGAAAGCTTTCCAGACGAGCAACTATTTATAGTAACATAAGTACCATGCTATGGAGATACAACCAATTATTTTGCAATAAGTACTATTCCCTTTCATTATACTTGGACTGACAAAAATAAAATTTTAAGAGAGATACGCAATTTCTTTGGGAAGATCTCAATGTGTTTAAGTATCGTAAAGATCAAATAATAAGGTGTTGTGTACTCAATCATGAAATCGATCAGTTCATATCATTTTTCCATTCTGAAGCTTGTAGAGGGCATTTTCCTTCAAAGAAAATCATTGCTAAAATTTTACTGCGTGAATTTTATTGGCTCACCCTTTTTAAAGATATACATGTCTTTTGTCTAAACTGTGACATATATCAAAGAATGGGGAATATTTCAAAAAGAAAAATGATGTCTTTGAACCCTATTTTGGTCACTGAATTTTTTGATTGGTGGGGCATTAACTTTATGGGGCCGTTTCCCCCTTCTTTTGGACATCTGTACATTTTGGCAGCCGTTGATTATGTTTCTAAATGGGTAGAGGCAATTCCTTGTCGAAATAATGATCACTGAATGGTGATCGTGTTTTTACAATAAAATATTTTGTCTAGACTAAAAACAGCGATAGTGGAGCACATTTTTTGTAATAGAGTCTTTGAAAAGCTAATGACAAAATATTTAATTTCTCATAAGATATTTGTCCCTTATTATCCCCAAACATGTGGACAAGCTAAATTGGCCAATAAGGATATAAAATATATTTTAAAAAAAATAACAAATCCAGACTACAAGGATTGATCTTTGACACTGACTGATGCGCTTTGGGCTTACCAAACTGCAAACACAACTGTTTTGGGAATGTCTCCTTATTGGCTAGTTTACGATAAACCATTTCACTTGCCAGTGGAATTTGAACATCAAGAATATTGGGCAATCAATATGATGAACTTTGATATTGAAAAAGCAAGTGCATCCCGCAAAACTTCAAATTAATGGTTGGAATAACTAAGAAATGAAACATATGAAAATGCAAAGATTGTCATGTCCAGAACGTAAATTTAACATGATAAAAAAAATTGCGCGGAAGTCTTTTGAACCCTCTCAAAAAGTAAATTTCCTAGAAAGTTAAGATCAAGATGGAAAGGCCCTTATATTGTTAAACAGGTTTTGAACATGGGGTAATTGAAGTTAAGCACCCATTAACAGGAAATGCTTTCAAAGTGGATAGTCAAAAGCTTAAGCCATATTAGGATGGATTTGTTCAAAATATGGATTCCATTCAGTTAATGGAACCAGTATGTGTGCCTTGAAAGTATTTATAAGTGTTTGATGGTAAATAGTTGTACTAATTATTTGTTGTTTATTGTACAGATTAGGGTTTACCACTACGAATTTTTCTCACCTTTAGATCTTATTATCAATTGTCTACATTTTTCCTTCATAATGTTATACATTGGGGACAATGTTAAATTTAGGTTGGGGGAAGGAACAATCCATATTCGTCTTTGTGACCAACACAGATGTTAAAGAACCAGATAGTTAGTCTCTTAAAAAATAACTTTCAAATTTTTTTAAAAATGGATGAGCAACTTTTTTGGTTTAGTTTGGGTATGCTGCATAATTCTCCAAAAGATATACATTCTTTGCTAATAGCAAAGGTCGCTAAAAAATTAGAAATTCTAGATTGTGAAGCAAAACCTTTGTGCGAAAAAAGTTCATTTGCCAAGCGTCATTGTGCAAGTCGACTTGGTGGTTCTGTAAAGTGCGGACAATTAATGAATATGAGTGAATATAATCGGTGTGCTGAACAACTTTTAAGTCGAGCATTAGATGGTCTTAACTGGATTAAGTATGGGTAGAGTAAGGATTACCTTGAGACACCATCTTATTCTAGTCCGCTGCTTTCAAGATATGTGCGACAAGAGATTAATCGGTTCACTGATGTCCTTAATTTAAAAGATTATGATTTCAACTATTTATGATCAAATAATATAATTTTTTGGATGTGAAAGAATGTTTAAGTTTATTAGATGATCAACTGCGTAAATATTTGAATTTAAACAACTTTTCTATAATTCAAGCTGGAAAATTGAAGCAGGAAATTAGGAGAATATCAAGGAACAACAACATGCAAAGCCAAAGGAATTCTAAAGGACTAGCACCATCCAAATGGTATTGATAGCGTCCGGACGGTACTAGCTAGTATAAAATCCCACAGTCACAAAATTGAACAGTCCAGCATGTCCCTTGTAACAAAAATTTGAAAAAATAATAGATTCTTCACCTTCTCTCTTCAGATTTGTTTCACCCCTAATTTTTTCTTGAATTCTACTTTGATTAAACATTTTCCCAAAACCTTTTACAAGTTTCTACTGATCGAACTACCTTGAAATCTCATTTCAACAAAGAAATCCAAGAATCCATGGATCCAAGAACAAGAACAAGAGCTTCGTCGAGTAGAGCAAGGAGAGGAGCCTCTCCGTATGAAACACCTCTGTAACAGCAAGAACCACCCTAGGGACAAAAAGTATTCGACGTTGCAATGTTAAAAAATATTGGTTAGCAAGTCTAGTGTGAAATTTTTATTTATTCCAATACAATTATTGTTGAGAGACCTGATATATATGAAGATTTTGAACAAATAAGGCTTAGGAAAAATTTGGGTGCACGAGGGTTGCTTAACTTTATGAAATTGGCAGGTCATGCATATGAATGGTTAGTATGGGAATTTTACAGTAATACAAAAGAAACTGGGCCAAGACAGTTTCGTGTCTATGTTAAGGAAGTTATGTTTCAAGTTACACCAGCTACAATTGCTAATTTTCTAATTCTGATCCCAATTTATCAGCACCCACAGTATCCTTATATTGCATTGCCTGATAAGATTGTCATTGGGATTGAGTTGACTGGGAATCTGAAATATGTTTGGGGTAGGTCAAATAAGTATATAAAGGAAGGGAACTTAACCGATAAATATAGAATCTTAGATTTGATAACCGTGAACAATTTGTTACCTCAGTCCAATGAAAACCAAATTTACACTAAGAGAGCCTATTTTCAGTATCCTTCGGAATGAGACACACCATTGATTTGCCAACATTGATAACGGACCAAATGATGATGACCATTAAGTTTTAGATGCCCTCAGTCCCATTTTCTATGTTAGTATTTGAGTTATGCAGGGTGAAAGGAGTCATTACAGATCCCACATGGCCAACGATGGAGCATTTCGCACCATAAGACAAAACCTCAGTTAAAAAGAGCCATGGAGGGTTGCCAGAAGAGTAGTAGGAAGCACCACCACCACCACAAGTAGATCCATTCCCAGGAGGTGCAGACTTTCAGCGCCCAAAAGAGCAACCTTATAGTCCAGCTGATGACAGGACTAACGGCCAGATTCTGTTAGGGTTGAAAACTAGGATCACCCAGTTAGATAAGAAGATGGCTATCTATGAGGAGAATCAAAATGAAAGACTAAGGCTACTTCGAGTACAGTATGGGGGAGGCCCATCATCTTAAGTGACTGGAATTTCTGAAATTTCAAGAATATTTATGCTTTTGCTACTTTTACGAAACTTTTTACTTGTGCATTTTATTTAAGTTTTATGTTTTGAATAATTTTTTTAAAGTTTTTTTTGTTAGTAATATGGTTGGTTTATCATTTTGCTAAATCTTGTCGTGATGCGATACCTAATTCATGTGATTCACGATAAAAATTAGGTTACTATTCTTATGCTTTGCAGGGATAACTCGAACCAGATTGCACAGGATTTTCATACATTGATTGTGCACTATCTTAATATTTTCATAGAAACTCAACTTCTTGACCACTTAAAAATTCCTTTATTAAGCTTACGTATATAGTGGAGATGTAAAGCTTATGCAGATTTTGAGCCAATCCTCCTTTGAGAGATGTTTCACATTTACTAAAGAAAGAATTTGAGTTCAGTGGTAATACTTCTTTGAATAATCTCATTATCTTCGTTTTGGGTTAGCACTCTTTGAATAACGTGGTTAACATTTTTCTTAAATTTTTAATTGAAAATTATGCAGGTGTATGATTTCGAGAAAATGATCTTAGGCCATTTTAGATTTAATTTTGAGCCTTAGCCATTTCTTTTGCAAAACTAGATCCCTTGTAAGCCTTGATTGAGCCTGAAAGCATAAATTCTTTACTTAAAACCCATTAGTTAACCAAGCCACATAAAAATATATTTTTCCAACTCTTATTATCTAATTTTCCTACACCCTTTCATAAAGAAAGTACTATACCGAAAGGGAGAAAAGAATAAAATGGTGACTATAGTTAAAGGAAGATAAGAATCTATGAAAGAGACAAAAAGGAAACAGAAAAATAAAAAAGTAAAGAAGGAAATTAGCCAAGAGGAAGCAAAAATAGAATTGATAATGGAGAAATGGGAAAATGTGTAAAAGTTTGGAAAAATGGTGAAGAGGTGTGCTACACTAATCAAGAAATGATAGGTTTTTGAATACCTTTGTCATTGTTTCTTGAACCCAAGGCCCTCGGCCACATTATAACCCTAATAAAGTCTTTTTGATACTAGAAATCATGCATATGTATTATTCCAGAAAAGGGGAGAGTGTTGATAATGTTGTTTGATGTAGTGTTAATATTCTTTCGTGAGACTATGCCAAAATAAATTTTTGTTCAAATAAACTTTTAATTTGGTATATTACATGTGCTATTACTTTGCTTTGATAACAATATTCTTATTACATGCAATTTTTTATTGATAGTCACTAAAACTTGAGTGAATTCTTTGATGAGTGAATTTCAGGAAATGATTAACATCAAGTCTGATTCATGTACAACAATGTGAAGGGTGGTCATAATTCTAAAGTTATTTTTGAAATAAATGAATTCCTGAACACACAAGTTTTCTTGAAAATATAGGAAATATTGTTACAACTAATGTGTGTTACTCTTACAATAATTGTGAAAGGGAAGTATCCTAGCAATTAGGAGGAATGGTGATTTAATTTTATCTGTGAAAAATTTGAATTATGGAATCCTAACCGTTGAAGTTTGTATGTATCTTCACAGGAAACCTTCAAGAGACAAAACTCATCCTCTAGGGATCACCTAGGGGTCTAACTGCTTGTTACATATGCTTTATGCAATCATGGAATCTACGAAAATGATTTTGTTTTGCTGTTTATTTTTATTACTAAGGACTAGTAATGGTTGGTTGGGGGTGTGATTAACCCTAAATAATGCTTGACTGAATTAAGTTATAAAGTTCAATGTGTGCTTAAATTAGGTTAAAATAATTAAGTAATAGAGTATTAGGGTTAATACGTTAATAGGACATTTTCCAAGGTTTCGAGCAGGAATACAAAAATTCAGGAGGATTAATGTGCACAAGTTGAATAAAGAAGGGGAGGCAAGTGCAATTATCAAAATAATACATAAAACAAAGGGGTGGCCATACATGCAAAAACCAAAGGAATGCCACCGTCTGGGCAGTGATTCAATTGCCTTAACTCTCTCTCTCATTTCCCATTGGTCCAATTGAGAAACAAATTCACCTAATTGGCCAGCTAGGGTGTGTGCCGCCTTATAACCCTTTATCGGCACCTATAAATAGCTTGTTTCATCAATTTTTCTGGGAGATTGATCGTAGTTCCACCCAATGCAAGAGGAAAGGAAGTATATAAAAAAAGGAAGAGCTAGGTCTTGCTAGAATCACTTCCTAACCCGAATTTTCTCTACTTCTACATTTCTAGTTATCCTTTCTACTTGGAGGGTTGAACCTCTCCCACTTGTGTGCCCTATATGGTAATAAGAGTGGTAGTGTTTCAACTATTCCTCGGGGAATGACTATTTGTATTTTATTTTCAATTGTAATGGGACTTGCTCACTCCTTTAGCTCGTCTATAGTAATGAGGCATGAATAGTCCGTTTGTACTCTCTGGTGAATGGTGAACACGTGTAATATTATTTACACTGTGGAAATGTCGATGCTTTACTTATGGGTTAACATTTATACCTCCCTTAATTGATAAATGGTTATATTTATAATATGCTCATGGTTACGAACACCGAGCAGAGCTTAATGCTATATACCATACAATATATAAGTATTACACACTTCTTGCATGGTACGATGATGTACGTAGTTGGGCTTTATGTAACAGTAGAGAGATTGGTTATAGATGGGTTAAATCATATCATAGCCAATGTTTTGGATTCAATGCACAATTCAAAAATCCGTCATCATTGAATCATTAACATGTCAATTAAATAACTAGAGTAAACCTTTTGAATGAGTCACCTTACGATTTACTAGGGTTATTTGATTGATGCATGGTACAAAGACCTTTTGGATAACTTTATCAGTTGTTGTGTTATGGTTCAATATACATCAAACCTATCGGTTAACTTTCCAGTAAAATGAGAGCTAATTGTTATAATGTGGCATTTTCAAATTACAATCATGACAATTTATCCTTTATGTTTTGAATCCTTATAGTTAGGCCCCCGTTGGTTCGACCTCGAACTTAACTAAGAAATATTGCCATTTGACCACTTATACTTGGGTGTGTGATATAAATCAGGCCAGATCAAGCTTTTTGTGTACGCACTGTTTGTCATATTTTCTTTGTTTAGGCCAGTTAAGTCATCAGTAGGATCTATAAATCAGTCTAGTCCTTCATCCTCGTCATCCACATCATCACAAGCATCATCAAAATATTTTGAGCTAAGCATGGCTAATAATAATCAAAAGGAACATGTGGTAGCTCAAATTTTTCAACCTTTAAGAGAATACTTGCACCACACATGCACTGGTGTCTTGTAATGTTTTTCTTTTCCCACTAACGCTCTAAATTTCAACATTAAGGCAGGGACAATATAGCTTTTACCACACTTTCTTGGTCTGGATTCAGAAAACCCGTGTTTTCTTTTGAAAGAATTTAAGGAAGTATGTGGGGCCTTGCAAGAAAATTTTGAGATGGTCCAGTTGAAACTTTTTTCTTTCTCTTTGAAGGATAAGGCTAAAAAGTGGCTAAATTGTTTAATAGCTCAATCAATTCCAAGTCGGCAAGTTTTGCAAACCGAATTTAAAAAAAAATATTCTTGTTCATCACACTAATGCATTAAGAAGTCAACTCATGAATTTTTCTATAAAAGGAAAAACTTTTTATCAATGTTGAGAGAGATTTAAGGATCTTCTCCAAGCTTGTCCACGTCATTCATTTGAAAGCTGGACATTAGTTGGTTTCCTCTATGATGTCTTCCCATCCGCACTGCGTCAGTTGGTTGAAAAGATGGTCTAGGGGGAATTCATGGGTAAAAACCCCGATGAGGCACTCGAGTTTTTTACTCCATTTTGAAGAGTTCCCAAATGTGGGACTTGGCATCTCCAGTTACTGTTGAAACCTAGCCATCCTCAACCCAATTAGGGAAATATGTGTTAAAAGAAGATGATGACCCAAGGGTCAGAATAGCTACCTTGTCCTGGAAGCTTGAAGCCTTAGAAATTGGAAAAACCAAGGAAGTTTTTATTGTGTCTTCCACTAAGCAGTCATGCAGAATCTGTGCAGTGTTAGGACATCTCACGGGGGAATGTCTCACCATTCCAACCTTTAAAGAGGTCTTTAAGGAACAAACCAATTCCATTTCAAAATTTAATAAGCCTTATTCCAGCCCCTTATTCCAACACCTATACCTCAGGGTGGTGGAATAAGCTAAATTTTCGTTGGACAACCACACAACCCTTGAGTTAGACACTAGGTCCACCTTCACCATAATCACAGACTCAGCAGCCTTATTAGCCTTATCAACCCCCACATAAGAAGAGTTTAAAGGATACCATGAACCAGTTTATTTAGAGTCAAATGAGTTTCAATTCTCATACAACCCTTGCATTTAATGATTTCAAAGCTCAAACTTCACAGAATATTGAGGATATCAAGGGTCATTTAGCCAAATTGTCCCAGCTTTTGATCATAACATAGAAGGAAAAATTGCCATCTCAACCTAAACCTCCACAGGGTTAAAATCAGGCTAATGTTGTGTCTTCCAAACCTTCTCTAAGTCAAGTGAAAGAAATTACCACACTAAGAAATGGTAATGTAATTGACAAGACCATTAAAGCCAAAACACTTGAACCAATAAGTGAGTCTATCCTTGTAAATTAACTAATTGAGCGTGAACTTGTGATTGAAAAGGAACCAGAATCGCCAAATGAAAAAGAACATTCAAGTCCTGTTCCTCTACCTTTTCTTCAATGTGTCAAGAAGCCTCAATCATTGAACAATCATGCTAAAATCTTTGAGTTGTTTCAGCAAGTAAAGATTAACATCTCGTGTTGGATGCAATCAAGCAAGTTCCATCCTATGCCAAATTGATTTTGGACTTATCAACTTCAATTCTCTCTGTTGAAAGTACATGTCCTAAAACAATACTCTTTGTGACCATGAAATGACACTTTTCTCAATTCAATATAAGATTTGTCTCCTCACATTGCGTAAGGACTTTTCTAAGATTTTCTAAACAAAATTCAAATGAATCACCATACACTAAAAAATCATCCTTGAAAACTTCTAAAAACTACTCCACCATGTCACTGAAAATTCTTAACATACAAGGCGAAAATTGGTTGGAGCATTACACAATCTAAAAGGCATTCTTTTTTAAGCATACGTGCCAAAGGTGCATGTAAAAGTGGTTTTCTCTTGATCATTAATTGCTATTTCAATCTAGTAATAGCTAGAGTTTTCGTTCAAGAAACAATAATCTGCAGACCGCTATTATTTCTAAGACTTGATCTCGAAAAGGTAGGGGAAAATGATCTTTTCTGGTGAGAGAATTCAATTGTCGATAGTCAATACACATACACAAACCAATGACTGTACACATAGTGACTAATTCATTTTCTTAGTTTTTTATAACCGTGACACCAAAACTTTTAAGGCACTACCTGTGTTGGGTTAACCTAATTGTCATCAGATATTGGATTTATGATATTAGAATCTAATAGTTTTAGTAATTCATCCCGAACTATTTCTTTCAAATGTGGATTCAACCTGCTTTGGGGTTGTCAGGATGGTTTGGAATCTTCTTCTAAGTATATAAAATGCGTAAACATAAGAGGACTTATACCATTTATATCTGTTATCATCCAACCAATAGCATTTTGATGATTTTTTATGACATCCATCAATTTATTTGCTTGGACTTCTGACAACTTTGAAGATATTATTACCGCATGAGTTTCATCCTCCCCTAAAAAGACAGATTTTAAGTCAGACGGGAGAGGTTTCGACTCTGGTTTGATAACTCCATCACTAGGCTTTAAGACTTAGGTTCAGAAGGTAATAATTCTTTAAATTTAGGGCTCCATGTTTCAATGACTAACATATCTACATACTCATTATTTTGTACAGACTCTCATGAATACGACTCTTTCTTTGTACAAGCATTTTATAACATATTATGAGTTAACAACTCAACACAATTTACTTCATACTTCATGTCCCTATACATCTTTGTGCTACCAGGGTGGATAGCAAACTTGAAGCGATGACACTCTCTAAGTATCTCCTCCTTTAGGGATGAATCATCGAGAACACATAGCTTCTCCCCATATCTCAACTCTCCATTCTTCTAAGACCATCCTTCAATCGTTTCTCCATTCTCCAATTGGGCTCTAATCCAATCGAGTTCCGAATCCAGGTATTACAACTTCACTAGCTGTCGTCGAAGTGTCGGTTGAGCTACAAGGTTGAATAGATATGGTTGATACTTCAGTCCATCCACCCATAGATTGTACTCCTCCAATGTATCAATCATTTTTCACCTATTTATCGCAAGAGAATTGATTTCGCCCCAAGACTTCCTGCTAAGAGCGTTGACAACTACATTGGTCTTCGCCGGATGGTAGTTAAGCATGAACTCATAATCTTCCAAGTACTCAATTCACCTTCTCTGCTGGAGATTCAAGTCTTTCTGTGTGAAGATATACTTGAGACTTTTATGGTCTGAGAACACTTGAAATTTCTCCCCGTATAAATAACATCTCCACAACTTAAGATCAAACACCACCGCAGTCAGCTCCAAGTCGTGTGTGGGATAATTCTGCTCATGCACCTTGAGTTGCCTCGAGCCATAAGCCACTACCTTCCCTCCTTGCATTAGAAGGCATCCAAAGCCTCGTAGTGAAGGATGGGTGTAGACATCATAGCCTTCCCCACTGCTCAGAATAATGAGGATAGGTGTTGTCGTCAACTTCTTCGTCAAGGTACAAAAAGCTAGCTTACACGCTTGAGTCCACAAAAATTTCTCCCCCTTCTTTATAAGGCGAGTCATCAACATCACAAGCTTGGAGAACCCTTCCACAAACCTATGATAATAGTCGGCTAACCCCAAGAAACTTCGTACTTCTGTTACGTTCTTTGGTGGTTCCCATTTCATCACGGCCTCAGTCTTTACGAGATCAACCGCTACTCCTTCCTCGGACACAACATGGTCAAGGAACTTCACTTCTTTCATCTAAAACTCACACTTGCTCATCTTCGCATATAACTTATATTCTCTTAATGTTTGTAGCACAATAGAGAGATGACGAGCGTGTTCCTCCTGAGTCTGTGAGTAAATCAATATGTCATCAATAAACACAATGACAAATTGATCAAGGTAAGGTCAGAATACTCTATATATCAAATCCATGAAGGCTGCGGGGGCATTAGTCAATCTGAAAGGCATCACCGTATACTCGAAATGACCATACCGGGTACGAAAAGCAGTCTTAGGAATATCCTCCTCCTTAATCCATAGCTGATGATACCCCGTGCGAAGATCAATCTTGGAGTAATACTTCGAACCCTTTAACTGATCAAATAAGTCATCAATTCTAAACAACAGATACTTATTCTCCACGGTAACCCAATTCAACCTCTTGTAATCCGTGCACAACCGTAGGGTCTCATTCGTTTTCTTCACAAAGAGGACCGGGGCTCCCCAAGGTGAAGTGCTTAGACAGATAAACCCAATTGCCAACAAGTGATCCAACTGCTTCTTTAGCTCCTTCAACTCCAAAGGTGTCATCCGGTAGGGAGCAATGGATATGGGTTTTGTTCACGGATAGAGATCAATCTTAAACTCAATTTTCCTATGTGGCAGTAATCTGGGTAATTCATAGGTAAAAACATTCGAAAACTCCAATATAATTAACACCACATCCGTATGGATTTTCTTCCTATCATCTCCCATCAAGCTAGATAAAAAACTCAAATGACTTCCCCCTTTTGCCTTTAAGAATCTACTGCCTGTAGTAGGAAATAGATGGAAAGAATCACGGTTATTCACAAAACTGTAAACGACTCTTCCCGTCAACTGAAATGTAATCCGCTTGCGGAAACAATCCATTACCGCCTAGAAAGAGGACAACAAGTTCACCCCAAAAATCACATCACACCCCTTCATCTTTAAAGCAATCAAATCCATAATCAATTCGTGTTCCCCAATGCGAAGTATGCAACCCTTGCAGACTCGGCTAGTCTCTAACCGTTCTCCCGTGGGCAAGCTAATGTTCATAACATGCTCTAGCTTTGCGAAACTCAATTCCAAATCAAGTGCATATGTCGTGCGTACATATGAGTGTGTTTCACCAAGATAAATTAATATTTGGGCCCAAGAATTATAAATAAGAACGATACCTTCCACAAGGGCATAGGTAATATCCTCCTCCGGTTGAGTCAAAGCAAATACTTGCCCTTGGTTGGCTCCGCCGGGGGCTTGAGCTTGTATCGATCGCTGCAGTGCAGGACTCGGTGGTGGTGGTTGGGCTGTTGGTACTTGTGTGGCGGTCTAGATAGGCCCCTGATGTGGAAAATCTAGGCAATGCATCCGAATATGTCTCACACCTCCGCATGCAAAATAGGATCGTGGGGTAATACCGACTCTAGTCTGAGTGTCTCCATCTCTTTAGGCTGTTAAAAGTTGATGTCCACCTTTCTGGTTTGGGCGACGATATGGTGTCAATCTCTGTGCCCCACTAGTGCTAGAACCCGTTAAGATCGGACCTCCTCTCGAGAAGCCCTGTCGTCGCTGGGTATCCTCTATGTCTCTCTCTATCAGTGCACCTCTATCCACCACATCCCCAAAATCACGGATCCTGAGAGCCACCAACTTCTCCCTAATGATCGGCCTTAGATCCTGCTCGAAGTGCTTGGCCCTGTCGGCCTCTGTAGATATAAACCCCGTAGCATAATGGGAGAGCTCATCGAACCGCCTCTCATACTCAACCACAGTCATAGTACCGTGACGTAGTGCAAGAAAATCCGCCTTCATTCGGTTTATGACTGATTCAGGGAAGTACTTATCTTAGAAAAGTTGATCGAACTCATCCCAAGTGACGGTGTCGGAGTCCCTTCTGCTCTTTATGGCATCCCACCAATAGTCGGCCTCCCCCACAAACAAGTAGGTCGCCAAACCAACTCTCAACTCCTCGACAACTCCCATGCCATCACAGATCTTCTTCCCTTGGCGGATCCATCTATCCGCCTCCAAAGGATTGGTGCTCCCTTGGAAGTTGGGTGGTCGTTGTCTTAAGAATTCCCAAAGAGCTATCATTATTCGGTCTGCGTTCCTATTGCCAGGTACTTGAGCGAGAGGACGAGCTCCACCATTGTGGTTGTTGTTACCATTCTGGTGTTGTACCAGAGTGGTGAGCTCCTTCAAGCATTGGTAAATGCCTTGCATGGCATCCGAAGGTGGTGGATTCGCTTGACCTCCACGGCGACGCCCACGTTCGCGTCCCCATCCTTGTACATTTTTGCCTTCCATCCTTCACATCAATTCACAATTTAGTTTTAATTGATGTACAAGATATCCGAAGTAGTACTTTAATCTAAAGCATATGGTTCATATAAAATTAGACCAACTATTTCCTTCACCGTAATCCTACATATCTAGTGGTAATCCATAACTTACAGCTCCCATGTAAGACCTAAAGCCTAAGCTCTGATACCAACTTTGTAACGCCCTAAAACACACCCTGGACGACATTACATTCTAAAACCATTCATATCCTGAGAGAACTAATGTAAATCCATAAGAAACAAGATTTCATTTGTCATTCACGAATATTTACAACATTATAAAAAAGAATAAGCCCAAGTCATGGCTATTACATCTTAAAAATTAATTAAAGAAGCGCAACGGAATAAACAAAAGAAGCTAGACTACACAATGTTCCAAAAGAATGTCCTAGTCTAGTACAAAAGAAAAAGAGGTCGCTCTATGCGTCCACCTCGGGATCCACACTCCCTTCAAGTGGAATCTCCCAAGTAGCGGGCTCCTCGACCCTTATGTCCTCCTCAAGTGGGTAATCTGAAAAATGTTAGCGGTAGGGGGTGAGCACAAAACTCTGTAGAAAAATTCTCCCAAACCCATACAAGGTTTAGAAATGCATTAAAAACGGTCGGTCTCATTTTTAATATAACATAGATACATAATTTGAAATAAAGCAGTGGCATTAAAAAAAAAGACCTCAAGTTTATTTTAAAAATATTACTTAAATGAATAAACGAGCACCATATACAAGTAGCAATCATTAATGACCCTAAACCATTCCTAACAATTCTTTCGGTAGGTGGCATACTTTGTGGTAACCTCCACCCCATTTTTGGTCACCTTTGATTCTCGAGCATCCTTACCGGAAACCTTTTGAGAATGGATGAGTATCCTTACATGAAACCTCTCACCAATTCCTACATTGTTTCTCAAGCATCCTTTCCGGGAACCTTTTGAGAATGGATAAGAATCCTTACATGGAACCTCTTACCAATCACTACATTGTTTCCCAAGCATCCTTACCGAGAATCTCTTGAGAATGGATGAGCATCCTTATATGGAACATCTCATCAATCACTACATTGTTTCCCAAGCATCCTTATCGCAAACCTCTTGGGAAAGGGTGAGAATCCTTACAAGGAACCTCTCACTCATGTGCATCGCAAACAACCCAACCAAGTATACAATTCCAACATTTATCTCAATTTACAAGTATCTATCCAAAATTTCTAAAATATATCATGCAATAATTTCACAACCAACTAAGAAAAATACATGAGATCACAATAACATTATTTTTCTACCCAACACAAAGCTCTACGGTTTCGAAATTCATAATAAAAAAAACATTTAAGAAGGAAATACATCACTCTCCAAATATTTGGGTTTTAACACTAGAAAAGAGATTTCATGGGTATTAAACCCTAACTTTGTTCAAAACACGTAATCTTTGCAGGAAAAACCTAAGAGAGGAAGATTCTATAGCATATATATATATATCATTGATAGCCAAAACAAACATATATATATATATATATATACCCTAGCCTCAACGTAAGTGAATGAGAGAAAATCCATACCTTTTTATTCTTGAATTCTAGGGCTTGAATCTTGAATCACACGTAGATCTTGTGTTTTTCCCCTTTGATCTTGAGTTTCTCTCTTCTTTTATTTGTCTCTAAGCGTTTCTAGGGTTAGGAGTTTTGAAATGGGGCTAAGGGAGGTGGCCTTAAGTATTTATAGTGGAAGAGATGGTCCACATATCGCGAATCTAGAACCCAGACTTTTAAGTCACGTTCGAACATCATTTCCGTTCGAACGTTAATAGTGCAAATTATTGACTAACGTTCGAACGTCACTTGGAACTTCGAACGTTGGTTGCTCCCAGTACTTTTACATTTCCATCAGAGATTTGTAAGTCACGTTCAAATGTCATTTGTCATTCGAACGTCACTAGTGAAATTGACTGTTTTACATTCGACATTCGAACGTTATTCCAATTTCTGCTAAAATTTCAAGTGAAGTTTTCACCTGTTTAGAGGTCGATTTGAAAAATTTTCATGAAATACTATTTTGTAGCCCTAGAAGTCTACTATCTACTGTAAACATTTCAGATCAAAATGATGTCAAAATTTCTACTAGGGCTGGGTCAGAACTCATTCCTACTCAAATTTTCTCTAAAGTACGTTTTCATTCCAGAATACCTCCAAACTTATACAACGTACCCTTTTACCTCAAATAACATTTTTATTTCTACTCTTACTATCTACATAGTTCATGCATACCCCCTTACATATATTAGCACATCAAAATATAGACATGTTAATATATGTAACGATAAGAATATGGGGTTTACATATTTATAGAGGGGGAAGGTGCACGACCAAGGGGGGTTAGGATGCCCACCACCACCGTCCGAAGTGGTGGTGGCTTGTAGTGGTGCTAGGGGTTGCCTCCTTGGTCTAACATGTGTCTTGCTCTAAGTGTGCCAACTGTTGCCTCCTGATTGGTCCAAGTGTTATGCTTTCAATGGTCCATGTGTCACCTCTTGATTGGTATTAATTTTATTATTGCACTTTAGTCCTTCGTAGTTTCCAGCTTTGCAAAATTGTTTGGTATTCTCTAGTATTTCTACATTTGACCCTGAAATTTTAAACCTAAAATTGATAACACCCTAATTTATACATAAAATTCTAATTGACTTTAATTAATAAGTTTTAGTTAGTTTATTTTATTAATTTGAGTACCTAATTTTTTCAAATTTTTACACTAGTTAAGGTTAATCAATAACATCAAACTCCAACATATCCATAACTCAAAGTTCAATGGTGAGTAGAATCCCCGTGATCTCTAACTCACAACTTTGACATATCTAGGGGAGAACTCACGTGCAATGACTCTTGTAAGGTTTCTACCTCTATGTCCAAATCTTTCACACATGAAGTAGCAATAAAAGAATGAGATGCACCAGAATCAAATAATGCCCTTGCCCATAAGCGAGAGAGTAGAATTTACCCTGAATAACCAACTGATCTACTGGCTCAGCCTGAGGCATAATGGCGTAGACACACCCCTGGGTCCCCGAAGTCCCGACTTGTGAGCCTTGTCCTCGGCCTTGACCCATGCCTGACCCATCTGGCCTAATTGCGGGATTCTCGCACGTGAAATAATAGAGCCCTGGGTAGCACCCTGATACTATACTGACTCCCCTATCCCATGGAGTGGTAAGGAGGAATTGTTAGTAGTATGCTTTAAGACCAATCATATAGATGATGTTTAAGGGTTGTACTAGCAATATTCATTACTTAATTAAATAAAAGGGCAAGTTAATTTATCATGTTTCTACTTCATTTCATTTTAATATTCATGATGACTACATCATGAATATTAAAATGAAATGAAGTAGAAACATGATAAATTAACTTGCCCTTTTATTTAATTAAGTTAAGTTAAGAAGATAATTTCTCACAGTGTTGAGAAAAAGAGACCTATACTTCTTAGTACTTAACTCTTAAATATTCGAAGTCATTGGATTACTATTTGGGCACTATGTAATTCGGATAGACTAGCACATACTATGTTTACTCATATTTTGTAAGAGGTGACTCGTCCAAATCACTAGTGTAGGAACACTGAAGTGGGTGTGTGGGTGCTTGTTACCGAAAAAGTACATTGAACATGTCCATTAACTAACGTAAGATTTTTCATATGGAGTTTTACATACCTATCAATGTTAAATCCTAAAGTTATAGTTATGCTACTGATCCTTAGACTTCAGACACCGTGGTCGTATTGTGCATGGACTTGTATGTTTTAACTATAAAACATATTCATATACAAACCATGTAACTTGGATATGTATTGTTGGACATAGTTAGACATGCTTGGAGAATTACAAGTGTACAAAATAGAATCTATCATCCTTAGCAATAAAGGGAGAAAGTCCTATGTGATCTTCTGGGATATGACTCAAAGATTCCTTGGCCAAGGCAGAATGACAATTAGAATAGAGTTTCTAATTGATCCTGAAGAGTCATAGTCCTAAGATTGAACACATAAGATTGAATTAGGGGGTTGACAATAATTCTATACCATAGTACTTCAATTGGAGCATTGTGTGATAGAATGATTTGAATTGCATGACAACTATAAACTGAAACAGTTCTTTACCTACTTTGTGCTATTCGAAGGTTGATCATGATATGTTGCTAGGTGTCACTCATGTTTAGTAGAAGCTCGAAGAATGAAATTAAAATAAATATATTAATTTTTCTTCATAAAGGGAGAATTACAAGAGTTCTAATTCAAGCTAAATTAGAAAGAGTTCTAATTTAAGATGCTACTTGTAGTTAGCATCGAATGCCTACAACCGAGTATGCTTGAACCTATAGGGTCACACACAATAGAATTGATTGAAAACTAAAGGATTAAAGAGAGACAACCAATTAAGAGTAAATTGGGGCGAAACCTGATTAAGGGTTAATTAAGGACTTTATTAAAATAAATGGGAATAAAGGGGTTATATGTAATTATGAGATAATTGCTACTTGACCCAAACTTGGATTAGAGTGTTTAAGGCTCTATAAATACCTTTATACATGAGGTGGATATTAAAGATATAACAACTCTCTAGCTAGCACAAGAAGAACCACCCCTAATTCCCTCACTATCTACTAGTTTTTTCAATGACTAAAGTGGATCCTTCAAGTTTGTCAATTCGTGTGGATTCCAATTGTAACACCCCAAAATACACCCTGGATGGCATTACATTCAATAACCGTTCATACCATGAGAGCACTAAGATAAACCATCAATAAAAAGACTTCCTAACAGTATTCCATAACATTTACATCAATATCCCAAAAGAATGCGCCATCTTTGGCCTTTACATTCCCAATGAAATTTACTATTATAGCGCAGCGGAAATTATAAAACAAATCTAGACTATACAGTGTTTCCAAAATAATATTCTAGTCTAGAATAAAAAGTAAACGACATCTCCAGATGTCCCAATCGGGATCCAAGTATCCCTCTAATGAAGCCTCCCCGAGGTACGGCTCGTTAGCACCGAGTACATCCTCTAGCCCGACATCTGAAAAAGGTTCAACTGTAGGGGGAGAGCATGAAGCTCTGTAGAAAAACTCTCCCAAACCCATACAAGGTTTAGAAAAGCAGATAAAGTGGTCGGTCTCATTTTTAAACATAACATAGATGCATAATTTGGAATAAAGTAGTGAGATTTGAAAAGGATCTCATGTTTATTTTAAAACCTTACTTAAATGAATAAACGAGCAATAACACACACATAAGAATCATTAATGGTTATAAACAAGTCCCTATAATTCTTTAGGTAGGTGGCATACTTTGTGGTAATCTCGACCTCCTTTTAGGTCACCTTGGCTTCTCAAACATCCTTACCGGGAACCTCTTGAGAAGGGGTGAGCATTCTTACAAGGAACCTCTCACCAATTATTACATTATTTCTCAAACATCCTTTCCGGGAACATCTTGGGAAGGGGGTGAGCATCCTTACAAGGAACCTCTCACTATAAAGGGCTTATCTCTCAAGCATCCTTACCGGGAACCTCTTGAGAAGGGGTGAGCATCCTTACAAGGAACCTCTCACCAATTATTATATTGTTTCCCAAACATCCTTACCAAGAACCTCTTGGGAAGGGGGTGAGCATCCATACAAGGAACCTCTCACTATAACGGGCTTATTTCTCAAGCATCCTTACCGGGAACCTCTTGAGAAGGGGTGAGCATCCTTACCAGGAACCTCTCACTCTTGTGCGTCACCAACAACCCAACCAAGCACACAATTCCACATTTATCCCAATTTACAAGCATTTATGTAAGATCCCAAAATATATCATGCAACAATTTCACAATCCACCAAGAAAAATACATGAGATCACAATAGCATCATTTCATAGTTTGATATGAAACACTAAGGTTTGAAATCAATAATTTAGAACAACTTAGAGAAAAGTTCATCTCTCTTGAAATCTAGGGTTTTTAATCAAGGAAAAGGATTCAAGGGTTAATCAAATAATGATATTGTTTAAATCATGGTAGTCACAAGGGCATTAAGAAACAAGGATTATATAGCTTACATGTATAATTTTTAAGGTGAAAAGATTATATATATATAGGCCCTAGCCTTAATGTAAGTGAGTCAGAGAAAACCCCTACCTTGTGTTCTTGGAAGCTAGGTTTAGATCTTGGATAACCCCTTTAAACTCTTGTTTTTCTCTTCCTTTCTTCCTCTCTTCTCTTCCTTTCTTTCTCTCTTAGGGTTTCTAAGGTTGGAGGGGCCGAAATAGAGCCAAAATAGGCGACCTTGGGTATTTATAAGGCTAAAATGGGACCAAGATCGCGACATTTAAGTTTTAGAATTCTTTCGGCTATACCGTTACACAGCACCGGTACAATACTCTACCGTTAGGTTGTACGGGTAGCTCGAACTCTCTGGACCAAAGTGTATCGGTACAATACTCTACCGGTAGGGTTTTGCCCAGTTTTGCCTTTTTCCTCCGTTTTTCATTTCCAATCCATCCTAAACCCTTCCAAAACCAACCCAAACTTTCACAACATACATTTGTACCCCAAACATAGTTGCTAGAAGTTCTTTTACAATTCATGTCACCCATTCACTAGCTAAACTAGCTTTAACTATGATTTACACTAACATTCAAAATTTCTACTTTTCCAACCTATCGAATTAAAACACACATCACTACAAATATCTACACTTTTACCCCAATTAGTTTCTATATATTTATATACATATATGAAAGAAAATGTGGGGTGTTACAATCCACCCCCCTTAAAGAAAGTTTCGTTCTCGAAACTTACCTCAAGTAGCGAACACATAGGGATACTTCTCCCGCATTTCTTGTTCCGGTTCTAATGTAGCTTCGCCCACTCCATGGTATTGCCACAACACCTTCACTAGTTTTATGACTTTGTTGCGGAGTACCTTCTCTTTGGCGTCGAGAATCCTCACCGGTTGTTCTTCATTTGTTGCTCCATCTTGAACCTCTATATCTTCCAAGTCCACGACCGGCGTTGTATCCAATCGACATTTTGTAACATTAAAACGTGGAACACGTCGTGTACCCCAGGCAACTGAGCTGGTAACCGCAATTGGTACGCCGCTTTGCCCACCACTTTGATCACTTCAAATGGCATGGTATATCTAGGCGCTAACTTTCCCTTCTTGCCAAATTGAAACACGCCCTTCTTGGGTGACACCTTGAGAAATACGTAATCTCCCACCTTGAATTCAAAGGGTCTTCGTCTGTGGTCCGCATAGCTCTTCTGTCTACTTTGCGTCGTCCGTAACCTGTCCTGGATGAGTTGTATCTTCTCTATAGTTTCTCAAAAAATGTCTGGTCCAAACAAATCACTCTCTCCAGCTTCTAACCAACACGTCGGTGATCGGCAGGGCATTCCATACAATGCTTCATACGGTGCCATCCCAATAATTTCCTGATAACTATTGTTGTAAGCAAAATCCACCAACGGTAAGTGGTCGCTCCAACTCCCCTTGAGGTCCAAGGCGCAAGCACGTAACATATCCTCCACAATCTGTATCACCCTCTCAGATTAGCCATCCGTTTGGGGGTGAAAAGTCGTACTGAAATGTACTCCGTCCCCATCGCTTGCTGTAAACTTTGCCAAATCTCGCCACAAAGCTAGAGTCACGATCCGACACGATTGAGAGCGGAACGCCGTGTAATCTCACTATCTCTCGGATATACAACTGGCTCAAAGTCTCGAATGTATCCGTGGTCTTCATACCCAAAAAGTGAGCGGACTTGGTGAGTCTATCTACAATGGCCCACACTGCATTATGCCCATGTGACGTCCGTGGTAAACCCGACACGAAGTCCATAGTGATGTGATCTCATTTTCACTCTAGAATAGGAAAAGGCTGTAGGACTCTTCCTGGCCTTTGATGTTCAATCTTCACCTACTGGCACACCGCACATTTTGCCACATACTTGGCCACATCTCGCTTCGTTCCCCTCCACCTGTATTGACGCTTCATGTCCCTATACATCTTTGTGCTACCGGGGTGGATAGTAAACTTGGAGCGATGACAATCTCCAAGTATCTCCTCCTTTAGGGACGAATCATCGGGAACACATAGCTTCTTCCCATAGCTCAACTCTCCATTCTTCCAAGACCATCCTTCAATAGCTTCTCTATTCTGCAATCGAACTCTAATCAAATCGAGTTCTAAATCTAGGTATTGCATCTTTACTACCCGTCGTCGAAGCGTCGGTTGAGATACAAGGTTGAATAGATATGGCTGACACTCCGGTCCATCCACCCATAGATCGTACTCCTCCAATGCATCAATCATTTTCCACCTAATTACCGAAAGAGAATTTATTTCACTCAGAGACTTCCTGCTAAGAGTGTCGACAACTACATTAGCCTTCCCCGGATGGTAGTTGAGTGTGAAATCATAATCTTCAAAGTACTCAATCCAACTTCTCTGTCGGAGGTTCAAGTCTTTCTGTGTGAAGATATACATGAGGCTTTTATGGTCTGAGAACACTTAAAATTTCTCCCCGTATAAATAACATCTCCACAACTTAAGAGCAAACACCACCGCAGGTAGCTCCAAGTCATGGGTGGGATAATTCTGCTCCCATATGATTAGTTTGAATCCAAAAAGCTTCATTCATTACGCATGTAGTCTTCCGATTGGCCATCTTCTGACTACATGCCCGGTGAGAAAACAAGTCACTATAATCGGAGCAAACTCTTTGTTGAGGGTATACCTATGAGAGATTTGTAAAATCAAAACTATCAATGGTGAGTGATAAGCGGAATGTTCATTATATATCAACTCTTGTTTCGAGAATGATCATCCCATTCCTAAGGAAATTTCAAATGCTAATGTGACAAGTGCTAATTTTTGCATAGAATTAATACCATTGGAAAAGAAATCTGGGGGATAAGTCAAGATTGAGGGATGGGTGTCTCAGTAATCATGCTGGTGAGTCACTTGCAACAACAATTTTACATGCACATCTGTCATACTGAAGTTTGTGGGTAGCTTCACTGGAAACCCTCACGAGACACCACTCGTCCACTAGGGTAAACCAAGGGGTTTAACGACTTGTTTCATAAGCTAAATGCAACCGGATAACCTATGAAAAAGGTATTAGAAATAGATTTCTTTATTGTTGTATTACTAGGGACTAGCAATATCTAGGTTGGTGATAGATTGAAAACGATGTCGTTCCCTACCTCTCAACACCACCCTCAAATGTGTATGGCTTATGTGTTAAGGGAGTGTCACTCTCCCTCGGGATGATACAAGAGATAGGGAACAATGGATGTTAATGGTGGGAAATGGATGAACAAAATATATGAAACGGAAATGTGGAATGTGCACAAAAGCGCTCCCCAATCGCAAGGAGTCTTTCGTGGTCGGTGTTTTACTTGGAAAGTATTCCAAGGTCGTCTCCTCAGGGAAGGAAAGGGAGTTTTGTGAAAGTGATTTGGCAAAAAGGTAAAGAAAATGTAAAATCTTTTGTTTATGTTTTGGAGTTGTGTTTGGAAATGAAAATGCAAGAAAATAAGTGTTGGCTAATCCAAAGGATTCATTCCAATGGGAATACCAAATCGACTCAATGCCCTCCTCTGATCGAGCATGAATGAACAATTGATTTGGGGGAAGCTAAAGACGAGATTGGTAAGTAGCTAAGCATAAACCGAGACTAGGCCTACCGAATATCAAAGGCTGACACACTCATCCACTCTCAACCCCGTCAAACCGAACCATTTGACCCTAAAGGGGGAAATAAAAAGAGTTGAAACGAAATCCCCAAGAGAAATCTCCCTTGGAGTAACCAACTTAAAACTAGCTATTCATATTAAAAGCATAGACAAGCATAAAGGAAATGGACATGGAAAGGAAATGGAGCATGAAACTTAAACTAATGCAAGAAACTTAAACTAGAAAGACAAATCAACAAAACCCAAGTTAAAGCATGGAAATGAAGAACTTGAAAGCATAAATGGTGAAATCTAAGTTACACAACTAAACTTGAAATAGACTTGAA
>CM042202.1:4746936-4794109 GCA_023539305.1 Ilex asprella | reverse complement strand
CTTAGGGTGATATCTAGGTAAAAGAAATGAAGGATATAGGGTAACAAAGAGAGTTGTTCCGAGTGAGAGACTTTTAATCATGGATAAACACTTCCCTTTTAATGGGATTTTGATTTTCACACCATCACAACACCCTTTAATTCTTTCCTTTCTTTTCCTTCTTTTTTTTCTTTTTATTTTGATCACTCTTTCATTCATTCACCCATTTTCTCCTTTCCTTGGATTTTCTTTCTCTTCCTTTGAACTCTTTTGAGTTTCAACATCATTCATCCCTTTTGTTTGAATTTCTACACCATACTTCCTTCTCTTTTATCATCACTCATACTTAGCACTAGGAACAACCAAGGTAAGGTAGATATTTGTCCTTTTCATTGGCTTGGTTAAATGTATGGCATAGAAACGAATTCAAGTAAGGCTCAATCATGGCACTAGGGATAAATTTTTCCCAGAAAAAGGCAAAGGCTCAAAGCATTCAAAGATGGCCTAAGATCATTTCTAAATAAGCATGACAGAACATTGTATATATCAAGACAAAGTCAATTTACTACCCAAAAGCACCTAACCAAAACAAGCATAATGAGATTATTGAACAAATTTGGAAATTGAATAATTGTTCCTTGAGTAAATGTAAGTTCCCTCCAAATAAGAATTGGCATTAAAGCTCACAAGGGTTTTTACTCATCTCCACTATTCATGTCAAGCACTCAAATGTGAACTCAATCCGTAAATTGTCCAAATTACACATTCAAGGTGCACAATGGTTGAGTTTGAAAGAAAACACATATGTGATACTCTTGGCAATAGGATAAACTTTTATAATGTGCTCATGTATTCAAAGTTCAAAATGAAGATCAAGTAATCACAAATCTCATAACCATTAGGATAGGGGAATATAGTTCAATATTGGAACCAAATTTTCAAAATTTTCACATTTTCCTTTATTCTATACAACAAGTGGTGGAACATGTGAATGGTGCACCTCACCCCCCAACTTAAACCATTCATTGTCCTCAACGCACAAAAGGTCATGCAATGAGAATAATAAAGGTAAAATGAGAAATGAGATACCCCTTTTTTTTTCTTGCAGAATTTGGGCATGTCAGGAAAATAGTACCGGTACCATATAGTACCGGTACCGAGTACCGGTACCTAGTTTCCAGTAGGTTTTGTGTCCCGGTACGGGGTACCGGTACCATATGGTACCGGTACCGAGTACCGGTACTGTTTTTGCTGTTTTTTTTATATATATAAACATAAAAGAGAAAATGAAGCACACAAAGCTTATTTACACCCCCCAACTTAGACTCTCACATGATATTCAATGAGTTTGTCTATGATAAAGCTCAAAATAAAATGAGTCTAAATTAAGGAGAGATAAACAACTTCCATGCTAAATTCAACACTACAACATTGAAAAATAAAACTATAACAATAAAATAAATTTAACTACTATGTACATGGAAACAAAACAACAAGGACTCATGTCAATCCGGCTTCAATTCGGATATGAGCTTGCGCCCATAGATTTTTTTGATTTTAATTTTTTTTTGTTGCATCAATGCCCTTCCTAGACCATCTATCCAACAATACAAGGGATAATTATTAAAATGTCTCAACCAAACCAAGATGTATGTGAGTTTATGCAATGCAACAAATTGAAAATACAATTTCACATTAAAACACTTGACTCCATTTCAATGCCCTCCCCAAGTTGAGAAACATGAATCTCAACACCACTCAAAGATTGCAAAATGACCTTGGGCACAGTAGCCTCATGTGGGATGATAACTTTATTAAAATTTTCACAATCAAGAGTGGTGGGAGATTCAACATCCATATACATTTCATTGGGAGAATCACACTCAATACATTGACTATGCTCAAAATGTTGTTCATCATGCATAATTATAGCATTGGTCAATGTATTAAGTTGATCTCCAATTTCATAAATTTGTTGGGCTACTTGGGCATTGAATTCCATTTGGTATTGCATAAAATCATAAAAAGTGTTTTTCATAGCTTGTTCGGTTGAGTCCTCATATGTTGGATAGTGGGAGAATTCATTTGGTGGTGTGAGATTGGATGAAAAATTATACGGTTCATTCTCCCAACCATGACTCGGATGACTTGGTGTAACATAATGGTTGGGGTAAAAATTTTCGGAGGCCAAATTTGAATTTGAACCTTCGCATTCAAAGGGTTGAACCGAATAATTTAATGGGTATTCACTAATGAGGTGTCCATTCTCACCACAAATTTCGCAAACGTTTCCAAATTAAGGGGCATTTATAGGGCACTCACTAGTGATGCGTCCATATTTACTACAAATCTTGCAAATATTTTCAAAATAAGAGGCCATTCTTGGGCACTCACTAGTAACATGCCCATACTCATTGCAAATATCAAACACATTTTCATAATAAGAGACATTTGATACATTTTCATAAAAATTATAAGACATAAAAAAAAGCACAAACTAAAACAAAATATTTACAAATGAAACGACATACCTTGGCCCGTGAAGAAAATCACGAGACTTACCATGCCGTCCAAAATCACTTTCGAACTCAACGCTTAGCCTTCCCCGGCAATGGCGCCAAAATGATTGATTGAAAACGACATCGTTCCCTACCTCTCAACACCACCCACAAATGTGTATGGCTTATGTGTTAAGGGAGTGTCACTCTCCCTCGGGATGATACAAGAGATAGGGAACAATGGATGTTAATGGTGGAAAATGGATGAACAAAATATATGAAATGAAAATGTGGAATGTGCACAAAAGCGATCCCCAATCGCAAGGAGTCTTTCGTGGTCGGTGTTTTAATTAGAAAGTATTCCAAGGTCGTCTCCTCAGGGAAGGAAAGGGAGTTTTGTGAAAGTGATTTTGCAAAAAGGTAAAGAAAATGTAAAATCTTTTGTTTATGTTTTGGGGTTGTGTTTGTAAATGAAAATGCAAGAAAATAAGTGTTGGCTAATCCAAAGGATTCATTCCAATGGGAATACCAAATCGACTCAAAGCCCTCCTCTGATCGAGCATGAATGAACGATTGATTTGGGGGAAGCTAAAGACGAGATTGGTGAGTAGCTAAGCATAAACCGTGACTAGGCCTATGGAATATCAAAGGCTCACCAACTCATCCACTCTCAACCCCATCAAACCGAACCATTTGACCCTAAAGGGGGGAATGAAAAAGAGTTGAAATGAAATCCCCAAGAGAAATCTTCCTTGGAGTAACCAACTTAAAACTAGCTATTCATATTAAAAGCATAGACAAGCATAAAGGAAATGGACATGGAAAGGAAATGGAGCATGAAACTTAAACTAATACAAGAAACTTAAACTAGAAAGACAAATCAACAATACCCAAGTTAAATCATGGAAATGAAGAACTTGAAAGCATAAATGGTGAAATCTAAGTTACACAACTAAACTTGAAATAGACTTGAAGTAAATGACATTAAGGTAATAAAATGAAGATTACAAGAGTATGAAAGCTTACTACAACAATAGCAAATGAAAATGGGAGAGGAAAATGCAAAAATGATTCATCATCTTCAACCTTGGAACTCTCTCTCTCTATATCTACTCCTAAGCTTAGGTAGCCAACCTCTCTTATGCTGAATAATGTTGTATATATGGAGTGTGTATTGCTGGAGAGCCTTGACTTTCGTCCATGAGGGTCCCCAAGCTGTAAGAGCAGGCCTTTCCCTTAATGGAAGGTGATTTTGATGGGTCACACAGGCTAGGAGTAACTTAGCCTGCAACCCACATGTCAGCCCTCTTCTCTCTCATCCTCCATAAATGTCAAGCCTCAAAAGTCTCCCAAATGTGTAAGGGAGGCGTGTTCTTGTGTCACGAAATGTTGGGGGGTAAGTGGGAGAAGTGTAGGTGGGACCCCAAGCCTCAAAGTTGAGTTACAGGCTGTTTTTCGGCCAGAATGTTCGTGGTACCGGTACCAAGAGTACCGGTACTGTTTTTCTGCACTGGACCACCTTCGGTAGAAATAGAATAACTCTTGATCTAACCGTTGGATTGAGTTGAAATTTTGACCCGATACAGAAGACATCCAGATCTACAACTTTCATGTTTTGAACTTTTTCAGATTTTAGTAGATAATGGTCCAAATGGAGCAGAACCGAGGCAGTGCTTCCCAGTGATGTGGCAGCTGGTGCCTTTGTTCCAAAACACCAATACCTACTTGATTTCTTCACTTTTAAGCCTCCAATTCCTCATGTATTGTGTCCATGCCATTACCACACATCCAACATAGTAGCCAGATCCTAAAATCCAACATTTAAACTATCAAAATATGCAACATCGAGAATTCAACATTATTCATAAAATAGGTTAACACTAAGCAATTAAATGCAAAAGTTGAGTTATAATGAATGTAATGAGGCCATGAAATATGCAATATTATGTGCTCATCAGTTGGGGGGTGTGATTGATACCCAATTATGACATTTTATTGTTCCTCCTTTGGACTAATTATACTTTGATGGAGTTCAAATGGTGATGTTTCAGGTGCTAAAGTGAGAAGAAAAGGATCAAGCATAACAAATACAACATTTAAGTGTAACTGCAGTGCTTTAATGATCAAACAATGGAAAAGCTTGCAGACAGCCTTCACGTTCGAACGGAAGAGACCGTTTGAACGTTCCCCAGAATTTAACGAAGACCAGGCGTGTTGTAGACAGACCCTGGAGGCTAAAGCCTAACGTTCGAACACCAAGCCTCGTTCGAACGCATCATCACGTTCGAACGACTATCCCACGTTCGAATGACACTGGAAACACTGACACGATCAAGCTAATTGGAAGACTTCGCGTGTGCAGACTCCCAAGCCAGAAGAAAGACCCTCAAGCACATGGGTGCCATGATCGACTGAATCTGGAGTGTTTGAAGAGTCTGATAGTTGCAGGGAGTTGGTGGATGACTCTGACAGAGATGACTTCAACCCACGTGAAGCCTGAGAACACACAGAATATAAAGCAAAAAAAATAGTCTTCACGTTCGAACGGAAGGGACTGTTTGAACGGTCTCACTGACAGATTGCAACTTGCCCGATTCTTTGTCTGAACTTCAGATTTTCTCTTTGAATCGTCCAGAACTGTTCTTTCACCCCTCCCTTGCTCTTCCTTGCCTATATATACTCCCCTTTTGGGAGCCTTTGAAGACACACTCGGGGGGGGAGAGAGATCAATAGCTCTCCTCTTGAAGAACACCTTGTCTTTACATGTATTTTTAGTGTTTCATTCAAGTCTTTACATTCTAGCTCTTTTAATTCAAGTCTTTATTATAGTTGGGAAGTTCAATTCCCTACTTGTCTCCATCTTTATTATAGTTGGGAAGTTCAATTCCCTACTTGTTTTCATCTTTATTATAGTTGGGAAATTTAATTCCCTACTTGTATTGCTAAACTCTTGCATTTTATGTTCTTGTCTTTACATTAATGCTCTTACTTTCTTGCTTTCAATTAAGTCTTGCACCTTCTTTATTTGAGCTCATCTTCTTCTTAGAGGAGTAAAACTCTTCCACTTTTCTAGAGTTTTACCAAAGCCAAGAAGGGTGGAATGTGATTTACTCATTCTTTGTTGAAGATCTAGCTTTCTTTTACTTTCTTTCCCTTTCATTGCTTGAGCGTCCTCTTCCTAGAGGAGTGAAACTCTTCCACTTTTCTAGAGCTTTCCCAAAGCCAAGAAGGGTGGAACGTGATTCACTCATTCTTCGTTGAGGATCAACTTCGGAGTTCCTCTACTTGGAGGGATGAGTACTATTCACTTTTCTAGCTTTACCCAAGCCATGAAGAGTGGGTAGTCCTCATTTACTCTTTAGGGAGAGGTGATAAATATGTAATGACCATTCGGATATTATATTTGTGCATTTCTTTCACACTTCAATGCTTTATTTACTTGCTTAGTGGGAGATTGGATGAGTTAAGCAAAGTTAGGGTAACTTGCACAACCAAAGAATATTTCTATGGTAAATGGATAACTCCTACATAGAAAGATCCGTTGGTTCAAGGCAAGTACCCTAGCTAGTTCTTTGTGTAATCAATGGATACTTATATGGTAAATGGATGACTCCTTCTAGAAAGATTCATTGATTCAAAGTAAAGAACCCCGACTAGTATTTTGTATAACCAAGGGATCTTTTCTATGGTAAATGGATGACTCCTTCTAGAAAGATCTGTTGTGTGAGACAAATACTCCGGGATAGAACTTCAAGATAAACTCCTCAATCTCCACCACCATTGCACTTCATAAAAATGATGGAGCTTTAACCCAGTCTATCCTTATCTTCCAAATAACTCACTGTTCACACGGGATTTAGTTGAGTTACAAAGCACAAGTGTAATACGCCGGATAATTCATTACATATCCTAAACCTCGAACTAAAGAGTAACTTTAATTATATTAAAATCTTATATTTTGTCTAGAAAAAAAAATCTCCTGAAAAGAATTTAATATTCTATTAAAGAAACCACCCACTTCTCACAAAAAACTCAAAAAGGTTACAATCAATCGGTCTTCATCACAACTTACTTTGAAAACACCAAAACATATTCCCTGTGGATTCGACTTCGGACTCAAATCGGATTATTACTACAGCTTGACCGCCTGCACTTGGGTGTACACATTTCGGATCAAGTCAAGTTTTTTGCGTCGTTACAGGGGAATATTTGGTAAAAGTGTTGAAAAGGTAAAAAGTGGTAAGACTTTTCCTTTCTGTATATATTCTTGGTTGCTGTAAATAATTAGTTTCTTTTTATGTTATTTTATGTCTGAGGACGCTCCTAACCATAACAATTTGCCAGGAGAATCTTCAGGGTCTATGAACCAATCTGAACCAAATTCACCTAAATCAATAGCAGACTCGTGTGAGAGTAACATGGCAAGTAATGATAGAAATAGAGACGTGCCTCCATGGGAGGAAGAAGTGCCTAACACTCGAACTTTGAGGGATTACTTGAATCCCACAAGAAATAGTACACCCTCGTGTTTTGTATTCCCTCCAGATGCCCCCCTTTACTGTAAAGCCGGGGAAAGCTCAGTTACTACTTGAATTTCATGGATTAGAGACAGAGAATCCATACTTGCATATGAAAGATTATGAGGAAGTGTGTGGAACATTCCAAGATAATTCTGAACTGGCCAAGATGAAACTTTTTCCTTTTTCTGTAAAGGATAAAGCTAAACAATGGCTAAATTCTTTAAAGGCTTCTTCCATGCCTAATTGGCAAGCCTTCCAAAATGAATTTTTCAGAAAATTTTTCCCCTTACATAGGACCAATACACTCAAAAGGCAAATCATGAATTTTTCGGTCAAAGAAGGAGAAACTTTTTATCAAAGTTGGGAGAGATTCAAAGATCTGCTCCAAGCCTGCCTTCATCACTCTTTTGAAAATTGGACCCTAATGGGATTTTTCTATGAATCCTTACCAACTAGACTGCGTCAATTTGTTGAAATGATGACGCAAGGAGAATTCATGAGAAAAAGTCCGGAGGAGGCATTCAATTTTTTCGACACCATATCTGATAGCTCTCAGATGTGGGACTCAGCCGCTCCTACCTGTGTTGAATCCAAACCATCCACTTCCCAAGGGGGAAAGTATGTCTTGAGAGAAGATGATAACTTGAGAGCAAAAATGTCCACCTTGTATCGAAAGCTTGAAGCTTTAGAGATGAACAAAATTCATCAGGTAGATATCATCCCTCCCACTGAACAAGTATGTGGAATCTGTGCATTGACAGGACATCCTACTGGGGACTGTAGTACTATCCCTGCATTCAAAGAAGTCTTGTTGGAACAAACAAATGCAATCTCCAATTTCAACAAGCCCTACTCCAACCCATACTCTGAAACATATGATCTAGGGTGGCGAAACCACTCGAATTTCTGTTGGAGGAACACACAACCAATTCCCATGAATCAACCTCAAAATCCACAGCCACCACCACAAGGGCCTCCTGCATATCAACCATACCAACCACCACACAAGAGCAACCTTGAAGGTACATTAAACCAGTTCATGAAAACCCAAATGAACTTCAATGTCCAGTCCACCCAATCCTTCACTGATTTTAAAACACAAACCACTCAATCCTTCGAAGATCTCAAAAGTCACATTCAAAAGTTAACTTAATCCATGGTTACACATGAGAAGGGCAAATTCCCTGTCCAACCAAAACCCCCACAAGATCAAGCTCAAGCTGTCACTACACTAAGAAGTGGCAAGGTGATTGACAAAACCGTAAGAGACATGCTAATTCCAAAGCCAAGATCTGAGTCAATCCAAATCGACTCACCAGTTGAGCCTGAACCAATTGAGCCTGACCTCGTGATTGAAAAAGAACCCATGAGTGAACAAGAACCAGAGCCATCAAAGGAAGAAGAACCCTCATGTTCTATTCCTGCTCCATTCCCTCATAGACTAAAACCCAAACAGAAGGTGAATAATCAAGATGAAATTTACGAGCTTTTTAAGCAAGTAAAAATCAATATCCCACTTCTGGAAACAATTCAACAAGTCCCATCATATGCCAAGTTTCTAAAAGACTTGTGCACAGTCAAGAGAAGCCAAAATGTCCAAAAAAGAGCATTCCTGACAGAACAAGCCAGTGCCCTGCTTCAATGCAAAACCCCTCCAAAATACAAGGACCCTGGATGTCCAACTGTATCATGTGTCATTGGAGATTTCAAAATAGAACAAGCACTGTTGGACCTCGGAGCCAGTGTGAATTTGCTACCCTTCTCTGTCTATCAACAATTGGGTCTGGGTGAACTCAAACCCACTTGTGTCACACTCCAGTTGGCCGATAGATCTGTCAAAATCCCTAGGGGCATTGTTGAAGATGTATTTGTCCAAGTAAATAGCTTTGTCTTCCCTGTTGACTTCATTGTTCAAGATACTCAGCCATCATTCCCATTATTCTTGGTCGACCCTTCCTAGCAACTTCTAATGCTCTGATCAATTGCAGGAATGGAGTAATGAAATTAACTTTTGGGAATATGACTCTGGAGCTGAATATTTTCTAGATTGCCAAACATCCAGGAGAAGATTAGGAATTGGAAGAATTGAATTCCATTGAATTGTTAATTCATGAACATCTGAGTGACATATTGTGTGGAAATCTGTTTGAAACATCTCTGATAGATCCCGACTCATTTGAGTCACATCCACAAAGTTGTCATACTCATACTGTTGAGAAATGGACACCCAGATTCGAGGAACTATCATCAAATAACACAAAGCCAATCTCACCAAGTGATAAGCCACCAAAGCCTGAATTGAAACCTCTCCCATCTGATCTCAAATATTCATTCTTAGGGGAGGACGAATCATACCCAGTGGTAATTTCATTCAAGCTAACAATCTTGCAAGAGTCTAAACTGATCACAGTTCTTAAAAAACATCAAAAAACCATTGGTTGGACCATCGCTGACTTAAAAGGTATAAGTCCATTAATCTGCAATCATGCTATATACCATGAAGAGGACTCAAAACCCTCATGTCAAATGCAGCGACGACTGAATCCACATATGAAGGAAGTTATGAGAACTGAAGTGCTCAAACTCTTAGATGCAGGAATCATCTTCCCCATCTCCGATAGCAAATGGGTAAGTCCAACTCTGGTTGTGCCCAAAAAGTCTGGAGTCATAGTAGTCAAAAATGATGCAAATGAATTAGTGCCGACTCGAGTCGTCACTAGATGGTGAATGTGTATTGACTATCGAAAACTCAATTCGGTGACTAGGAAAGACCATTTTTTCCTTCCTTTTCTTGATCAGGTCCTAGAAAGAATTGCAGGTCATGAATTTTATTGCTTCCTGGATGGATATTCTGGATATAATCAAATTGAGATTGCCTTAGATGATTAGGAGAAACCACATTCACATGCCCCTTGGGCACGTTTGCATTTAAAAGAATGCCATTTGGACTTTGTAACACTCCTGCCACATTCCAGAGATGCATGTTAAGCTTATTCAGTGACATGGTTGAGAAATTCTTGTAAGGAAGCCAATCTGGTGCTTAACTGGAAAAAATGCCATTTTATGGTAACACAAGGCATTGTCCTCAGTTACATTGTGTCGTCTGAGGGCATGAAGATTGATAAGGCTAAAATAGATTTAATTGGAAATTTGCCTCTTCCTAAGACTGTAAAGGATGTCCGGTCGTTCCTAGGACATGCAGGTTTTTACAGGAGATTCATTAAAGATTTCAGTATCATTGCCAAACCAATGTGTCATCTTTTGAGCCAGGATATAATATTTGATTGGAATGAAGCATGCCAAAAAGCTTGTGACAAATTGAAAGGCATGTTAATCTTTGCCCTAATAATGCAACCACCTGACTGGAACTTACCCTTTGAGCTAATGTGTGATGCAAGTGACTATGTTGTAGATGCTGTATTAGGACGAAGAAAGGATAAGAAACCACATGTAATCTACTATGCAAGTAAAACTTTGAATGATGCTCAAATGAATTATTCAACAACTGAAAAAGAATTACTTGCTGTAGTGTTTGCTTTGGAAAAAATTCGTTCTTATCTTGTTGGATCTTCTGTTACTGTATTCACTGACCATGCGGCCCTAAAATTTTTACTCACAAAGAAGGATGCCAAACCAAGGCTTTTAAGATGGATACTCTTACTCCAAGAGTTTAATCTTGTCATTAAGGACAAAAAAGGCATTGAAAATGTGGTGGCAGACCATCTGTCCAGACTAACCTATGAATTTCAGGAGGATGGACTACCAATCAAAGAGAAATTCTCAGATGAACAACTGTTCATGATTAATGAGACCCCATGGTATGCAGATATTGCTAATTTCTTAGCCATTGGAACACTCCCTCCATCATTCACTCCAATGCATAAAAAAAAAATTTTGAGGGAGGTTCGTAACTTCTTTTGGGAAGATCCATACGTATTCAAATACCGTAAGGACTAGATCATAAGACACTGCATCCCAGCTCATGAAAGCAAACAGGTGATGTCATTTTATCATTCGGAAGCATGTGGTTGCCATTTCTCATCAAAGAAAACCGCTGCAAAAATTTTGCAGTGTGGATATTATTGGCCCACACTTTTTAAAGATGTCCATACATTTTTCTTAACGTGTGATAGATGCCAAAGATTGGGAAGCATTTCAAAAAGAAACATGATGCCCTTAAATCCTATTTTGGTGATTGAAATTTTTGACTATTGGGGCATCGATTTTATGAGACCGTTCCCCCCTTCCTTTGGCTATCTATACATTTTAGTGGCAGTAGACTATGTTTTCAAATGGGTTGAGACAATTCCATGTTGACATAATGATCACCAAACAGTGATCAAGTTTTTAAAAGAAAATATTTTGTCCCGATTTGGAATTCCTAAGGCAATCATAAGTGATGAGGGTGCTCATTTTTGTAATCGTACTTTTTGGAATTTGTTGAAAAAATATTTAATTTTTCACAAAATTGCAACCCCTTATCACCCAAAGACTAGTGGGCAGGCAGAATTAGCTGATCGAAAAATCAAATTAATTTTAGAAAAAATGGTGAATCTAGATCGCAAAGATTGGTCATCAAGACTAACCGACGCACTCTGGGCATACCGTACTGCTTTCAAAATAATTTTGGGCATGGCTCCCTACCGATTAGTTTATGAAAAGCCATGTCACCTACTTGTGGAATTGGAACATAGGGCATACTGGGCCACTAAAGCAATGAATTTTGACCTGGACAAAGCTGGACTATCAAGAAAACTTCAGATAAATAAGTTGGAGGAATTGAGAAATGAAGCATATGAAAATGCTAAAATTGCTAAAACCAAGATAAAAATTTTTCATGACAAAAATATTGTGCGGAAGTCTTTTGAACCATCTCAGAAAGTTCTGTTGTTTAATTCAAGACTCCGCCTTTTCCCTGGAAAGTTAAAATCAAGATGGACATGGCCATACATTGTTAAAAAAGTATTTGAAAATAGAGCAGTGGAAGTGGAGAACCCGTCTAATGGCAATATCTTTACTGTAAATGGTCAGAGGTTGAAACCATTTTTGGAGAATTTTGTTAAAAATGTAGAAACCATTACTTTAATGGAACCAGAATGTGACTTCGAGAATCGTACCTGCCGACACTCGAAGGAGTCAAATCAGGTAAAAACCCGGGCCAAGGAGACAGCATTATGATACTTCCCAACCTATCGCCGTTGGCGCCTTTCAGCTTCATCTCCAAGATCTCAACTGGTAAATTCGAAACATTGGGGACAATGTTCAGTTTAGGTTGGGGGGTGAGAACTAAAGTTCATGTTTTGTGTCATATTTTGTGTCATTGCCTGTAAAATTTTTAAATTTTTTGTTATTATTGTTACTATTGTTGTAGTTCTATGTACTGTGATGATCATGTCTGTGAGCCAGTTTAATTTGTCTTTGTGACTGATTGACGTTAAAGAACCAGATAGTGAGTCTAGGAATCATGGATGTTAAACTTTTTTGGTTTAGTTTAGGAGCTCTACGCAATTTTCCAACAGATGTGCATAATGTGATCATGAGAAAAGCAAGGCTGGTAAGGAAAAATGAGATCCGAGAACAGCAAGCAAAACCACTCTGTGGCAGAAGCACTTATGCTAAACGCCGACGGGCCAAGAGACTTGGTGCCTATAAACAGTGTGACCGGGTATTTCATGAGAAAAGATACAATCAGTGCTCTGAACCAATCTCCGGTCGTGCACTCGATCGATTAGACTGGATAGTGAATGGGCAGAGTAAGGATTATCCTGACACGCCATCCTATTCCGATGCTATGCTTAACCATTTTGTGCGACAGGAGATTGGAAGAGTCACTGGTTGTTCGAATTACACAGAAGATGACTCGGATTAAATTGTTTCCTAACCAAAGCTATGGAAAATTGTATTGTATTTTTTTTTTAGGAATGAAAGCCAACGGTCTGAATTACTTGTGATTAAGTGTGAAAATTTTCTTTTTACTTCATTTTGTGCATGCTTTTATTTTTGCATAAATTTTTGACCAAATTTATGGGCTGAGTAAAGAAATGTCCAAAAATGCCAACTTTAAGTGTGGGTAGGGATCGTTCTTGAGACGCCAGGAAATTTGGATTAAAAACTTAGTGTTTTGTTCCTATAGTTCAGTTGTATATAGCATAGGAAAATTTTTGAGTTTTGGTTCAATGTTCGAACGCAACTCCACGTTCGAACGAAACTGACTGGCTCATTGGTGTTCAAACGGTGAATCACGTTCGAACGGTACTATCAGACTATAAAAACCAGCGTCGTCTACCTTAGTTCAAAATTTTTAAAATACTCTCAAACTTAAAAACCCAAAAGACCCTTCCTCTTCCCAGACCTCCACTCACCTCCATTCACCATTTCGACCCCATAGCAACCTTACCCATCCCTCCCCCACCTCAAAAACGTAAAACCCTACCCAAGAATCCCGATTTTCAGTCACCTGTTCACCTGCCATCCCCACAACCACGTTCGAACAGTTCCAATCGTTCGAACGACCATGCCAAGAACAAAAATGCCTTCCAGGCCCAACAAGGGTGTTAACCAGGAGCCTAATTTCATAGAAGAGATGATTACGGAGAGGGAGGGAAGGCAGAGAAGGGTGAGATATGACAGAACAAGGTTTCCCAGTGCTCTCAAGGCTGAAAGGTACGAAAATTTCTACCAAAATCACGCCATAGACTGAGAGAGATGTTATTATTGATGATTTTGCTGAGTTAGGATTACTTGTGGAGATGGAGAAGAGAGATTGGTTGTGGTGTTTGTTGAATGGAGGAGGGGTCGTGGTTGATTTGGTGAGAGAATTCTACTCCAATGCGGAGTATGATGTTAAAGAGATTGTTACATATGTGAGAGGCATCCACATTGTGGTGGATGAGGCCTATCTCAAGGAGATGAGGCTGGATATGCCTCAAGTGGAGAACCCAGTCTACCCACCACCACAGGATGTGAGTATGGATTTGGTTGGGAAAAAATTGACTGGAGTAGATAACTTTTCATGGGGAGGAAGGAGATTTTTGAAACAAGGAGAAATGACTGATAAATACAAAATGCTAAATTTGATTGCGGTATCGAACTTTGCACCTGTGAAGCGCTCAAAAGAAATTCTCCCTAATATGGCACGACTACTTTATGCCATATGGAAGGGCCACAACCTAAATCTCCCCCCCCCTCATTTTATCCGAGATGAAGAACGGGTGCGAGGCAAAGAAAAGTGTCTTGCCCTTCGGCACCCTAGTGACTGAGATTTGCAAAGACCAAGGAGTGAGGGTGCGGCCTGAGATGATTATAGAGAAACCAATGGGGGTGTTCAACAAGGGATCTTTCAAGCGCAACCGAGGCTATAGTGGCACCCCCGTGGTTTGATATGAGGAACCACCCACTGAGGGGGTTGATGAGGTGCAGGAGGAGCTTGACCATCAAGAGGAGGAAGACCAGGCACAGACTGAGGTACCTGGCCCCAATACCAGGACCCACAGATCTATACGAGAGATTATGACGGATATTAGGGCTAATCAAGCCAAGATTCTCCAGCAGCAGGAGGAGATTCTTAGCTACTTTTGGAGTGGTGCTGGTGGTGCTTCTGCTAGTAGAGCTCAAGCTGATGATGGCGATGCATGAGATAGAGTACCTTCTTTTGTTTCTTTTTGTGTGGTGATTTTTCTGCAACCATGAAGGATGTGTTTATTTTTTGTGAAAGATTGCTTCTTTTTGTTGTTTAGTTTGTAGGATATTTTCAAAATTTTTGTACTTTTTGTGGATGAATTGAACTATCAATGCTAATGATGTGAATGATCATATTTTATGGAATGCATGGTTTGATTTATCACTTTTATTTTGTTTGAATGCATATGTAGTATAATATTGTGAACTAATGAATTTTGAAACAGTGATGGAAGAGTTTCACTCCTCTAAGAAGAAGATGAGCTCAAATAAAGAAGGTGCAAGACTTAATTGAAAGCAAGAAAGTAAGAGCATTAATGTAAAGACAAGAACATAAAATGCAAGAGTTTAACAATACAAGTAGGGAATTAAACTTCCCAACTATAATAAAGATGAAAACAAGTAGGGAATTGAACTTCCCAACTATAATAAAGATGAAGACAAGTAGGGAATTGAACTTCCCAACTATAATAAAGACTTGAATTAAAAGAGCTAGAATGTAAAGACTTGAATGAAACACTAAAAATACATGTAAAGACTAGGTGTTCTTCAAGAGGAGAGCTCTTGATTTCTCTCCCCCCCAAAGTGTGTCCTCAAAGGCTCCCAAAAGGGGAGTATATATAGGCAGGGAAGAGCAAAGGAGGCGTGAAAGAACAGTTCTGGACGAGTCAAAGAGAAAATCTGAAGTTCAGACCAAGAATCGGGCAAGTTGCAGTCTGTCAGTGAGACCGTTCGAACGGTCCCTTCCGTTCGAATGTGAAGGCTATTTTTTTTGCTTTATATTCTGTGTGTTCTCAGGCTTCACGTGGGTTGAAGTCATATCTGTCAGAGTCATCCACCAACTCCCTGCAACAATCAGAGTCTTCAAAAACTTTAGATTCAGTCGATCATGGCACCCATGTGCCTGAGGGTCTTTCTTCTGGCTTGGGAGTTTGCACACGCGAAGTCTTCCAGTCAGCCTGATCGTGTCAGTGTTTCCAGTGTCGTTCGAACGTGGGATAGTCGTTCGAACGTGATGATACGTTCGAACGAGGCTTGGTGTTCGAACGTTAGGCTTTAGCCTCCAGGGTCTGTCTGCAACACGCCTGGTCTTCGTTAATTTTAGGGGAACGTTCGAACCGTCCCTTCCGTTCGAACGTGAAGGCTATCCTCCAAGATTTTCCATTGTTTGATCCTTAAAGCACTGCAGTTACACTTAAATGTTGTATTTGTTATGCTTGATCCTTTTTTTCTCACTTTAGCACCTGAAACATCATCATTTGAACTCCATCAAAGTATAATTAGTCCAAAGGAGGCACAATAAAATGTTATAGTTGGGTATCAATCACCTCCTCAACACTTCCAAGTGATCCACTTCTTGCTTCTCCTACAGAGTTGAGCTAATCACCTTCGGAAAGGTCTTGTCATCTCCAATATAGGCATACCTAAGATGGGATGGTAATGGCTTCAATTCCAATATGGGTTTTTGCTCATTTGATGGAATAATCTTCTTGTCTTGGTGTAGAAGTTTCTTAAATGTAGGGGTCCCCTTTGAAGCTCTCTTATTTATCTTGCTCGTCAACCACTTCTTCCTCAAATTTTAACATGCCCAGCAACTCCAAGTGTTCCTCTACTAAGGTGTCAATCCTATTAACTTCTTGCACTTCCTCATCATCCCCCGGTTGTTTGTTCACATTGAACACATTAAAATCCATCATCATGCTCCTGAAATTAAGCTTCATAAGATCACTCTTGCAATTAATAATAGCATTAGAGGTCGTAGATAATGGTCTACCTAATATAACAGGAATTTGGGAGCAATGGTTAGCAATAGAGTGAGTGTCAAACACAATAAAATCGACAAAAAAAATAGAAGTTATCCACTTAAACTAAAACATGCTCAACCATTCCCTTCGGTGTTCTAATGCTCTGATTTGCCAACTAAAGAGTGATTGAAGTTTGCTTCAACTATTCAAGTATGAGTTATTTGTACACCGAGTAAGATAGGAGGTTAACACAAGCCACCAAATCAAGCAATGCTTGCTCCATCGACACTTCCCTATTGTGATGGTAATGGTAGGGCCACCGGGGTCCTTAAACTTTGGTGGGGTGTTCGTCCTCATGATTGAGCTCACTTGCTCGGTGAGGAATGCCTTCTTGTGGATATTGAGTTTCCTCTTCACTATGCACAAGTCCTTCAAGATCTTTGCACAAGATGAAATTTGTTTTGTCACGTCGATGAATGAAATGTTAATTTTCACCTGCTTAAGCATCTCAGTTATATCAGAATAGTTAGCCACATTGATGGGTGGCTTCAAACTATTAGGAAAAGGGGCATGAACAGGGGATGCGTGCACACTTTCATCAATATTTTTTTCTTTCTCTCTCACCTCACCCCCCTCAGTGTCACCCTTGGTCTCTTTTTCTATTGGCAATGTGGCCTTGGGTGAGACCTTTAGCACAATGGTCCTATCAACTCTCCCTTAGGGGTTCAGATGACTCCAGTAGCCAAAGAGTAGCAGTACTATGTACGGATATGCTCTGCTGAAACAGCCCAAACGCCTACAAATCATGTTTCACTTGTTTGGGGGTCCCACCATTTATTCTCCCGCTTGCCCCTGACTTTTCTTACACATCTACAGGCCTCATACACCATGCTTGAAGACTTTGGAGCAAATGGAATTAATGGGGATGAGAAAGAAGGGGGCTTCCATGGTGTGTTGCAGGCTTGACTTTTCGTAGCCTGTGCAATGCAACAACTCTGCCTCCTATGGATGGGAGACCTTTCACACAGACCTGGAGACCCCTATGGATGAAAATGAATGCTCACACTCAATATACTCAGCATTCACAAGCATTTCAAAGGGTGGCTACCCAAGCTTAGATACTTCCCAGGAAGAAAATGAATAGTAGATAGAAAATGTATATTTTTGCATTTTCCTTTCACTTTCAGTTGTAGTAAACTTTAAACTTGTTGTAATATTTAAATCTTGCACGTTAATGTTATTTATTTCAAGTTCATTTCAAATTAGTACTACATTTTACATTTCACCATTGTTGCTTCCAAGTTTTCTTCATTTCTTGTTTTAAAATGGGTATTGTATTTCTTTCTTTATAGTTCAAGTTTTCATGCTTTAATTTAAGTTTCAAGCTTCATTTCATAAAATGTCTTTACATTATGCATGTCTTCCCTTTAGTATGAGTAGCTAGATTTTTAGTTGGCTAATTCAAAGGAGAAATCTTCTTGGGTTTTCCATTCAACTCATTTTCTTTCCTCTCTCGGTGTATGATGGTTCGATTTGATTGGGTTGAGAGTGGCTGCGATCGTGAGTCTTTGATATTCGGTAGGCCTGATCACAATTTATACTTGAATCCTCACCATCTCGTCCCTAGCTTCCCACGAATCAATCATTCATCTACAAACCCTCAAAGGAAGGTTTTGAGTTGAGTTGAGATTCCCATTGGACTGACCTCTTTGGATTAGCCAACATTTGTTTCTCATTTCATTTTCATTCACAAACTTCAAACCCCAAAACTCAAACCAAAAGATTTTACACTTTATTTTTTTTCACAAAATCACCTTCTCCACAACTCCCTTCATTCCCTGAGGAGATGACCTTGGAATACTTTCCAGTAAAACACGACATTCAAAAGACTCCTTGCGATTGGAGAGCACTTTTGTTCACTCACATATTTCATATATTTTATACATTTAATTTCTATGATTCTATTGCCTTTCCCACATCATTCCGAGGGAGAGAGACACTCCCTTAGTCCTACAAGCCATACACATATTTAAGGGTGATGTGCGGTGATTGGGGAAAACAACAACAGTTTTCACCAAGCACTTATCAATGCACAAGGCATCCCGAACCTAGAAAAGATGTTCTCTTTTAAGAACTTGACCACGACCCGGTGGTCATTCGTCTTGGATGGGATAGCCTCCACTCACTTGGACACGTAGTCCACTGCCAGTAATATATAAAGGTAGCCAAAATACATGGAGACAGAACCCATAAAGTCGTTGCCCCAACAGTCAAATATCTCGATTACAAGTACAGGGGAGAGGGGTATCTTGTTCCTCCGGGTCACATTACCCAAATGTTGGCGCCTATCACATTCTTTACAAAAGGAAATGCAATCCTTGATTAATGAAGGCCAATGAAAACCTAGTTGTAAAACCTTAGCCAAAGTCTTTTTGGAAGAGAAGTGTCGACCGCACTTTTCAGATTGACAAAATGCAAGGACATCCCGTTGTTCATTCTCAAGAACGCATCCCCTCATGAGTTGGTGAGGGTGATACTTGAACATGTATGGGTTGTCAAAGTTAAAGTACTTCATATCTGCCATAAATCTCCGTCTATCCTCTGGGCTCTAGTGCGATGGAATTTGTCTTGTAGGAAGGTAATTGTAAATGTCAGCATATCAAGGACAAATAGAATGAAAGGAAAATAAATACTCATCAGGAAAAGGGTCCAGGATAGGAATATGCTCATTGACATCTTGAACCACAAGTCGGGATAAATGGTCCACTGCCACATTCTCTACTCCCTTTTTGTCTTTGATTGTTAAGTTGAATTCTGGTTGGAGGAGGATCCACCTAATGAGTCTCGATTTTGCATCCTTCTTAGACAAAAGAAACTTTAAAGCAGAGTGATTGGTATAGACAACAATAGATGAACCAAATATGTAAGATCGAAATTTATCCAACACAAATACTACACTAGCAACTCCTTTTCAGTGGTAGTGTATTTGGAGGTGTAGTGAGCATGCTTTTGAGTTTTATAAACGATGCCTCACAATTATCTGAACACACAAGTGGGACATCTTTGGAAAGCAAGTTTGACAAGGGTCGTGTCAATGCATTAAAATATTTTATGAAACAACGATAAAAACTAGCATGGCCAATAAACGACCTGATATCTTTGATGCCTTTCGCAGTGGGGAGGTTGGAAGTTGCATCAACCTTGGATTTCTCAACTTTGATCCATTTGGCCGAAACAATGTGCTTCTCCCAGATCCGTTTGTGACACCATGAAGTGGCACTTCTCCCAGATGAGGACTAAGTTCTTCTCCTCACATCTCTCAAGTACTTTCTCCAAGTTCTCCAAACAACCCTCAAATGAATCCCCAAATATGAAAAATTTATCCATGAGGACTTCCACTATCTTTTCTACCATATCACTTAAAAATCCCATCACACATCTTTGAAAAGTCCCTGAGGCATTACACAACCTAAATGGAATGCATCGGAAGGCGAAGGTACTAAAGGGGCAAGTGAAGATGGTCTTTTATTGATCCTCCAATGCGATCTCAATTTGATTGTAGCCAGAGTATGCATTCAAGAATCAATAGAACAAGTGTTCGGATGCCCTATCTAATACTTAGTCAAGGAATGGCAAAGGGAAATTGTCATTTTCTTATGAAAGAGTTGAGCTTCCGATAGTCGATAAAAACTCTCTATCAGGTGACTACTCTTGTCAGAATCAACTTGTTCTCCTTATTTGCAACAACGGTGACCTCCAATTTCTTTGGCACAACTTGAGTAGCACTAACCCATTTAATGTTGGCAATTGGAAAGATGATACCCACATCAAGTAGTTTGAGTACCTCATCCCTCACCATATCCTTCATGATAGGGTTCAACCTTCTCTGCGGTTGTTGGGATACCTTGGAGTCTTGTTCAGGTAGATGCAGTGAGTGGAAATGAGGGGGTTTATCCCCTTGCTATCGGCAATCGTCCAACTAATTGCTCCCTTATGCCTCTTCAAAACTTTCAATAGATCATCTTCTTGCTTTGGTTCCAATGAGGAACTTATTACAACTGAAAAGGTATTGTGCTTCCCCAAGAATGAATATTTAAGGTTTGACGGCAAAGGCTTCAACTCCAAGTTCAGAGTTTGTACAGTGGATGAAAAAAAATATCTTCTCTTGATGTGGAGGCTTTTAAAATGTATGAGTCCATTTTTCTACCCTTTATAAACTTTCTGGCTCCTCTTGATCAACCATCTCCTCCTCCCCCAACTTCAAAGCGCTCAATAGCTCAAAGTGATCCTCCACTAAAGTATCAATCCTATTGACTTCATGCACTTCCTCGTCATCACCTAGTTGAGTATCAAGTACAATAAAATCAATAGGGAAATATAATTTATTAACTTGGACTAAGACATCCTCAACTACTCCCCTCAATGCTCTAACACTACGATCTGCTAATTAAAGAGTGATTGAAGTTGCATTCAACTCTTCAAGTTTGAGTTATTGGTATATCAAATATGGTTGGAGATTGACACTTGCCCCCATGTGAAGAAGTGCCTGCTCCTCCAAAAAAATTCCTATTGAGATAGCAATAATTGCCGGGGTGTTGGGTCTCAAGACTGAGCTCACTTGCTAAGTGAGGAATGCTTTCTTGTGAACATTCAACTTCCTCTTCACGATACCCAAATCTTTCAAGATCTTGGCACATGAAGGGATTTGCTTTATAGCATCGAAGAGTAGGATGTGGATCTTAACCTGCTTGAACATTTCAATAAAGTTAGAATAGTTAGCCACCTTCAAAGGTGGCTACAAACGATTGGGAAAAGGAGCCGGAACGGGACATGCATGGACATTAACATGAATATTTTTTTCTTTCTCACTCACCTCACCCCCTCAGTGTCATCCTTAGTCTTTTCTCTTTTTAAAAAATGGCTTTAGGTGAGACTTTTGGCAAAATAGTTTTGTCCATTTGTTTGCCACTCAAAAGGGTGGTGACCTCTTTGAATTGGTTACAACTCTCTTTAGTGGGCGCGAATGACTCAACTACGTGTTGGTCCCTAGGGTTATCTTGAGGTTGAATTGGATATTTCCCTTTCTCTTGTTGTGACGACCCTATGGCATTGGTCAATTTTGTGATTGGAGTTCGAATATCATTAAAAATGGGAGCAGTTTGATTGTTGATGGTGGTTTGGCTTTGGATGAATTTGTGTACCACATCCAAATGGATTGGATGGTCCTTGTTGACCAAAACTTTGTCGAGGCAGGTTTTGTTAAAACCTTTGTCGATTGGACCAAGGGTATTAGGAGCTAGACGAAAGACCTTGACCATGAAGCGTAGGAGGTGAATATGAACTTGACCCATGAGGGGTGGGATTCTCTTTCTTCCAATTGAAGTTCAGGTGATTACTCCAACCCGATTGTATGCATTAGAGTGTGGGGGGAATGACTGCCTAGTTTGATTGAAGGCATTGACTTGCTCATGGTATACTTCTTTAAGTGTCAGAATGTTGGGGCATTTTTGTGAAAGAATGATCAACACTCTCACAAGTAGAGCAAAATTCCTCGGCCTTGGAAATGTTGGACACCTGCTATCTCTTATTGACCTCAAGACTCTCCACTTTCCAAGACAATTAGGTAATTTTGGACAGCAAGTCTTCTCGATCCCTTAAATCATATATCCCTCCCCCACTTGGTTGATTACTACCCGGAGAAGACCTCGCTACATCAGTGGGATCCGTAATATCTCTAGATTATGCATTTTGTGCTAATGTATTGAAGTATTCTAGCTCCTCATTGGGATCCTTGTTTAAAAACACCCCATTTCACATCATGTCGATGGCCCGGTGTAATCCCTTAATAGAAGAAACTCACCAATAGCCATGTTTCAAAGCCATGGTGTCGAGTGGATTGTAGCAATTCTTTATAGCGAACTTAACATTGAACATTGCTCATTGGGATTTTCCAAAAAAAAAATTGGATTTTCTTTTTAAGAGTGGTAATTTTAGGCACCAAAAAGAATTTGCTCCAAAATTCGAAAAGAATTTGTGCCCAAGATCTTATTGATCGAAGCTTCAAGGAATTCAACCATGTTTTGGCTTTGTCTTTAAGGGAAAAGGGGAACAATTTCATGCGAGCTATGTCTTCCATGCCATGATTAGTGAGAAAGGTTACAATTATTTCCTCAAACTCCTTAATGTGCAAATAAGGATTCTGCCTTTCAATTCCATGAAATTGAGGAAGTAGTTGTAATATACCTAGTTTAACTAGGAAGGCATGAGCTTGGACCGGTAAAAGAATGCATGAGAGAGTGGTGCTATGAATGGGTTGAAGATAATCCTGCACTGACCTCGCCAGAGGATCAATTGGGATATGGTTTCCCTGATTCCTAAGAGGGAAAAATGCATTCTAGGGTTTGATATTCTAGGGTCTTGCACTCTCCAGCCTCTTGGGGCATTAGCACCAACATCCTAAAAATTATCATCGATATCCTTGGGTGGGTCCTAGTCAAAATTCATGTTAGGTTCTAGGGTTCATCTAACTAATCTATTTTGGTCATCTCGTCCTCACATGCGAAAGCAATAACTACAAATGAAATTAAAAGTACACAAAAGTATATACAAGGAGCAACTTATCTTGGCTCGTGATGAGAATCACGGGACTTACCTCTATTGTCCAAAAATTACCTTCTAATTCAACACTTTGCAGTCCCCAACAACGACGCCAAAAATGCTTGACGATGTTCACCCTAATCACCGACTATGATTCCAGTAATGTGTATCTGACTTATATGGATAAGGAAGTGTCACTCTCCCTTGAATATCATGCAAAAATTGGGGAAAATGTGAGTATGGAATGAAAATGTGTGTCTGCAAAAGTATTCCCCAAGCATTGAGAGACTTTCAAGTGTCGTATTTTACTTGGAATAGAGTATTCCAAGGTTGTCTCCTCAAGAAATGAAGGTTGAATCATGTGAAGGTGATTTTGTAAAGATGAAAAGTGTAAAAATCTTCCAAATTTATGTTTTGGTGAGTGAAGTTTTTGATAGAAAATGTAATAGAAACAAGGTTGGCTAATCTGAAGAGGTAATTCCAATGGAAATGCCAAATCAACTCAAAATATTCTTCCAATGGTGCCTAGGTGTTTGGTTGATTCGTAGGAAGTGAGGGACTTAAATGGAGGTGAGGGCTCAAGCATACCACATGACAAGTCTACGGTGTATCAAGAGCTCTCAACCACGTCCACACTTATCCTAATCAAACCAAACCATCTTTCACTACGAGGAGGAATGAAAAAGATTTGATTGAGCCTACCCAAGAGAAAATCTCCATTGGATTGGCCAACTTAAAGCTTAGTTACTCATATTAAATGTAAAGTCATACATGATACAAAGAAACATTGTGAAGAGATGAAAATTCAAATTTGTATTGTTGCAAGAAAAGTTAAAGTACAAAGAAGTACGTTTAATACCCATTTGAAAAGCTTGAGAGGAAAAACTTAAATACAAACATGGTAGAATCTAGAATACCTAACTACACTGGCAATACACATGAAATAAATGATATTAAAGTGCATTAAATGAAGATTACAAGAGGCTTACAACAAACTACAAGTGAAATGAGTAAGAAGAATTGGCCTTCAAAGTCCAACCATAAGTGTAGGGAGGCATCTATGTATGCAGAGAATGTTAGGGGATGTGTGGGAGAATACTAGGTGGGACCCCCAGGTAGAAAAGCTTGAGTTGTAGGGTGTTTGGCATTTCCAGGCAGAACCTCCCGAAAGGTCGATGTAAACCTTTCAGAAGGTTTTGTCAGAGGAAGAGAAACCAGTTGTATGATGTCTCAAACCTTCCGGAAGGCTGAAGCAAACCTTCCGGAAGGTCTTCTTCTAGTGTGCAAACCTTCCAGAAGGTTTTGGCAGGGGCATAGGTAGTCCAATGTGCAAACCTTCTAGAAGGTTTATGACCAAACCTTTGAGAAGGTTTTCTCCTGAATTGCCTTTTTCTTGATTTATTCACCTTCCAAGCCTTCCTTTAAGCCATCTTTCATCTCCATTGACTTTGAGCACTACGATGGGGGTTTAACTCAAGCCATTTCCAACTCTTTACCTACTCACAGTAACATCATTAATTATTTGCATCAATGCATTTCTTCCCATTTCCACCACAAAAACAAGCATAAAAGGGTATAAAAGCATACATAATGTGCAATATTTTTGGGCTAATTACTTTCTACCGGTTTAGTGGAGATGGGAGGGCTCCAACCCTCATGCACACTCAGCCAAACTCTCCCATGTATGGATTTCTAAAAAGTTCTCATGCGAGCTTTCCAATATGCAAAATTAGACCCGTTGAAGAGTGATGGTGATTCAATTGAACATTCTTCTTTTTGAGCCTCCATTCAAACCTAAATCTAAATAATGATAGATCATAAGAAAGAAAAAAACCTAGATGTGTAAGCTAAAAAAGGATATGCCTACTATTGTCTACATGCAACTCAGGGAAACCTTGCTCTGAAATCAATTATCATTCCAAGAGGGGAAGACACATAGTGGATCTTTCCTCGTGATTATACATGTGGAGCACGCGACACTAAGCAGAAGGGGTGAGTTGGTTTATTTATTTTTTAAGCGTAATCAACTACTAATTAAAACCTAATTCGACCATAATTACCTTTTCTCACTCTCACATAGTAATTAATAACGAGAACCCCATTGTAACAACCATGACCCCTTTGACCCATGATAATTGATGTTGTTAATTTTCTCAATTAAACAGTCAAAAAACTCAATCTTAGTTAGGGTACCCAAATCATGAAACCCAAATCAAATCATTTTTGTGTTTTACTTGTGGTGAACATGGTCACTATAGTGCACATTGCTTTCTAGCTAATCAATCTAATGTTTTAAACAACCAAGTGTTAAATTTTTATAATCTTTTATAGAAGTGAAGGATGCATGCATTGTCATCTATTAGACCACATGCTAAAGTGCTTAAAGCTCCTTTTACTGCCAAGGTCAAAGTTGATATGCACACTTCTAGAGATAAGAAAGTTAGTCCTTCACCCATTCACCTACCTAACTTGAAGGCCGTGACTTCTAAGAAGTAGGAGAGGTGAGAGTATGGACTTAGGTGTATCTTTCATTTATTGAGTCAAACACCCTAGGGTCATTCATTGTGTATAATTTTCTTTGCTTATTTCAATTTTTTTCTTTATGAAAAATTCAAAAAAAATAGAAAATTGTAAAATCAAAAAACAAATGATATTGAAAAATCCAAAATTACTTTTGATGTCAAGTTTGATATTTGTTGTTAGGATTTATGGTAAAAAAAATTATTTCTTCTTTTCTTTGTTTATTGCATGTTTTTACACATTTTTTCTTCATATTTATTTTTTTTTTAAAAAAATAAAATACATTAGAAAAGAAAAAGCAAAAAGATTCCATCCTTGAATCATAGTTGAAATGTGCATTGCTATGAGTCATATTATGGCATAGAGAACATAGTAGCACAAATCTTAGAATTTAGCATATCATGGGCCAAAGCCTCTTTCACATTAACTTGCTTGGATAGTGTTTGGCTTTGAAAAATTCAAAATCAAGTAAGTGCCAACCATTCACCTTCCAACATAGAAGTCTTGTTAATTTAAAGGATTCATAATATTAAGTGATTGTAAGTGTTGGTGATATGTGAACACGTGGTTAAAGGTTAGTTTAACCCCAATCTTTTATAAGATGCCAAGGGCCTATTGTGAGGAAAAGAGACCAATGTAGCTAAATTTAAAAAGGTGATGCATAAATAAATGGTTAAAAACAATTGCATTTTAATTGTTGAGAGTTCTTAAGCTTTGAAGTCATTGCTCGTTTGTAAAGTTCTAAGAGCTCATGCTAATCATGTTAAAAATCATATTTTAAAAGTACAAAATTCCCAATTGTGCTAATTGAATCCATACGAGAAGAAGAGATAAAAGAACAAGGGAGTTGTCTAGAAAAAAAAAATTATGAGGACACTCACTAACTGGTCTTCTATTCCTTTTGATGATGCATTAGGATTTCATGGTAGGCTTATGAATGTTTTGAACTAATCGGAATCCTAGTGATGTCGGAGTCTAGTTTTCACACACGTCACACTTAAATATGTCAAAGTTGAACAATTTTTTAAATACGTGTGAGTGAAATTGAACAAAGTAAGGAAACATTACTCGAAGATGCATGAAATTGAATTCTATATTTTTTAATATGCCTTAGAGTAATGTAATGAGATGATAATATTTCTACGAGGTTAACTTACTATGAACATATGTAATTTTCATGATTAATGACATTGTGCATTTTTTTTTTATTTGAAAATTGCATTACATTTAGTTCCAATATTATCCATGCTTTGTGCATTTAGGTTGTACATAAACCCATGCATGATATTGAGGCTATAGAAGTAGTTGAGAGTCGTTGGGAAAGGTGATTGACTCCCTTAGGCTATCCAAAAACTATTTTTAATCCACTATACCACTAAGAAATAAGGAGTCCAAGTCACCTCGATTTGGGCAGTTAGATCACATGCAGCCACTAGAGCATCTTAGACACTTTATTATAGGTCCATATGAGATATTTGAGTGTTTTATTCATTGGTTGTCTATACTTTAAGTAATTTTATTTTCTGTTGACTTTTTTACTTTATTTATTTTTTATTTATTTGCTTTATTTTTGTTTGTTGTGACAATACTGTTAGTCCTGTTATTGATGCTTTGTCATTTAGACTTTGAGTCATATGCCTTGTTAGTCTTTTGCTTACTTTACATGCTTGATGTAGCTAGTTTGTCAATGTTTATACTCTCTTGTCATACCATGATTCTATGCTATGCTGGTTATACGTCATCATTAGATTGAAAATTGAAGCAAATAAGGAAAGAGTATATTGGGTAACTTGATTTTGTACCTTCATTGTCATGGGTCGTAATTAGATTGACATTTTTGACAAAAATAAGGAGAATATTTTTGGTACTTAAGAGAGAAATTAGGGATATTTAATATTGACTAGCTTAGGTATACTAAATGTGGACTTAGTAAGGGGAGTTTGTTCTAATACTCAGGGGGAGTACATGTACAAATTTGGCATGAAGTAACCTATTTTACAATAGTTTTATTTTTCAGTTGTAAATTAACTTGTGAACACCAACTAAGGGTGACAACTTGATATGTTTGACATTGCTACACCTGTAGGTTCTCATGCATATTGGAAAAATTGGTTCTTAATATGTCACATATTTTCATTTGCATGATATATGCATAAATTTGTCCTATGCTTAGTGATTAACTTTCAAAAGTTACACATTCCAATGCATTGTAGGGTTAATTACTATCAATTCATGTTTAATAAGATATAAATTATATGATTTTAATAGTATAGGGTGGATTTGGAAATTAACATGGATTGCAAGGGTTATAAGTCCATTTCCCCAAATTTGAACGAAAAAAAAGTTGAGGAAACAACCAACGAGTCAAAGGAATATCTTCTAGAAGACTGCCACCATCTGGATGACAATACCATCATCCGAAATACCCTCCCAATTCAAAGGAAATTAGACAAGGAGTTGCCAAGATATTTAAGGAAGCTATCTTTTTCAGCCACCTTCCGGACTCCACTTCCACCATCAAGACATCGATCTAGAAAAAGTGATTTTTCCTGCACATTTGTATGTTAAGTAGTTACACTCCTCTTGTTTCTGAGAGAATTCTCTTTTAGATTTTTCTTTAATTTTCTTCTACCCATAGTCTTTATTTGACATAGCAATGGTGTGTGAGTAATTTTCTTTTAATCCTTAGTACAGTGTGAAGGGTGTGTGAGTATGTATTTATTGTTTCATTTATGCAACACTCTTTTATTTTTTAATGCTTCATCTTTCTCTTTACTTTGGTTGATTGAATTAATTTACAAAGCTCTATACTTTGTATAAGTTGTTTGATTGTTTATTAACAGGTTAGACCTTAGTATAAACAATACATATGATTCCTTGCAAGTGTTGAAGCTCGGTCTTAATAGTTTAACATTCAATCATGAACACTTTACTCGTTGTTCACAGAGATATCTTCCAATTAATTTTCCATTGACGTAGGAGTGAACTAAGTTAAATGGTTGCACACATTTACAATAATACACACAAGCATACTGCTTGATTTGTTTCCCTTGATTCCCACATGAACCCGATTATGTGTATCACTTATAATGAAGGGTGTGTGTCACTCTCATTTAAGTTCGTGCAAGATGCAGGGAAATTGTTTGTGGATGAACAAAAACATGTGTGAATTTTCAAAAAAGCTCCCCAAACGTAGAGAGACTTATAGTGTCATGTTTTAACTCAAAAAATTTTTTGAGGTCATCTCCTTATGGGATGAAAGGTCAAGTGTTTCTGAAAGTGAATTGTGAAAGGGAAAAATAAAAGATATTGTGATTTGAAGTTTGGTGGTTTGCGATTTGAGAAATTTGCAAGTAAAAAAAGGGCTAATTAATCTATAGAGTTCATTCTAATTTGTATGTCAAATCAATTCATTCTATTCTACGAATGATGCCTAGTTGTTTGATTGATTCATAGGAAACAAGAGACGAATGCAGTTGCTTGGACAAGAGCATACCATATGACAAGTCTATGGTGTATCACAGGCCTACAACCACATTCATCCGCACTCAACCTAGTTCCTGGATTAGCTAGCTAAAGGTTTAGCTACACATAATAAATGCAAGAACAAACATGAAAGAGAAAAACATGGTAATGAAATCAATCTGAACTTGCATTAATGCAAGAAGAAGTTTAGACTACTGACTTGATCCGAAATGTGTACATCCAAGTGCAGGCGGTCAAGTTGTAGTAATAATCCAGTTTGAGTCCGGAGTTGAATCCACATGAAACTAGTAGTTTTGGTGTTTCAAAGTAGACAGTAACATAGACCAATTGATTGTAACATTTGAGATTTTAAAGTTGTGAATGATTGATGATTTCTTGAATAGAATATTGAATTCTTTCCAAGAAGTTTTCTAGACAAAATATAAGATGAATTCAAATGGTAGGAAAGTCAGTCTTTAGTTCAAGGGTTGGGACATGTGGTCAATTATTCGATGTATTATATTTATGCTTGGTAACTCAATTAACTCCCGTGTCAACAGCAAGTTAATCGGAAGATAGAGATGGATTGTGAGAATTAAAATCATGGTTCCTATGTTTTATAGAAATTTACAAGAATTGTTTGTACCGAGAGTTATCGCGTCCACAAACAAGCAAGTGTTCCTACGTGACATCCAACCATGACTTTAATATTCCATTCCTTTAAATAAGCATCATAATAGGGATGATTAAACGGTAGTCATGAAGATCTAGCCGGGGTACTTGCCTTGAAACAAGGAGTATTTCCATGCAAGAGTCATCCGTGTCATAGAAAGACTTTCGATTATACAAAGTACCTTAGCTTTGCTAGATTCAATCAATCATCCAATAAGCAAGGGGGTATAAACATTAAGCATTAGAACAAAGTATCATATAACCTTCGGATAATCAATACATGCCCTTCACCTCTTACTAAAGAGTGAATGAGAAACTACTCCCTCTTCATAGCTTTGGTAAAGCTAGAAAAGTGAGTGATGCTCATCCCTCCAAGTAGAGGGCTTCACAAAGTAAAAGTATAATTAACAAGGGGCTAATCTTCAACGAAGAATGAGTGAATCACGTTCCACCCTTCACGGCTTTAGTAAAGCTCTAGAAAACTGGAAGAGTTTCACTCCTCTAATCAAGAAGGGAACTCAAATAATGACAGTGCAAGACATAAATAAAAGCATGTATGTAAGAACATAAATGTAAAAGCTAGAAGTAAATAAAGACATAAATGTAAAGACTAAAATTAAATCAAGAACATAAATGTAAAGCCTTGAAGTAATTAAAGAAACTACAACCCTTAAGCAAGTGTAAATGTAAACATTAATGTAAAGGAAAATGAGTGGGAATCTAAACTTCCCACTTTTTCTAGCAAAGAGAAAGACTAAGATAAGAATTGGAATAGATATATGTGTTGAATGCCAAGTGATGAATCCTTCAAGTGATTCCAATTTTGAGACCCCCCTTTCTCTTCACAAAACCAAGTGTATTTACAGGCAAGGAGAAGGCAGGGAGAGGCGTAAAAGAATAGAGTAGGGTGCCAAAGTCAAAGTGAAAAGTCAACCATTCTACAGGCAGTTTATCAATACCGTTCGAACGGTCAATGGCGTTCGAACAGTTTTTCTTTCTTTTTTATGCACCGTTAAAACGTCAGATGGATTCAGTGACTGCCACTCATGTCAGAAGACACGTGGTTCTCTATAGAAAATCTCCCTCCAAGTCTTTGTGCAAATCTACCTCCAGGTCCTTTCAGAATCTGACTATTTTCTCCAATAATTCCAGGGGCGTTCGAACGGTGGTTGTCGTTCAAACATGGCACTCAAGTGCCTGAGCCTTCTGACTGCAAGTTTACAAGTTTGCAACACGCCTTGGCTTCAGCCAGTCTAATCTTGTCATTGCTCCAGTGGACGTTCGAACGTTGAGGACCGTTCGAACATAATTCTCAAGTCTTAGCCTGGTTTTTTATGACCATTCGAACGGTATGTTGCGTTTGAACGTTTCTTCCTTGTTCCAAGCTTTTACAATTTGTTTCCTAATGTGTTGTAGTTGTCTTCAAAGGTCCTTTTTGTTGCCCTTGAACCCCTGTACACTTTAAGACCTAAAACATCATCACTTAAACTCCATCAAAGCATAATTAGTCCAAAATGGGGCATAAGAGTATGCTACATTCGAGTATTAATCAACTACTAAGGAAATAGCATTTACAATCAAAATTTAAAGCTCACCGGAAAAAAATACCATAATGGAAATAATAGAACTAGTACACCCTAGCCAAACTCAATACAACTTCAAATAAATGAGATTAATTTCCTAGAAAGAAGGATTACATGTAGATTGAAGCTTACAAGAATGAAATTTGTGGAGGAAAAGCAAAAACCATAGCTTTCTCTCTTTAGAACACCCTTTTATTCATTGGAGCCTCTCTATATAAAAGTTGAAAATTATGTTTCAAAGTCAAGTGTAACATTCATCCATCATCCTCTCCCTAATATTGAGTTTGCTGGAATCAGTTGCTTTGAGAAGAGGTTATCCAAAAAACCTTCCAAAGCCAGTCCAAGGCATGCCCCCTTTCCTTTTCCAACCACTCTCTCTCCTATCATTTAATCATTGCCCTCTTCTATTCTTTTATAAATGCTAACTGTGGTGGAGTGCTAAAGTGGTTAAAATCTTGATTGAATGAAAGGAAATGGTCCATTGTAGCACGTGGAGTCGTGGCGAAGTAGATCTGGGATTTATGGGCTTTAGGAATCGGTACCAGGTGATAAGGTATTGGTACCTCGTTGGTAGTAGGCACAGGTATCGACACCTATTGATAAGGGTACCAGTACCTCGATGGAAGTAGGCTCTGGTACCGGTACCTAGTGATTAGGGTATTGGTACTTCCTTCAATTCTTTATTTTTCAAAAACTTATGGTATAGCTCTAGGTACCAGTACCTCAATTTCTGTAAGCTTTGGTATCGATGCCTAGTGATTGGGGAACCAATACCACTTTGACTTCCTTGATTTTGCTGCATTTCAAAGTCCCGAGCACTTCGTCTTGAATTCCTTTCTTGCACATTGTCCTCAATCATGTTGCAAAGTGATTAATACCATCATTTACCATCCAATCACCTTCACTTAGACAATTCTTCCTTAATATCCGATGTAAACCGTTTTCCAATAATTCATTACGCAAATAAGTTAAAATGGATGCAATAAGGCTATTAAATGTGCAATATTCCGCACTCATCATACCCTCCAACTTGAGTTTTGCTTGTCCCTAACAAATCTTATTCAATAAGATGACATTTATAAAGAGACAATGATTCTTCCATCCATGTTAGTCAGTTCATAATTAAGTCAGAGTGCTTAAATTGCATTGCAATCAAGCTAATGAATTCGATACAAAGTTAAATGCAAAATTATTGTTCTTGCATTCATAATCATTTTAATTAAGTACAAGGAACACAAAAACTACCCTATTTTCCTAGAGAGTCCTCTACTAGGCTTGTCACTCATATTCTAGGACTTCTAAAAATCACTATACAAAAAACAAGGACTGGGACGTCCAAAAAACTGGGGGTCCTTAATTTAATAAAATTCGGGCAGAGTGTCCTTTGTACAGGAAGCTCTACCCAAAACTCAACTTGTGATATATATACAGTCACATAACCCATCCGAGGTCTAATATACAACATTGACCACACCAGGTTCATTTATCTATGCTCATATAACAACATTTAATCACATTACCCATCCGAGGTCCAATATACATCCATTCATACTTCCACATCATGAATTTATGCATTAAACATAGTTAATACAAGTTCAAAATTATAATTCTTTTAAATACATTACATGCCCAAAAACTAAGTTTGCAAAAATTTTACAAAAATAGACTAAAAGCCATAAGTCGGTCTTTCTTTGTCACTGGGGCCCCGAATGAGCACCGACCAACTGTGTGTATCCCCCACCTGAAATATTTTTTCGTATCGGATGAGCTACACTCAATAGAGTATCTCCTACAAAGGCTACTCCCAAACCTAGATACATATGAAATGTGCACATGTAACAATCAACAACCATGATCCACCACAAACAAGAACATGTAATTCAAGATGGGAATGCTATCATATCATGTCATGGTATGAGATGATACTCACTCATGCACTTTAACCCGAGTCTTCACCGATTCTCACAACCCAATGCAATGCCGTTGTGTAATACTTTTGTCATGGATGAAATACAACTATTGATTGCTTGAAATAAAAGTCATGTGTTTATAAAAATAAATTATTGTTGGATGTTACCCATCAGATGAGAACTTTGTACAACAAAATCATGAGTCTTTATTGGGTATCGGATTTTGGAATCACACCTCTGGCTCTGTACGCCATTACACTTTTTTGAAATTTCACCACAGGGGAGTGTATGAACCAGGTGGTCGAGTTTTTTATTCGGGGGAGAATCTATCCCTTCTTACTATACCCGACACAAGTTTTTTTCATGCAACCATATGACTCAACGGGATCATTGATCCAACCTTCCCGAGTCCATTTATCAACTACCAAGTATGGTGTTTGATCAACCATTCACACACACCTACACTCATACCCAATGCCCATGAATGTGATGCCAACATCATGCCCACTATGTAATAAATGTCAAATGAGCATTTTAACCACATATCATCATATTCCACGGCGACTTACTTCATATGCATATAATCACCAAAATTTATCACACCGTCAATATATCACTAAGCATATATCAATAACAATATCACAAGCTTGTTATTACAAAATTTATGTCACTAACACATTTCATTCACAATGGCACAATATAAACACATAGCATGCCCACATAATACCAAATTCCAAGAAATTACACAAGTAACTTCCACACCTCAAATTCAGGCTAGAAATTAATTCAAGCCATCTCTATACCCATTTCCTCATTTCCATAACAATAGGCAAGTTCTATACACCTATACATTCCCTATGGACACCATAGGTTAGAAATAAACCAAAGTAGGAGGGAACCCTACATCTTGAAGCATAAAATAAAGGGTAGAACCTTCAAGAACACCAAACATAACTCTAAACTTCTGATTTTTCAAAATCTCTTATCTGGATCTTCAGAGTAATTCTTCATTCTAGATATGGCTGCATAGCCCTTGTCGAGGAGATCGACTTTGATTCTTGACCCGACGAATTCTGACTGGTGTAACTCCGTAGAATAGAGACACAAGTCTTCAATTTTTTTTCCTCTCCTCTTCTCTCCAATGTTTACACACCGGTTTTAATAGAATATTCTGCTAGAAAATTAGATTTTTATGGATATTTATAACCCTTGACGCTTGGTGCACGTTATGCTACACGCCCCTCGTTCGGGTTTGTTTTTGCCCCGAAACAATTAATTTCATCTTGGTTTAAGTTCAAATTATTTTTATTTGAAATTTCCTTCAATTATAAAAAAAAATTTAAAAGGATGGCTTAAAATTATCCATCAGGGGTAAAATTTTGGGACTCTGCCTGCAAGACTTGGACTCGATGGTCAAGGCATCTATGGCTGTTAAGAGAGAGGAAGATGATTCATGGAACATCTGGGAAGCTAGTGTTAAGGACAAGAAAAAGGAGGGCCAATCCTTTTCTTCTAGCTCGGGAAAAAGACAGAAGACCTTCACTCCGCAAGGGTAGCCCAGAAAGGGCCGTGGCTATCAAGGCCAAGGCCTAGGTCAATCCTCCCAAGGCGGGAGATACTTTGGGGCTGCAACCAGGCAGACATATGAACTTGTTTCCATTGCCACTAGGCGGGTTACATGAAGCGAGATTTCCCTTAGAGACAAGGATCTCAAAGTTATGGGACATCTTAGACTCAGTCGTTAATGGGGCAGCCACAGACATACTTTGCTCCTCCCTACCCCAACATGGGCCAGGGAAACCAATACTAGTCCCTGTGTGCCGCACAGGGACCTAATACTTCACGTGCGGGGATCCCACAATCAGGCCAGATGGGCCAGGGCATGGGTCGAGGTCGAGGTCGAGGCTAGGGCTCATAAGCCGGGACTTCAGGGACCCAAGGGAGTGTCTACGCCACCACTCCTCAAACTGAGCCAGCAGATCAGTTGGTTATTCAGGGTACATTTTTAATCGCTCACTTATGGCCAAAGGTATTATTTGACTTTGGTGCATCTCATCTTTTATTGTTGCATCAAGTGTGAAAGATTTGGGCTTAGAGGTTGAAACCTTGGAACAACCATTGCATGTGAGTTCTCCCTTAGGAGCTATGGTGAGCGTTGATTAGATATGTCAAGGTTGTGAGCTAGATATCTCGGAGATTCTACTCACCGTGGACCTTACGGTCATGGACATGTCAAATTTTGATGTCATCCTTGGGATAGACTAGTTGATGGCACACTGAGTCATCATAGATTGTGATCATAAGAGGGTCACCACGTACACTCCAGAAGGTGTTTGTTTCAAGTTCCATGGAGAAAAGCATGACGTTTTACCTCAAGTAGTGTATGACTCCATTTAGCACGGACAGTTGATGGGTTGGCTAGCAAGCATTACTCTGGAGGATGAGATGAGATAGGAGTTCGGTCTACCTTGGATGGTTTATGAGTATGAGGATATTTTTCTGGATAAACTACCGGGATTACCTCCACATAGGGATGTAGACTTCACTATTGAGTTGCACCCTGGTACATCTCCTATTTATATGACGCCGCATAGAATGACACCAGTTGAGTTGCAAGAACTTAAGGTCCAATTGCAAGAATTATTGGACAGGGGCTTTATTAGACTGATCACTTTACCTTGGGAGCTACAATTTTGTTTGCTAAGAAGAAAGACAAGACCCTTCGACTATGCATAGATTACCGACAGTTAAATAGGGTTACTACCAAGAATAAGTAATGTTGGCCGTGGATTGATGATTTTTTTTATCAACTAAGAGGAGAACGAGTCTACTCCAAGATAGATCTCCACACCAGTTACCATCAGTTGAGGGTTAGGGAGGCGGATATCCCTAAGACGGCGTTTAGGACGTGGTATGGGCACTTTGAGTATATTGTCATGCCTTTTGGATTTACGAATACCCCGACAGCAATCATGGATCTTATGCATAGGGTATTCAAACCCTACCTAGATCAATTCGTCGTGGTCTTTGTTGATGACATTTTGATCTTCTCCAAGCCTGAGGAGAAGCATGGGGGTCACTTGAGGATTGACTCGTGTGAGAAGGCATTCCAAGAGTTGAAGAAGAGGCTTACTTCAGCTCCTATTCTGATAATTCTAGGAAGGGGACAAAGGTATACTTTGTATTGTGATGCCTCTAAGGACAAACTTTGATGTATTTTGATGTAGTCCGGGAGGGTAGTGGCTTATGGTTCACTGCAGTTAAAGAACCACGAGCAAAATTACCCCACATATGACATGGGGTTAGCGACCATAGTCTTTGCATTAAAGGCTTGGCCCCATTATCTATACGGTGAGCAGTTCAAGGTGTTTTCAGATCACAAAAGTCGGAAGTACATCTTTGCACAGCGGGACCTCAACATTAGGCAATGCAGGTGGATGGAGTACCTAGAGGACTATGACTTCACTTTACATTACTATCCCGATAAGAAAAATGTGGTGGCTGATGCACTTAGTCAAAAGTCACAGGGAGTCTTGGTTACTGTGACTTCTCGGGAGTGGCAAATGCTTAAGACTGTAAGACAATTTGGGCTACGCTATATGGGGCATGCTCATGGTACTTTAGAAAGTGTGGTCGTTACACCTTCCCTACTGAAATGGGTCACTGAGAACTAGGGATGAGACCTAAAGATAGTCCATTAAGGACCGGGTACAGTCGGGTATAAGTGACGAGGGCTAGACCACTCATACAATTGTTAGTCTTCAGTTTTGGGGAAGGACTGTGGTTCCCTAGTCTGCAGAGCTAAGAGAGGAGATCCTTAGGGAGTTCTATTACTCCCGCTTGGTTGTACACCCTGGTGGCACGAAGATGTATCAAGATCTTCGTCGCTAGTATTATTGGAGTTGGACGAAGAAACATGTTGGGAATTTTATAAGCCGATGTCTCACGTGTCAGCAGGTGAAGGCTGAACATTAGAGACCAACAGGGTTACTCCAGCTTTTGGAGGTAGCTGAGTGGAAGTGGGAGCATGTCACGACAGATTTTGTGACCCACTTGCCACAAACATCGCGAGAGCATGATGCGGTATGGGTGATAGTGGACCGGCTTACGAAGTTAACACACTTTTTGGCGATGCAGATGAACTTCACACTAGAGAAATTTTGCATGTTGTATATAACAAAGATTGTCCAGTTGCATGGGGTGCCCGTATCTATATTATCGAATCGGGATCCCAGGTTTATGACTCATTTTTTGGGAGAGTTTCCAGCAAGCCAAGGGAACACAGTTGATGATGAGCACTGTTTTTCTTTCCCAGACAGACGGTCTGTCGGAGAGGACCATCCAGACTTTAGAGGACTTGCAATAGGCAAGCGTTCTTGATTTTAAGGGTTACTTGGAAGAGCACTTACCCTTAGTGGAGTTCGCTTACAGTAACAATTATTAGACGAGTATACAGATGACACCCTATGAGGCACTATATGAGAGGTCTAGTCGTTCTCCGATTTGTTGGATGAAACTAGGGGAGAGACCTTTACCGGTCTGAAATTGGTTAGAGACACCTCAGAAAAGGTGGACTTGATATAGAAACATCTTCTCAAGGCTTAGAGCTGACAGAAGAGCTACTTTGACAGACGAGGGCGACATCTAGAGTTTGAGGTGGGAGATCATGTCTTCTTGGAGGTGATGCCTAAGAGAGGAGTGGTCAAGTTTGGCAAGCAGGGAAAGCTGTCGTTGAGGTATATCGGGCCCTTTTTGGTACTCGAGAGGGTAGGCACAGTTACTTACCGATTGGTGTTACTTCCAAATCTAGCTGGTGTTTATGCGGTATTCCATGTCTCTATGCTCCGAAAGTATACTCCAGATCCGACACATGTGGTGTATTGGGGTGAGTTGATTGTTGATGCGGATGAGACCTTCAAGGAGGGACCGATAAGTATCATGGATAGCCGGGAATAAGTTTTTCGAGCCAAAACCGTGAGGCTAGTAAAGGTTCTGTCGCAGTACCGAAGAGTGAAGAACGCGACATGAGAGCACGAGAACACTATACACACCAATTATCCTTTCTTATTCGAGGATGGAGGTACATTGTTTTTAAATTTATGCGTCTGAAATACTTGTCACATATGCATGTGGTTGAATGTGTCTATGTGTGAGAATTTCGGGGACAAAATTCATTTAAGGGGGGAAGAATGTAAAACCCGAAAAATTTTGAACTTCTTCTGAAAAAAGGAAAAATCGTAATTTACCACTATAATGCGTATTTAAAATACTAATGTGTCGAGAGCTCGGATGACACAATGGACTTCGCCGTTGGATTCGTATTGTGAAATCTAGTTATCAGGTCAAATTTTATTGAATTTCGTGATAGTCGAATTTTGCACATATTTCGAGGTGATTGGGTGGCGAATGACCTCATAAAGGTCCCAAAAAATGAAAAATATTTTTTTTTCTTATAATTGGATGTAAGTTCAAATAAAATTAATTTGAGTTTAAACGGGGACGGAATAATTCATTTTGGGGCGAAAACAAACACGAATAAGTTAGGGGGCGTGTGAGTGAGGAAGAGAGAGAGGAGAAAGAGAGATATCCAAAGCTTTTTCCTTTGATTCTCGGAGTTCCATCGGTCAAAATCCGTCGAGCTCAGAGTTAAAGTTCATCTACGCGACAAGGGTTATGCGTACGTACCAAGAATGAAATATTTCACTAAAGATCTAAAGAGAAACTTTTGGGAAATCAAGATTTTTGGGCTTGGGGTTGGTGTTCTTGAGGTTCTCCACTTCATCTCACGCTCCAAGAGATAAGGTTCTTCATACTTTGGTTTTATTCCTACCATTTGGGCTAATTATGTAGGCTATTTTGGGTTAATTTTTGTGCTGACTATATGGGCTGTTTTGGGCTGATTATATGGGTCATGTAATAAATTGTTGTTATAGAATTGGGGATAAATAAACCCGGTGTGGTCATTGTTTACTTACAAATGGAACCGGTGTGGTCTATGTTGAATATTGGACCTCGAATGGGTCTTGTAATTGTATGATGCAAAAGTTGAATTTTTTGATAGAGCTCCCCGTTCAAAGGAGTCTCTGCCCGAATTTGTTAAATTAAGGATCCAGGTAAATGGGACAGAACAGTTTGATATCGAGTTCCACGATATCCACAAGTATTCCATGGGTTGATGGGTGATCAACGGACCCTCGGATATTGGGGTCTCATAAAAACTCAAAGCAAAGCGACATCTCAGCTTTTTCTGACCCTTGATGGACTAGAAAAGACCCGTCCACTGGCATGTACCCCGCACCTGAAATATTTTCCTATATGGGGTGAGCAACGCTCAATAAAGTATTCCTAACAGAGGTTACTTCCCACCTAGATGCATAAGAAGTGTTCACTTGTAACATTTAACCATCCATAACATTCCGAACAAAAATATGCATTCAATGTTAGAATTTATCATGTCATATCATGAAATTAGATTAAGCTCACTCATATAGCTTAACTAGAGCCCTTTTGTATTAGATGAAATTAGATGAAGCTCTCTTGGATTTGCCAACATTTGTTTCACATTTCATTTGTACCAAAACACACTTCACCAAACAACTGTCAAACCACAACAATTTTATATTTTATTTTACTCAAAATCACCTTCCTCTCGGTTTACTTCCTTCCCCATGGAAACGGCCTTGGAATACCACCAAGTAAAACACAACCCGCGAAAGTCTACTTGCGATTGGGAAGTACTTTTGTTCATTGCACATCATATTTACACTATCTCATTTTCCTTTCTCCTTGCCCTTTCTTTGGACACTATCCCAAGGGAGAGTGACACTCCCCTTCAAACCATACACTTCACATGCTAAGGGATAGTATTTAGGGGTTAGGAAATAACAAGAAATTTTGACAATTATATTTGGCACCGTTGCCGAGGAAGGTAAGTGTCAAACCAAGAAGGTGATTTTCGGATGACGGAGGTAAGTCCCGTGATCTTCACCATGGGCTGAGGTACGTTGTCCATGTATATATTCTTGTTTGTATATAATTTTATTTTTTGATCTTTGGTTGCAGGTGGGGACGGGACGAGCAAAATCGATTGGTTAGAAAACCCATAGACCTTAACATGATTATTGACCAAGACCCACCTGAGGATGCAGGTGACAATTTTGATAATGTCGGTGCCAATCCTAATGTTCAAGGGGGTGGTGGAGTGCAACAACCAAGAATGCCCAACCCATGAGTTCATTTTCCCCCACATAGGAATGAAGGGAACAACATCCAAATTGATCCTCCGCCAAGGTCAATGCGGGAGTTCCTTCAACCAACTCGTAGCACCACACCTTCATGCATCCTCCTTCCGATCCAAGCTCATATCTTAATAGTTAAACCTAAAAAGTTGCAACTACTTCCTGAGTTTCACGGAATCAAGAATGAGAACCCTTATTTGCATATAAGGGATTTTGAAGAAATAGTTACAACCTTTCTCCCCAATCATAATATGGAAGAGATATCAAGAATGCAATTATTCTCTTTTTCCCTAAGTGATAAGAAAAAAATTTGGCTGCAATCCTTGAGGTCCGAAACCATTACATCTTGGGACCAAATGATTTTCGTGTTTTTGAACAAGTTTTTCCCAATGCATAAAACCACCGCCTTAAAACAACAAATTCAAAATTTTTCAGAGAATCTCAATGAATAATTTTACCAATGTTGGGAAAGGTACAAGGAGTTGCTACAGTCCCTTCCACGCCATGGCTTTGAACCATGGCAATTGGTGAGTTTCTTCTATGAAGGAATTACACCGAGCCATCGATAGTTAATCAATATGATGTGCAATGGGGAGTTTTTGAGCAAAGACCCCAATGAGGCTTTAGACTATTTTGATACATTGGCCCAAAATGCACAGTCATGGCACACCACTGACCCTACCGATGTACCAAGCTCGTTGCCTCAAGGGAGTGGCCAACCTAAAAGGGGAGGGATTTACGATATAAGAGACCGAGAAGACCTACTTTCTAAAATTTCTAAATTGTCTAGGAAAGTAGACAGTCTCGAGGTGAATGGGAGACGAGAGGTGTCTCATATGTCATGGACCGAGGAGGTTTGTTCTATTTGTGAGAGTGTCGATCATTCCATATCGGAGTGCCCGAGCATTCCGGCACTTAAGGAAGCATACCATGAACAAGTTTATGCCTTCAATCAACCGAGACAATCATTTTCTCTAAATTCCAACACTTACAATCGGGGGTGGAGTATTCGGCCCAATTTTAGTTGGAGGAATAAGAACCCCATCCCTCATGGTTCTAGTTTTCACCTCCGGGGCCTCCTAAGCAAGGTCAATACCACAACCAATACCAAGGCCATGGGCAAGCATCTAGCTCTCAATACCCAACGACCAATCAGTCAACCCCACCACCACAATTTTTTTGACAAAGTCCACCTCCACAAGGCTTTTTCAATGAAGGACCATCCAATCCTCCCACCTACCAACCTCCTTATAAGAAGAATTTGTAGGATGTGCTCTATAACTTCATCCAAAGCTAGACCACCTTCAACAAAGACATTTCGACCCAACTCACTAAGATCACCAATGTCATAGGGCTGCCTCAACAAGAGAAGGGGAAATTCCCCGCTCAACCCAAAGAGAATTCCAAAGGCCAACATGTGGTTGAGTTAGCCGAGCCCACCAAAGAGAGTTGTGAGCAACTCAAAGAGGTAATCACGCATAAAAGTGGCAAACAAATTGAAAAGACTGTGGTGCCAATGGTTTTACCCAAAGCCGCATTGCCAATAGAAGAGAAAAATGAGGGTGAGGCCAAAGAAAATGAGGCCGGAAAAGGTGAGGTGAGTGAAAAGAAAGAAGGAGAGGTGGTTAAAATGGAAAATGTGATTGATGACAACATGTTTATCCCTCCTATGCCTTCCCCTTTCCCGAGTCATTTGAAGCCACCTGTCAAGGTGGCTAATTATACTGATATTTTGAAAATGTATAAATAGGTGAAAATTAAAATCCCACTCCTCGACACCATCAAGAAAATACCATCGTGTGCCAAAATTTTAAAGGATCTATGTACGATGAAGAGGAGATTGAATGTCTAAAAGAAAGCATTCTAAACCGCGCAAGTGAGCTCTATATTGAGGACCAACACTCCTCCAAAATTCAAAGACCCAGATTGTCCAACAATTGCCATCACTATAGGGAATAGCCGGGTGGAACAAGCATTGCTTGACTTAGGGGCAAGTGTCAATTTCATCTCCACTCAGTGTACCAACAACTTCAGCTTGAGGAGTTGAAGCCCACCTCAATTACGCTTCAATTGGCGGATCGTAGCATCTGCACACCAAGGGGATTAGTGGAAGATGTCTTGGTTTAAATTGATAAATTTTACTTTTTTCGTTGATTTTATTGTGCTAGATACACATCCTGTTGCTAACCTTAGTTCCCAGATCCCCGTTATACTTGGACGACCCTTCCTTGCTACATCTAATACTGTGATAAATTGCAGGAATGGTCCAATGAAGTTGGCATTTGGGAATATGACAATGGAGCTTAATGTATTCAACTTGGCAAAGCAACCGGGTGATGATGAGGATGTAGTGAGGTCAATAGAATCGACACCTTGGTTGAGGAGCATGTGGAGTTGGAGAGGATATTAAAATTCAAGGAGGAAGAAGTTGTTGTTCTTGAGGAGTTGGATAAACAAGAGAAGGTAAAAGATTTGAAAGGACTGGAAAGATGGACCTCAACATTCAAGGAGTTACCCCACCAAGAAAAAAAATATTCCCATCGGATAAACTAAATCCAGACTTGGAGTTGAAGCCTTTACCCTCCCATTTGAAGTACGCCTATCTTAGGAAAGGAGAGAATTTTTCGATAGTCATAAGCTCAACCTTGAATGCAGAACAAGAACAAATACTCTTGAGGGTATTGAAAAAGCACAAAGGGGCAATTGGGTGGACAATTGCCGATATCAAGGGAATAAGCCATACCATTTGTACCAACCGAATTTTTTCTTGAGGAGGATGCCAAACCTTCCCGACAACCTCAAAGGAGATTGAATCCCAATATGAAGGAGGTGGTGAGAGATGAGGTGTTGAAACTACTTGATGTGGGCATCATCTTTCCGATTGCCAATAGCAAGTGGGTAAGTCCCACACAAGTAGTGCCAAAGAAATTCGTAGTCACAGTGGTGAAAAATAATGAGAATGAGCTTATACCTACAAGAGTGATCACCAGATAGAGGGTATGCATTGATTATCAAAAGTTGATCTCATGCACTAGAAAAGATCATTTCCCAATGCCATTTATTGATCAAGTCTTGGAAATAGTAGCAAGGCACCTATTCTATTGATTTCTAGATGGGTACTCTAGTTACAATCAAATTGAGATCGCATTGGAGGATCAAGAGAAGACCACTTTCACTTGCCCCTATGGTACCTTTGCCTACCGCCGCCTGTCGTTCGGACTATGCAATGCTCTAGGAACTTTCCAATGATGCTTGATGGAAATTTTCAGTGATATGGTGGAGAAGATAGTGGAGATCTACATGGATGAATTTTTAGTGTTTGGAGATTCATTCGACAGTTGTTTGACAAACTTCGAAAAAGTTCTACAAAGATGGGAGGAGAAAAATCTAGTGTTAAATTGGGAAAAGTGTCACTTTATGGTGACGGAGGGAAATGTGCTTGGCCACGTAGTTTCGGCGAAGGGTATTCAAGTTGACAAATCTAAGGTGGAGGTCATCTCCAACCCCCCCTCCACGACGTGAACCATCAAGGGCATCAGGTCATTTTTGGGCCATGCAGGTTTATAAAAAAACTTCAGTGCATTGGCCCGACCCTTTACCAACCTACTGTCTAAGGAGGTCCCCTTTGAGTGGTTGGATGACTGTGAGGCAACTTTTAAAACGCATAAGAGCATACTAGTAATGCCTTCGATCATGCGACCACCTAATGGGGATCTACCTTCTGAGCTCATGTGCGACGCAAATGATTACGTGGTCGGCTCAGTGCTCGATCAAAGGGAGGGTAATTGACCATATGTGATACACTATGCTTGCAAAACACTCAATGATGCTCAAATAAATTACACCAACACTAAGAAAGAGTTGCTAGCAGTAGTGTTTGCCCTAGAAAAATAGCAATCATACATAATTGGTTTGCCTATTGTTGTCTTTACAGATCATTCTGCCTTGAAGTACTTGTTGTCTAAGCAGGATACGAAACCAAGACTCATTAGGTAGATACTCCTCCTACAGGAATTTGACTTGACGATCAAGGACCTGAAGGGAGTTGAGAACGTGGTGGTGGATCATTTATCCCGACTGGTGGTGCAAGAGGTCGATGAGCACATTCCTATCCCTGACTCTTTTCTTGATGAACATTTGATTTCAATTCATTCGGTATGTCCTTGGTATGTTGATATATGAAATTACCTTGCAACAGGATAGATACCGCTGCAATGGAGCCCAGAAGATAGAAGACGATTTATGGCAGATGTGAAGTACTTCTACTTTGACAACTCGTACTAGTTCTAATATTGCCCTTACCAAGTTATGAGGAGATGCGTACCTGAAAATGAACAATGGGATGTCCTTACATTCTGCCACTCTCAAGCTTACGGCGGACATTTTTCAACAAAGAAGACTTCCACTAAAATTCTTTAATCAGGTTTCTGCTGGCCCTCTCTTATCAAATAGTGTGTTTCATTTTGTAAGGCATTCGACAGATGCCAACAATTGGGTAGTGTGACCTAGAGAAGTGTGATGCCCCTCTCCCCTGTGGTTGTCATAGAAATATTCTACTGTTGGGGCATCGATTTCATGGGACTGTTCCCTATGACATTCGTCTACCTGTACATCCTTCTAGTAGTGGACTATGTGTCCAAGTGGGTAGAAGCTATCCCGACTAAGACTAATGACCACCGGGTCGTAGTCAAGTTTCTCAAAGAGAATTTCGAGGTTTGAGATGCCCTGAGCAATGATCAGTGATGGTGGATCCCACTTCTGTAATAACTCATTTGCATCTCTAATGTTCAAATATGGTGTCACTCACAAAGTATCCACCGCCTATCACCCACAAACAAATGGCCAAGCCGAGCTCGCCAATAGGGAGATCAAGACCATTCTAGAAAAAATGGTTAACCTTAATAGAAAAGATTGTTCCAAGAGATTTACTGATGCCTTATGGGCCTACCGTACAACCTAATAGACGGTTTTGGGCATGTCTCCCTACCGGCTTGTCTGTGGAAAGGGTTTCCTTTTGCCTGTCGAAATGGAACACAATGCCTATTGGGCCATCAAGACTCTAAACTTCAATTTGAGAATGGCTAGTGAACATAGGAAGTTAGAGCTGAATGAATAGGTAGAGATTCGACGAGATGCATACGAGAGCTCCAAAATTTCAAAGGAACGGGCCAAAATCTTTCATGATAATTCCATCATATGAAAATCATTTGAGCTCGGGCAAAAAGTGCTCTTATACAAATCTTGCCTCTCAATTTTTCAAGGAAAAATACGATCCCGTTGGGGTGGCCCCTATCTTGTCAAGGTGGCCTACTCCAACGAAGCTGTTGATTTGACAAACCCTCAGAATTGAAAGAAATTCAAGGTCAATGGCAAAAGACTCTAGCAGTTGTTCGAGGGTTCTGAAAAGCAAGAAGTGGAGGAAGATTTGAAGATTTGACGGATCCCGTGTATCTAAAGTTTGAGGAGGACTGGCTAGTGTTTATGCTCTTTAGTGTACAATTACTTTCATATACTTATGTTATTTTTATTTTCATGTCACTCACTTTCTTTGCTTGTATAGCTGTGTTTTTCTTAATTTCAGATCTTGGTGCTTTTTTCAAAAGCTCAATTGCGAGGTGTTCTCTTACCCTACTCATCTTTGTATTGTTCTTCATTACATAATATATTTTTTTGTTGCATTGAGGGTAATGCACGATTCAAGTTGGGGGGTGAGGTGCACCATTTGTAAGATACACCAAGGTTGTTGGATTTTTTTTTTTTTTTGCTTGCATTAGTGAAAAATATGTGATATTTTTGATGAAAAATATCTGATTGTTGACTTGTATTTCTTCATGAAGATTGTGTGAGTTGGATGACATGTTGATCGTTGTTGTGAACTTTGTGCACATGAGCATATTATGTAAATTGGCCCTATGCATGAGTATCACATATGTATTGATTTTTTAACTCAATTATATGTGACTCTTGGATGTGTAATTTCAGCAATTTATGAATTGGATTCATGTTTTAAGCTTAACATAAGTAGTGGAGATGAGTAAGGGCCCATGAGAGCTTTAAAGCCAAACCTTTTTTTAGGGAACTTACATTTACTCAAAGAACAACTTTTCAATGTCAATTTTGTTAGTAAACTTATTTTTCTGGATCATATAATGCATTTGGTTAGTAAACTGTTTTGTCTGGATCATATAATGCCACCCCCATGCAGACCTGGAAGTGATCTTAGGCCATCTTTGAATATGTCGAGCCTTTGCCTTTTTCTTGTGAAAAATTTATCCCTACAGTGGTGATTGAGCCTCAATTGTAATTCGTTTCCATGCAACACATGTGACCAAGCCAGTGCAGAATGATAAAAACCAACTTCACCTTGGTTGTTCCTAGTGCTAAGTATGGGTGATCATAAAAGAAAAGGAGGAATGGTGGTGCGGAACTCAAACAAAAGGGATGAATGAGGTTGAAACTCAAACAGTTCAATGGAAAACAATGAAAATTCAAGAAAAGGAGAAAATCAGTGAAAAAGAAAACAAGAACGATCAAACGTGTAACGCCCCTAAATACACCCTGGACGGCATTACATACAATAACCATTTACAATCATGAAAGCAACTACATCACTTCATATGCAAAAGAATTTTTCTTCATCATTCAGGCATATACAATAACATCCAAAAGAATATGCCCAACAATGGCATTTACATCCCCAAAAGAATATAAAAGTGGCTCTTGCAGCGGAAATACAAAATAAACTAGACTACACAATATTTCAAAGGAT
>CM042202.1:4693974-4746536 GCA_023539305.1 Ilex asprella | reverse complement strand
ATGCATTGTCCCATACCAATGCATCGGCAAGAACGACCCAACTCATACTTCCAAGTATTTTCGGTTCATCCTCGTACCATGTATGATGTTTGCTTCCCATGAATCTACCCTACGATTATACCTAGTCCACCAATTACAATCCCAGTCACAAGCTCTTTAGAAAGAGGCGTCTACCATCCCAATGGCAGTGACGAGTCCCTTTCTAGGAAAAGTATACTATCCCTTGTTCGAACTCCAGTGAACGATAGTGGTTGCATTACCAAATGACAACCCACTACAAGTGTTAGGCAACCATCTCACCCCCCATTAGGGTAGACTAACCTCTAACACTCTACGGCATCTCTCGAAGGTAATTCAAGTCCATCGCAACACACATACAATAAGGAAACCGAGAATATGCTCAATTCATAACAATTTCAAGGAATTACCAAATTCCATATTTTCTCATGTAACATACTATATGATAATTAAAGAAAATGCACAAGAGATCATTATAGCATCATTTAGTTATGTAATATCAAACACTAAGTATTGGAAATCAACAATTAAGAACAATTTAGAGAAAAGTTCATCTATCTTGAAATCTAGGGTTTTTAAGCAAGAAAAAGGGGTTCAAGGTTTGATCAACAATAATTTTATTTAAATCATGGTAATAGTCACAAGATGTTGAGAAACAATGACTATATAACATACATGTATAATTAAAAGTGAAAAGATTACATATATATAAGCCCTAGTCTCAATGTAAGTGAATGAGAGAAAACCCCCTACCTTGAATCTTGAAGAACTAGGGTTTTGATTCTTGAATCTACCCTTAATCTCTTGTTTTTCTCTTTGATCTTGTGTTCTCTCCCTCTCTCTCAAGTTATCTAGGGTTTAGAATGAGTAATGGACGACTAAGGAGGCGGCCTAAAGTATTTATAGGCCCAAAAGTCGGACCACGTCGCGAGTTGAGACGTTCAGATTTTTATCGGGTGTACCGGTACCCGGTACTGGTACCATTTGGTACCGGTACCCAGTACCGGTACTACAAACCTTCTGGAATAGGGGTACCGGTACCCAGTACCGGTACAAAAAACCTTCTGTAAACTGGGTACCGGTACCCGGTACCGGTACCATTTAGGCCTTCAGCAGACAGATTCTTCCTCCGTCTACCAAGTTTCCAATGCACTTCCTATTACCTTTCCCAAGGTTTTTCGACCTTCCGGATTCAATGGAAACCTTATCTTGACCTAAAAGTATTTAGAAATTAATCTAATTCCCATTTTCATGTTTCAACGTCTCTAAAGCTCAAACTTGTCAATCAATGTGCGTCTCTAGTATTTATCCTAGTATTAAAAATCTATATGGTTTATCCTTCCCTTATTATACATATCCACACATTCACAACAATATTTTATTATGGATATATCTATACAAATATAAAAAAAAAATACGGGGTGTTACAAAAAGAAAATGAAAATGTTAAAGAAAGAAAGAAAATAAACAAAGAGATTGGTGATGAGGTGAGAATTAAAATCCCGCGAAAAGCGAAGTGTTTTTCTTTCTAAAATAAAAGTCTCACTCGGAACAACCCTTCTTGTTATCCTATATCCTTCATTTCATTTACCTAGATATCACCCCAAGGCCCCATTATAACCCATAAAGTCCTAAGTGATCTAGAGAAGCATGGAAGGTGCGTAATTTCAAAAGGAATGATGAGTTATGTCTTACTACCTAATGCCCTAGCATTCTATTCGTGAAATTATGCCAAGTTCGCTTCATTTTCATATATAAACTCCCTTTTTTTGGACTACATGAGTGCACACTTTGTTTTGAACACAAGATTCTATCTCACATATACACATGGAGTGCATACCAGGATAACTTGAGTGTGTTTCATTGCTTAAGAGTGACCTTTGGTGAGTTTTGCTTTAAAAATGAATTTGTCTAGGTATTCGAATATGAATCTCGTTGCGTAAGTACTCAAATTTGTTGTTAAAATCACACACACACGAGTTAAAAATGAATTTGTAGGTGAATACTTTAGACTAGTGTCTAAGACTATGGTATTGCTCTTGTACACTTAGTTCAATCAATTGAGAAATTTGTTAATTTGCTCTATGCTTGCAAGAATGAGGGAATATTTCACAAGTTTTGGATATTTGAAAAGAGTTAGAAATGCTGGTTTGAACTGAGTTCATGTTTTACATTTTGGGATGCATTTTGATATCTCAACGGGAGGCCATGTTTTGTGTATTTAGTACATCAAAATTTTAAATCCAGTGCAATTTCAGTAATAGATTGGGCAGGATGGTTAAAATTGTGATTTACAAGTGAAGTATATGTTTAGGGTAGAGTAGTGGTCATAAGGAGATGTTAGAATGTATAGAAGATGTCCTAAAATGGAAAGGAGTGGTGAAAGGTTGCTCAGCAGGAGAAATTTTCAAACTATAGCCAAAGGGTACCAGTACGCGTACCAGTACGCTGAGGCTATTGAAGTTCTCGATATCGGTATGCGTACTGGTACGCCTTGCCTGGGATACCAAAAGTTAGGGTTTTAATCGATTTTATTTTAGGACACCATTCATTTCTTTCCTACAAAACACCCCCTTTTTCACTCCTCTCTCACCCGAATCAACCCTTAGGATTCCAAAACACCCTAACCTACCTTTAATCTCTCAAATCTTCTCCCTTGTTCTGTGATTCAGTACAAATCGAACATTTGAAACCCTAGGTTTGCCGAAACCCCTTCAAGCTCTAATCTTCCCTCATTTCTCTATTTGTTTCAAAATCTTTCTAATGGCACGTCATGTGGAGATTATCTATGAAGCTAGGGACCCGATTGAGGGCATGTTCTTGCTTCTCTTCACCTTCTTAACCGTAGGAGCACTGTTGCTTTGCATGGTCCGAACTAAGAGGGATGGACTTGACCACCCATAACACGAGGAGCCTTCCAGTCACAAGAGAAGTGGACATGGGTCTAGTGGGGACCCAAGTGCATGGAGGAAGAAGGCGAGGAATGAGGCACGGATGCTATTGATCCAGGAGAAAGGTGTGACCTATGAACGACTTCTTGACCTCACTTCCCTTACCCTACAGAATGAGGTGGTTAAGGTCATCGAAGCACACGATATGAATTTTTGGTTTAAGTCCGCTGTGGGGTATAACTTGTCGTTGTGTAGAGAGTTCTACCAAACTCTTAGAGTGGCTGATGTGAACGGGGTGGAAGTTTTGAAAACAAATGTTCGGGGAAAAATGTGCGTGGTAACCCCTGATAACATTGCCACCCTCTTCGGGGATTATGAAAGTCCATATGAGTTTCCACCAGCCTATCCTGATAACATCACCCAAGCCAACAAAATTTTGGAATTTGTAGAGATGATGTATGAGGATCCGAGTACATTCAATGGGAAGGTACAGAGTGGGAAGTTAAAGCACTCGTACTGATTATTGAGTAAGCTTCTCCATTAAAATCTTCTGCCAAGGGGTGCAGAAAAGAAGCCAAATATGGAAAAGTGGGCTCTTTTGCATGCGATGATGTCTGGAAAAATGTTGACTTTTCCTTATTTATATGGAGTGTAATCAAAGACTTTGTCAATACAAAGAAACCTTTGACTAATTTGCCATATGGGAGTTTGGTGACCCGGATGTGCACGTACTTCAAGGTGAAGGCCTATGGTTTGACAAGCTAACTCTCCCAGAGACTAGAGCTATTGGCAGGACTAGTAAGAAGAAAAGAAAGGCTATAAGTTAGGAGAAGCGAGCTAAGACTATGGGTGCTGGTTCTGAGGCCCCCAGGGCACTGGCCAAGTGAAGATCACTGCTGCACCTAAACGTTCAGTGCCTCGATGCACTGGAGACTTTTGTGCATGGAATTGAGGCTATTGTGCAGGGTATGACTGCGATGATGAAAGAGCTCTTTGTACACACTTTCCCAGGGAGGCCTATCCTAGGAGTACCCCTACCACTTGCTGCTGCCCTCTCTGCACCTATCCCCTCCGCCTCTATAGTAGGTGAGGTAGAGGGTGATGTGGATGATTCTGATGAGGATGAGGTGGGTGAGAGTGAGAGTGAGTATGAAGAGGATAATGGCAGTGATGATGATGATGACAATGGAGATGGGGATGGGGAATATGTTGTGGTAGTTGTTGTTTTTTTCTCTTATGTTGGGTTTTACTTAATTATGATGGAGTCATTGATCTACTAGAAGAATATGTAGAGAACAGGCCAATTTTGTCTCTTTTTGATATTTGACTCCATGTACTCCAACTTTGAAACACAGTAATGAAATACCACAGTTATGTTCCATCTTGTCCAAGTTTATTCTGAAAATTGCATTGCAATGTTGTATTTTGAATTGTGGGTGAATTGCTTACGGATTGTCATATGATAGTCTTGTTATTTGATTTTGAAATTAAATTTTGCTCAGGGACTAGCAAAACCTAAGTTAGGGGGGTTTGATTAGCACAAAACTTTGTATATTTTTATGTGCTAATCATCTCATTTTTAACTACTTTTGGAGATTGAATAATGGGAGTTGGGTTAATTGAGTTCTTAATGATGATATTTGGTGTTTGAAGTTTAAAAGTGCCAAATGAGGCTTCTTAAGGCCTTCCCAAACCATTTCAGATGAATGTGCATGAAAAGATAGCTCAGGGATAACTCAGGAGAGGAAGCAATAAAAAAAATCCGAAAAACATAGAAAGCATAACGGTACGTTGACCCTACTGGAGTTCGGGGTACCGGTACGCGTATCGGTACGCCTGACAGATTCTTCCCCAAATTCTGTAGGCGATCTCCAGCTGCCTTGAGGGTCCCATCAACATTTCTCCCCTGCTTCCTTGACACACCCACATCACTATTCATCCCTTTCACACTACTCTTTGGACTTTTGGGAGCTATGGTGATTAATGAGGAGAGAGAAGAGAAGAGGAGCTGGGTGTGCAAAAAAGCTCTACACTCTCCTTGTCCAGGTCATTCCTCCTGCACCCCTAAAGATGGAAGTCACTTCTAGAAGCTAGGTCATCACTCCAAGCACATTTTTGGCAAGGGGAGCTCGGGATTACTGAAAAAAAAAGGTAAACATTGCAGGAGATTTAGAGAGAGAGGGTCTGGTAGAAGATGATGAAAAGTGTCTAGTGAGAGAAATTTGAGATTTTTTTCAATACATTGTCTTGTAATCCCTGATATGAACCTTTAGAACTTCATTTAATGTCATGAATGTTACTTTCCTTCAAGTTCAGTGCAAGTTTAATGCTCTCTTAAAGCTTTTACCATTAATGCATCAAAGTTCTTCATTTTCTTTTATATAAAATGGGTATTCATTTCCTTCACTTAGAGTTTATGATTTCTTGTATTTAGTTACTCTGGAACTTCATATCTTTGTAATGCACTCTCATTACATTTTCTATTTCATTTTAAGCATGAGTAGCTAAATCTTTTAGTTGACAAAATCAAGGAAAACCTCCACTTGGACATATCATTTCAACTCATTCTCCTCTCTACTTTTAGAGTTCAATGGTTCGATTTGACTGGGTTGAAGGTGGATAAGTTGGTGAGTCTATGATAATCCATTGGCCTAGTCACAGTTTATGCTTAGATACTTACCAATCTTATCCCTAGCTTCCCACGAATCAATCGTTCATTCATGCTCTATTGGTGGAGGGATTGGAGTTGAGATGGTATTCCTATTGGAGTGATCTCTTGGATTTGCCAACATTTGTTTCACTTTTTATTTGTACCAAAACACACTTCACCAAACAACTTTCAAACCACAACGATTTACACTTTGTTTTACTTAAAATCACCTTCCTCTCGGTTTACTTCCTTCCACGTGGAAACGACCTTGGAATACCACTAAGTAAAACATGACCCGCGAAAGTCTCCTTGCGATTGGGGAGCACTTTTGTTCATTGCACATCATATTTACACCATCTCATTTTCCTTTCTCCTTGCCCTTTCTTTTGGCACTATCCCAAGGGAGAATGACATTCCCCTTCGAACCATACACTTTACATGCTAAGGGATAGTATTTAGGGGTTAGGAAACAACAAGGAATTTTAACAATCACCCCCACTGAAGCTACTCACCCCTAGATGCATATGAAGTGTTCACATGCAAAATTCAACAATCCTTAACATTCCAAGCAAGAATATGCTTTCAATGTCAGAATTTTTTATGTCATGCCATGAAATGAGATGAGACTAACTAATGTAACTCAACCCAAGCCCTTCCTGGCTCCTCCACATGCAAATACCAATGTGTATGAATCCATCATCTATGTTACACATCAAATGACATTTACAAAATTAGGGTTTTCCTAGGGGTAGATATTCATGGACTTACCCTAACAGCACCCAACTGACACGAAATTCATGAACTTCCACCAACAGTTCCGCGTACACCAACATACTTTATGGGCTCTTATACCGACGGAGTGTGTATCCAATCACCGGGTCTCTCACCCGAGGAATCTTCTAACCGCTTCTTGCTAACCCCAACCCAACTTATCATGCAACCATATAACTCAGCTAGGCTTTCGGTCCAACTTCTCTAAGCCTTCCGTCAATCACCAAGTGTGGTGTTGTCAACAACCATGCACACACCCATGTGATGAGAAATTTTCGTGCATATGCAATGTGATGCACGATGGTAATAACAATCATGTCCCATATGCATGAATGTCTTATGCATCAATTTAACTATCTATATTATAAAACAGAACGGCTCAAATCCTAATACTTCAACATCCAACGGTCTCAAAACAATTAAGGCTTCAAATCCAAAGGCCTTCATTCATCAAAGTCTTCAACAAGCCGATCTTACGGTCTCAAATTCATTCATCAAATGGTCAAAAATTTATAATTTTTTTTTAATATTTTCCCTTAAAAAAAGTCAACAATTGCGGCTGAACTTCTAACACATCCTATGGTCTCAAATTCATTCATCCAACGGCCAAGAAATTATAATTTTTTTCTTAAATATTTCTTCTTCCAAAAAGTCAGCGGTTACGACTGATCTTGAAAGTCATCCTATGACTTCAAATTCATTCATCTAACGATTAAAAAATTATAATTTTTTCCTCGCAACAGATCAACAATTACTGTTGATCTTGAAATACATGATTTTCTCTAACATAATAATTAAATTGATCAAATTTGTCATTAATATCATCTATGTAGTGTAACATTTTGAATTTGTATATGACACAATGAGATTAAAAAAAACTCATTAATTTTAAGATGAAAAAAATTAATGGCGTTGTTTAACACATTTATATTGAATATAATTATTTTTAATTTTATTTATTTAATTAATTATATCAAACTAACATGTCTTACACATATCTTGAATCAAAAATTCCAGATTAATTTTTTTATCTCTTAAGAAAACTCAACGCTAATATATTATTATAAATTAATAATTTTGTAATAACTTGTATAAATTAATTACATGTATATTAATTAATATATTTTTAAGTCAGTTTGTAATATAAAACAAGGCGGCTTTAATAAATCAATTCTCTTGTCTCAAATTCATTCATTCATCGGTCAAGAAATTATAATTTTTGTCCTTAATATTTTTTCCTAAAAAATCAACGATTATTACTTCTCTTGAAACACATCCTACAGTCTCAAATTTATTTATCCAATGATCAAGAAATTATAATTTTTTTCCTTAATATTTTCCCTTTCAAGAAGTCAACGATTACGACTGGTCTTGAAACACAAGATTTTTTTTGACATAATAATTAAATTGGTCAAATTTATCATTAATATCATCTGTATAGTATGACATTTTGAATTTGTATAAAACACAATGATAGTATTTTAATTTAAAAAATCTCATCACTTTAAGATTTAAAAAAAAAGAAAGAGTTTTATCTATTATACTTAAAAACAGACTCCAACACTATCAATCTAATTATCACAATTCATTAAATCTCTAAATTATGTCTCAATAGCATTAGTGAAAAGAAAATTAATTGAGTCAAACAAGTTGGGTATTAGAACAAAAAAATAAAATCAAAAAGTCCATACCAAATCTCTTAAAATTAGAAAATTAAACTTGATTTCTTAGAATATTAGTATGATTTGTTGAAATCTCATTTGGTTAAAAAATTATGGAATATATAGCCAAAAATGACTAAAATGTGAAATTTGTAAGAAGATTAAAAATTATAGAATATTACTTCTATTTGTGTCAAATAAATTATATAATTGATTCTTAATGTATAGATGTTATCATATTAATTTTTTTCAAATAAACCCATTTTATGTTTAATGAATTTTTAAGTATCAAATTCGATATAAAAATATATTACATTATTTTTATCTATTATACTTAAAGTGTGTCCACTTTATATCATATTTTTGCTTTCGCCACTGTTATTAGAGATCTTCACTTCTCACTTCTCCAAATTAATCAGTTGGTTTACGTTGCACTGTGCCTTTAGGCACGGGTTATGCCTAGTTTTTCTACTTATTCAAGGCCAATTATATCAATTGCATATAATCACTCAAATCCATCACTATGTCAGTACATAAAATAACACATATTGACATATCTTTCCAACACAATTCACAAGCATGTTATTCCAATTTAATCAAACCAACAAGCTTCAAACATTCAAACATTTTATCAACACGTATGCAAGGCACAACTTATGAAACACATAGCATGCCTCAAATTTCATATTTTTAAGAAATTACATAGGTAACTTCTACACATCAAATTCAAGCTAAAGTTTAGCATGAGTCATCATATGCCAAGTTTTCTCATTTCCATGTCCCTAGACATGTCTTAGGTCAATTTCTATATTAAACCCTTAGTCTATCAACACACAAGGGTCGAATAAAACAAAAGTAGGAAGAACCCTACCTCTTGGAGCGTAGAAATGAAGGTAGAAGCTTCAAGAACACCTCCCCAAGGCCCAAAAACGTTGACTTATCCAAAGTATTCACTTGGATATTCGGTGAAATCCTACGTTCTTGGTATGTATGGGTAGCCCTTGTCATGTAGATGAAGTTTAACACTTAGCTCGACGGATTCCAATTGACGGAACTTTGAGAATCAGCAAAAAGAAATTGTGTTTTCTCTCTTTTCTCTCTCTTTCTCTCCAACGTTGGAACTTAGCAGAAATTGGAAGATATTTTGGGCCAAAATATCAGGTTTTAGCCCTATTTATAATTTTCAAGACTTGGCTCACATCGTGCCACATGTCCCCCAATTATTCGTATCCGTTTTCACTCCAAAATGATTTATTTCGTCCCAGTTTTAATTCAAATTAATTTTATTTAAAATTTTATCCAATTTTAAGAAAATTTTATAAAATTTATTGGTGGGGACCTTTGTGAGGTCAATTGCCACCCAGTCGTCTCGTAAAACGTAAAAAAATTAATTATTTCAGAATTCAACAAAAATTTGTATGGGTGACTAGATTTTGCGATAAGAATCCAATGGCAAAGTCCGTTGTATCATACGAGCTCCAGAGAACACGTATTTTAACTCTATATTATATAGGCAAAATGACCATTTTGCTCTTTTTTAGAACAATTTCAATTTTTTCCAGGTTTTACATTCTTTCCCCATTAAAAGAATTTCGTCCCCAAAATTAACACACACATACACATACAATCACATGCATATGTAACAATCATTTCATATTAAATGACTATAAGATAATACCTCCATCCTCAAATAAGAAAGGATAATTTGTACGTATAGTGTCCTCACGCTCCAATGTTGCTTCCTCCATTCCTCGGTGCTGCCGTAACACTGTCACTAGCCCATGGTCTTGCCTTGTAGAACATGATCCTAGCAATCCATGATACACACCGGTTCCTCCTCGAAGGTACCATCCATATCAACAATAAGTTCACCCCAATCCACCACATGCGTTGGATCTGGGGTGTATTTCCAGAGTGTAGAGACATGAAATACTGCGGGAACACCCGATAAATTCGACGGTAACTCCAACCGGTAAAAAAATTGTACCTACCCTCTCAAGTACCTCGAAGGGCCGGATATACCTGAGTGACAACTTTTCCTGCTTGCCGAACTTGACAACTCCTCTTTTAGGCATCACCTTCAAGAAGATAGAATCTCCCTCCTCAAACTCTAGAGGTCGTCATTGTTGGTCGGAGTAGCTCCTCTATCGGCTCTGAGCCGTGAAAAGACGCTTCTGTATTAAGTCCACCTTTTTCGAGGTGTCTCTAACCAATTTTGGACCCGTAGAGGTTTGCTCCCCTACCTCTATCAAACAAACTGGAGATCGACATAGCCTCCCATATGGTGCCTCATAGGGTGGCATTAGTATGCTTGCCTGATAGCTATTGTTATAAGCGAACTCCACTAAGGGTAAATGCTCTTGCCAGCTACCCTTGAGATCTAGGATGCATGCCCCGCAGCATGTCCTCTAAAGTATGGATGGACCTCTTTGATAGACCGTCTATCTAGGGAAGAAACCCAGTGCTCATCATCAATTGTGTCTCCATGGCTTATTGGAAACTCTCTAAAAAAATTGTCGTATACCTGGGATCCCGATCCGATACTATAGATACGAGCACCCTATTCAATCAGACAATCTCCCGTACGTATAACGTGCAGAATTTCTCCAGTGTGAAGGCCATCCGCACTGTCAAAAAGTGTGCCAACTTAATAAAGGACCCCCGAATTTTAGGGCGTCACAACCAGACAAGAGACACCTCGAAAAAGGTGGATTCTACTGAGTTTAAATTAGGTCATGTAGATTCTATTGAGTTTTAACACTCAATCTACTTAGTCTTTTAATGACTTCAAAGCCCAAACTTCCCAATCAATCGATGAAATTAAGATTCACGTGACCCAACCATGGAGCATAGTAGAGAAGAGCAAGTTCCTATCTCAACTTAAGCCTCCGCAAGGTCAATTCCAAGCTAATGCCTCTTCTCCATCCAAGTCTTCTCCTAGATAGGTTCAAGCAATTATCACATTGAGAAGTAGTAAAGTGATAGACAAGACCATTTCCCCCAAAGTACATGAACCAAGCATCGAGTCTCCACCAGAACCTTATGAGAAAAATGTGTCACAAGAGGAAAAGGGACCACCATGACCCATTCCTTTATCTTTTTCCCAAAGAGTGAAAAAGCCACAAACTCTAAATAATCATTTTTTGAAACAAGTGAAGATCAACATCCCTCTATTGGATGCAATCAAACAAGTGCCAACATATCTAAATTTTTGAAAGACTTGTGTACTGTAAAAAGGAAGACCAATGTGCCAAAGAGGGCATTCCTCATGGAACACGCTAGTTCTATCATCCAGCAGCCCTCCTAATTACAAAGATCTAAGTAGTCCAACTGTTTCATACATAATAGGAAACTTCAATTGTTAATTTACTCCCATACACACTATATACAAGCAACTAGTCTAGGTGAGCTTAAACCTACCAACATCACTTTGCAACTAGCTGATCGTTCAATCAAAATTCCAAGGGGAGAAGTTAAGGATGTACTTGTCCAAGTTGATCAATTATATTTTCCTATTTGTTTCATTATTGTAGACACCAAACTTATCCTAAACACTGTCACTTAGATTCATGTCATTTTTGGCCGACCATTCCTTGACACTTCTAATGCTTTGATTAATTGTAGAAATAGAGTTATTAAACTTTATTTTGGCAATATGATATAGGAATTAAATTTTTTTAACATTGCTAAACAACCACGAAAAGAAGAGGATATGAATGAAGTCAATTGAATTAAGTCATTAATGCAAAATTTTTTGATGATACATTCCTTGAAAATGAGTTAGAGTCATATGATATGACAAACTATTCAAGCCTTTGATAGATACTAACTCTATAAATACTTATAAGTCTAGTGTATATATGTCTTCTATGGGGATATGGGTCCCAAAATTTGAAAAGCTATCACCAAATGGCATAAAACATGTCTCGTCAAGTGTCAGAGCACTAAAATCCAAGTTAAAACCTATCCCAACTGACTTAAAATTTGTCTTCTTGAGGGAGGTAGAATCTTTTCCAGTGGTGATATCCTCAAAGTTGTCTTAGTTATAGGAATTAGATTTAATAATAGTCATTGGAAGGCATCAAAGTCCAATAGGATGAACTATAGCTAATATTAAGGGAATAAGTCCTCTTCTATGTGCTATTGTATACACTTGAAAGAGGACCTAAAACCCTCTCATCAACCTCAACGAAGGTTAAATCCAAATCTTAAAGATGTTATAAGGGTTGAAGTACTTAATTTGCTAGATGTAGGGATCATCTACCCCATATTAGATAGTAAATGCGTAAGCCCTACCCATGTAGTACCTAAGAAATCTAGTGTCACGGTGGTGAAAATGTGGAGAATGAGTTAGTCCCAATATGTACTCTCATAGGTTGGCGTATGTGTATTGATTACCAAAATTTGAACTCTCATTAAAAAAGACCACTTTCCTCTACCTCTTCCAAATCAAGTTCTTAAAAGAATAGCTGGCCATGCTTTCTATTTTTCTTGGATGGGTACTCAGGATACAACCAAATTGAAATTGTACTAGTGGACCAAGAAAAAACCACATTCATATGTCCTTTTGGTACTTTTTCTTATAAAAGAATGCCATTTGGATGTGCAATGCTCCAGCCATATTTCAACAATAAATGCTTAGTGTTTTCAAAGACATGGTGGAGTGTTTTTTGGAGGTTTTCATGGATGGATTTTTTGTATACAACTCGTTTTAATCGTGTCTTCATAATCTTGAGAAAGTACTCACATAGTGTGAGACACAAATCTTGTCTTGAATTTGAAAAAATGTCACTTTATGGTGATTTAAGGGATTGTCCTGGGTCATATAGTCTCAACTGAAGGAATTAAGGTTGAAAAATTAAAATTTGACTTCGTAGGTAATCTTTCCCCTCCTAGGATTCATAAAGGACATCATTTTTATATCTAGGCCGACGTGTAATCTTTTCTACCAGGATACATCATATGAGTGGAACTATGAGTGCCAAAGGGATTTTGAGAAGCTTAAAGGCATGTTGATTTCAACACCAATCATGCATCATCCTGATTGATCTTTACCTTTTGAACTCAAGTGTGATGATTAATGATTATGTTGCAGGGGCTGTGCTGGGACAACGGAAGGGCAAGCGAACATATGTGATATACTACGCAAGCAAGACTTTGAATTATGCACAAATAAAGCATTCCACAATTGAAAAGTAATTGCTTGTAGTAGTGTTTGGTTTATATAAGTTTAGATCACATCTAGTTTGATCCTCAATTATGGTTTTTACTATCTATGCAGCCTTGAAGTACTTGCTCACAAAAAAATGCCAAGCCACGTCTTCTCTGGTGGATATCTTAGTCCACGAATTTGATCTCCTTATCAAGGACAAGAAAGGAGTAGAAAAAGAAATCATCTTTATAGGTTGAAGTTTGACATGAAAGAGGAACTGTTTCCAATCAAAGAAACTTTCCTGATGAGCAACTTCTTGCCATCTCCAAGGTACCATGGTATGTGGATATTATTAATTATTAAACCACAGGTAACATTCCCTCTCACTATACCTTGGCCAAAAAAATAATTTTTTTTAAGAGAAGTACGTAGCTTCTTGTGGGAAGGTCTTGACTTGTTTAAATACTATAAGGATCAAATAATAAGATGTTACATATGGTAAACTCTAAAAAGTGCATAAATTAATTAGGGTTTAGGATTAATTGTGTAGTTAATTGAGATCATATTATAATTAGTATTTGAATTATAAATTTTTAAAGTTTTACTTCTAATTACAAAACATTGGAGGGTTAAAGTGCGAAAGAGGAACAAAGGAGAGAGGCAAAAGGAAAAATCAGCAAGAAGACCACCATCCGAATGGTGAAAGCATCATCCCAATGGAGCAAAGACACTAGAAATCAACAAACAAAGCTAAAGAAGCAAAATCAGAGAAATGGCACCTTTCGGACGATGGTAGTGGTGTCCAAATAGTGGCCTTAAACGCCTCACCTTCTCATTTTCTCCCGTAAGTGACTGTTGCCTTGACCCTTCATCAGAGCCTATGAATAGGCATATTCAGGGTCATTTTGAGGAGAGATCTTCTAGTATTTGGAGAGCAAAATTCCTAGAGAAAATTACCCAAATGTAAACACTCCTAGCCAAAAATTATATTCTTCTACATTTCTTTAACAACCTTTCTACTTGGAGGGTTGAACCTCTTACTTTTTCACCCTAGTTAGTAATAAGAGTGAGGGTGTTTCAACTATTCCTCAGTGAAGGATTCTTTCTATTTTATTTTGTATTTTCATTGCATTGTAATGGGATTGACTTACCCTTCTTGCTTGTCTATAGCAATGGAGAGTGAGTAATCCTTTTATACTCTTTAGTAGAGGGTGAAGACGTGTAATGTTGTTTGACTTAAGGAAAAGCCAAGGTTTTATTTATATCGTAATGTTTATGCCTCCGTTAACTGATGGATAGTTTTCATTTCTGTTTGGCATCATACTACTATATGCTCATAATTATAAATATCGAGCTAAACTTATTGTTATATAACTTTTCATCTACATGTTATTACGTACTTGATGCATAATTCAATGATTTACGTTGTTGGGATTTTATGTAATAGTTGGGAGATTGGTTATAGATAGGTTAAATCTTGTCATTGCCAATGCTTTTGATTCACTACATAAACTGAAACTCCGTCTTTACTGAATAATGGACCTGCTGATGGATTAGCTATAGTAAACCTTTTGAATAGTTCACCTTTAGGTTTACTAGTGTAATTTGATTCTTGCAAGGTTCATAGACCTTTCGGCCAACTTAACAGTTGTTGTGATATGGTTCAATCTACACATTAAAACTGCCAGTTAACTTTCTTTTAACATAGGAGTTAATTGTTCTAAGGTGGCATTTTCTGAATCGAAGAATAGAATGCGTATTGGATCCCCGAAGTAATGAGTTGCCTTTTTCAATTTTGTAATTAAAACTTTAGTTTAATTATTTATTTATCAATTTTACGCTCTCATCCCAAATTGTTCTAATGCACACTATGTGCACGACAATTTGAACCTTTATATTTTGAAGTTCCAGTAGATAAATCCCTATGGGCTAATTTGACCTCAGAATTGACCGAGTAATATCATAACTTGACCACTTATACTTTGGTGTATGATTAAGATCAAACCAAGCTTTTGGCACTGTTGTCGGGAAGTTACGGTAGTTTGAAAAAGAACATGGAAGTTGCCTAGTTTTTCTTTTATGCATATATACTTTTTCGTTTTATTGTTTCTGTTTATGTCTACTAAGTCATCAATAGGGTCTGTAAATTAGTCTAGTCTTTCATTTTCACCGTCATCATGACAAGCATCTTCAGACACTTTTTGAATTAAGCATGGCTAATAATAATTGAAGTGAACAAGATATGGTTTTGAATGTTAGACCTTTTGCCAGAATATTTGCATCCAATACGCACTAGCGTCTCCTCTTGCTTTTTTTTTCTTTTCAGAAATGCTCTAAATTTTAATATTAAAGTAGGGAAAATACAACTTTTACCCTATTCCACATGCTAAATAGTGGTTATATTTATTGAAAGCTTAATCCATTCCAAGTTGGCAAGTTTTACAACCTAAATGTTTTAAGAAATTTTGTGTTATACATCACACTAATGCATTGAGACATCAAATCAATAATTTTTGTGTGAAAGAGAGAGAAACTTTTTATCAATGTTGGAAGAGATTTGAGGATCTTCCCCAAACTTGCCCACATCACGCATTTGAGAGTTGGACCCTAGTTAGTTTCTTTTATGATGCCCTTCCCTCTACATTACATTAGTTCATAGAAATGATGGCCCAGGGAGAATTCATGAGAAAGAATCTTGATGAGTTATTTGTTACAATTTCTGAGAGTTCCCAATTGTGAGACTCGGTCTCACCAAATATTGATGAAAATACTGGGAGGGAAATATGTGCTAAAAGAAGACAATGACCTGAGAGCCTAAATGCCTACTATATCTTGAAAGCTATATGCTCTAGAGATGAAAAAGATCAGTGGAATTTCTGTTGTGTCTCCTACTAACTAGTTGTGTGAAATTTGTGCTTTGTCAAGACATCCCACTGGAAATGTCCCACCATATAATCATTTAAGGAAGTCTTGATGGAACAATCCAATGTCATTTGTAATTTAAACAAGCCCTATTCCAATCCACATTCTAAGATATATAATCGAGGGTGGCGTAATAACTCGAATTTTAGCAAGAAAGACACACAACCTGTGAGTTAGCAACCCAGTCCACCCCACACCACAACCTCAGTCTCAGTAGCAACATCAGCCTTACCAACCCCTGCATAAAAAAGTTTGGAAGATACTATGAATTAGTTCATTTAGAGTCAAATGAATTTTTATACACAGTCTACTCATGCATTCAATGATTTCAAAGCTCAAACATCACAAAATATTGAGGATATTAAGAGTTATTTAGCCAAGTTAACCCAATATTTAAGTACAACGGAGAGGGAAAAATTCTCATCCCTACCTAAACCTCCACAGGGTCAAAACCTGGCTAATGCTATGTCCTCTGAAACTTCTCCGAGTCAATTACATGTAATTTCCACACTGCGGAGTGGTAAAGTAATTCACAAAACCATCAAATCCAAAAATCTTGAGCTAGTAGCCGAGTCAATCCCTATTAATAAACCAGTTTAGTCTGAACCAATAATTCATAAGGGAACACAGTTATGTGATGAAAAGGATAAATCAAATCCTGTTCCTTTACCTTTCCCTCAACGAGTTAAGAAACCTCAAACATTGAATAATCATGCCAAAGTCGTTGAGTTGTTTAAGCAAGTGAAGATTAACATCGCCCTATTAGATGCAATCAAGCAAGTCCTATAATATGCCAAGTTTTTGAAAGTCGTTTATACAATAAAAAGAAGGATTAATGTAGAAAAAAGAGTATTTTTGACTAAACAGACTACTGCTATCATTCAGCACAAGGCCTTTTTAAAGGACAAAGATCTTGGGAGTCCTATGGAGCAAGCTTTGCTTGATGTTGGAGCCAGTGTCAATTTACTCTCCTATACAGTCTATGAGCAGTTAGGATTGAGAGAGTTGAAACCTAGAAATGTCACATTATAGTTGGCAGATTGATATGTGAAAATTTTATGAGGAGTTTTTGAGGATATACTTGTTCAATTTGATAAGTTTTAACTTTTTGGTGGATTTTATTGTGTTGGATACTTAACCAGTTTTGCATGTCTCTACACAAATTCCTATCATTTTGGGATGTCCATTCTTAACTACATCAAATGCAATAATTAATTGTCGGAATAAAATCATAAAACTTTTTATTTGAAAATATGATATTGGAATTAAATGTATTTGAAATTGCTAAGCAACCCAGGTAGGAGGAAGAGTTTCAAGAAATGAAATGCATTGAGTCATTAACTTAAAATCTTTTTGAAAGTGCTTGTAATATAAAAGAGTCACATGTATTGTTAGAGTCTACAATTAATGTCGAGTCCATTGTAAATATGTCTACTATTGGAACATGAGTTTTAAAATTTGAAGAGTTACTACCCAATGGAACAAAGTCTATTGTGGGTGTCACGGCTCCCAAGCCAGAGTTGAAACTTCTTCCAACTGACTTGAAATATGACTTCTTAGGAGATGATCAAACTTATTTAGTAGTAATATCTTCAAAGTTGTCAGAATTGTAGGAAAGACAGTTGATAAGAGTCATAAAAAATCATCAAAGTGCTATTGGTTCGACAGTAGCAAATATTAAGACAACCAATCCTCTTCTTTGTACTCATTGTATATACTTGGAAGAAGACTCTAAACCCTTCCAATAGTTAGAACGTAGGTTAAATCCACATCTAAAGAAAGTTGTTTATGCTGAAGTGTATAAACTATTAGATGCTGATATTATATACCATATATCTAATAGTAAAAAGGGCAGCCTATTCAAGTAATACGCAAAAAGTCTGGTGTCACAAAAGTGAGAAATCAAGTAATTGAATTGGTCCCTATGTGCACAATCATTGGTTTTCGTATGTGTATTGACTATCATAAACTAAATTCTCTTACCACAAAAGACCATTTTCCTCTACCTTTCCTGGACCAAGTTTTAGAAAGGATAGCTAGACATGCATTTTATTGTTTTTGGATGGGTACTCTGCCTACAACCAAATTGAAATAGCAATTGATGATCCGAAGAAAACCACTTTTACATGTCTTTTTGGTACTTTTGCTTATAAAAAAATGCCATTTTGATTGTGTAATGCTCCAACAACTTTTTAGCGTTGTATGTTTAGTATTATCAGTTACATGTTGGAGCGATTTTTAGAAGTCTTTATGGATGATTTTTCTGTGTATGGTGATTCATTTAAATTGTGTTTTGAAAATTTTGAATAGGTCCTTACTCGGTGTGAGCAGACAAATCTTGTTTTAAATTGTGAAAATTTTCATTTAATGGTTACACTAGACATTATTTTAGGGCTTACTCACTTCACTCGCTCTCGTTCAGTAGCAGTTTCTTCATTCTTTAGATAGCAACGTGAGAGCTCTGAAATTTCATTTTTTTCAAAACCTTAATTCTAGTCGAATCGCAAGAAGAGCTCGACACTGCTAGCGAAGCTCTATGACAAAGCATTTCCATTATTTCAATTATAGAGCCAATCATACTGCTCTCTCTTTCCGACCAATATGTAGAATCGTCGGAGCAAGCAGAGCAGCGGAGTGAAGTGAGTTGTGTAATCATTGGAATTTTTTATTATTTTTGGATGGGTACTCCGGCTACAACCAAATTGAAATAGCAATTGATGATCAAAAGAAAACCACTTTCACATGTCCTTTTGGTACTTTTGCTTATAAAAAATGTCATTTGGATTGTGTAATGCTCCAACTACTTTTCAGTGTTGTCTGTTGAGTATTTTCAGTGAGATGTTGGAGCGATTTTTAGACGTCTTTATGGATGATTTTTCTGTGCATGGTGATTATTTATATTGTGTTTTGAAAATTTTGAAACAGTCCTTACTTGGTGTGAGGAGACAAACCTTGTTTTAAATTGTCAAAAAAATCATTTAATGGTTACACAAGACATTGTTTTAGGTCATGTTGTTTCTACTGAGGGAATTAAAGTTGAGAAATCAAAGATTGATTTGATAGCTAATCTGCCTCCACCAAAGACTGTAAAAGATGTTCGGTCCTTCCTAGGTCATGTAGGATTCTATAGAAGGTTCATTAAAGATTTTAGTTTGCTATCTAGACTAATGTGTAACCTTATATGTCAGGATGTACCATTTGATTGAGAATGAAGCATGTCAATTAGCATTTGATAAACTTAAGAGCATGCTTAGTTCTGCACCAATTGTGCAATCTTCTAATTGGTCCTTACTATTTGAATTACTGTCTGATGCTAGTGATTATGTTGTAGGAGTTATCTTATGATAAAGAAAAGATAATGGACCTTATGTGATTTACGAGACAAGCAAAATTTTGAATGATGCACAGATGAATTATTCTAGCACAGAAAAAAAAATTCTATTGCAGTATTTGCTTTAGATAAATCCAGATCATATTTAGTTGAATCCTCAACTATTGTGTTTACTGATCATGTAGCTTCAAAGTATTTGCTTACACAGAAGGATGCTAAACCACTTCTCCTATGATGGATATTGTTACATCAATAATTTGATCTTATTATCAAAGACAAAAAAAGAGTTGAAAATGTGGTAGTCGATCATTTATCAAGGCTAAATTACGATACAAAAAATGAATCAATATCAATCAATGAAACTTTTCCTGATGAGCAATTGTTTGGAATATTAGAAGCACGAAGGTATCCCGGTATAGCTAATTAATTGGCCACAGGTACCATTGCTTTTCACGATACTGTGGCAAAGAAACATAAATTTTTAAGATAGGTACACAATTTCTTATGGGAAGATCCCTATGTATTTAAATACTATAAGAATCAGATAATAAGGCGTTGAGTACCCAATCATAAAATAGGTCAGACTATTTATTTTTTCCATTTGGAAGTTTGTGGTGAGCATTTTTCTTCAAAGAAAACTGTTGTTAAAATTTGCAGTATGGGTTCCCACTTTTTTTAATGATGTACATATTTTTTGTCTAAATTGTGATCGATGTCAAAGTTTGGGAAATATTTCAAAGAGAAACATGATGCCATTAAACCCTATTTTGATTAATGAATTTTTTTTATTGTTTGGGCATCATTTATGGAACCATTTCCTCCCTCCTTTGAATATCTGTACATTTTTGTTGTTCTTGATTATGTTTCGAAATGGGTTGAGACAATTCCTTGTTGGAACAATGATTGTTGCATTCTAATATGGTTTTTAAAAGAAAATATTGTGTCCAGATTTGGGATTCCCCAAGCTATTATAAGTTTTTTTACTTTATGATATTATACATTAAGGATAATGTTAAAATTAGTTTAGGGGGTGGGAACAATCCATAGCCGTCTTTGTGACTGGCAGACGTTAAAGAACTGGATAGTGAGTTTTTTTAAATAAATTTCAATTTTTTTTTCAAAACAATGGATGAAAAACTCTTTTGGTTTAGTCTTGGTGTGTTACGCACTTTTTCAAAGGATGTACACTATTTGATCATGGCAAAAGCAAAAATTGTGAGAAAGTTAGAAATGTTCGATAGTAAAGAAAAACCTATGTGTGGAAGAAGTTCATACACTAAATGTCAACAAGAAAATCAACTCGATAGTTGTTTAAAGTGTGGTCAATTAATGCATATGATGGAATTCAATCAATGTTCTAGACCAATTTTAGGTCGTTTGTTAGATAGTTTGGACTGGATTAAGTATAAGTAGAGTAAGGATTATCTAGAAATACCATGTTATTCCAGTCCAATGCTTTCAAGATATGTGTAATGTGAGATTAATCGGTTCACTGATGTTCTCAATTTAGAGAATTCTGATTGAAAAATGACCATGGTAAAGAATATGTAGTTTTAGGATTTTTTTTTTGTATAGCTTATGCATTTTTTATGTTTTGGTGTGTTTAATTTTAAATTTTAGAATGTTATATTTTTATTTATTTGAATGATGATGTGTGTTAAGAAGACAGTTAATTGAGGAATTTTGAATTAATATGAAGTTTTATGACTGCATGAATATAACTAAAATCAGGAAAACTGCTGGAATTCGGGAAGGTGAACTACATTGCCAGACTACCTTCCTGCCAGAAACAGAAAGTCAACACTATCTGGACGGTGGTGGCGGCGTCAGGATAGTACTGCCTCCTCTAAAACTTTTATGCACGTGAACCAAATCAGTTTTTCTTCCCTCGCAGTAGATTTTTAAAAAAACTAATAAACCAAACTACTTTCTCTCCTCAGATTTTTTCTACCCATTAGTTTTTCTTCAATCATGCTCTGATTAAACACTTACCCATCTTCTTCTATAGATTTTTATTCATTGAAATCTTATAAAACCCCATTTTTGTTAAGAAATTCAAGATCTTCATTATGGATCCAAGAAGGAAATCTATGCCACGCAAGGATGTTGCATTAGAAATGGGTATTAGAAGTGGGTAGAAAAAATTCTATCTTGAAATGGGTAAATTCAATTCTAGCATGAATTGGTAAGGGGAAATTGCTAGCTTGTAATTTCTTGGAAATTTTGATATGTGGAGATGATATGTGATTTACAATATGACTTGGAGAATTAAGTGTGTAAATTGTATGATTATGTGATAACATGCTTGGACATTGTTGTTGGATATATGTTCATAAATATTCTTGATATGTTGACATTGTGACAAATTGTGGTAGTTATATGCTTGAGATATAAATTACCATTGACTTGGGTTGATATGTGATTAAATTAGTCCATATAATATTCGTTACATATGAGACATGAAATTGATATTGCAATGGTTCATTACATTGCATTTGCACGAGGACATCACATTTGTGGGCATTGACGTGAGTGTGGGTGTGTGTGCATGGTTTGGTCAAACACTATTCTTGGTGGATGACACATGAGCTCAGGATAGTTGGGCCGATGGTTCGACTGAGTCGCTTGGTTTGCATAAAAAATTGGGTCGGAGTTAACAAGAAGGGCTAGACGATCCCTCAGGTGCAAGACCCGGTTACTTAGGGAGATGCACTCCCTTGGTTTAGTCCATAAAGTGTGTGGGTGTATCCGAAACCCTTGGTGTAAGTGTGACACCGCTAAAATCGGGGGTCCTTTATTAACCGTTAACCACATGTCAACTCGCTGAAATACCCGTGAGTGTTGTAGAACTCAACAACACATCAATAGGGTCCGGGTTCCTATTATGTATTGGATCTAACCAAGGTCCAATAGACCAAGATTTATAATCCATTAGGGTCCCTTTACATCCACTAAAGAAATGAACACATGGACGGAAGATTTGGCAAAATAATTTTTTTTTAATCACTAGGTTGGGGTGTACCATTACTGTGTACCGATATTGTCCACCTACTGGACAAAGGTGTACCGGTACTTTCAACCTACTGGACAAAAAAGTATCGATACTGTGTACCGGTACTGTTAGTTTAGATTTTCTTAAACCGCTTGTTTTCAATTTCTAATCCTTTCATTTTACACCAAAATTTTCCCAAAACATGTCTACGGATATTTTTTCATTCAAAACATGACTTGTACAAGTTCCATTACATTCGATTCTATGAATTTACACATCAAAATGGAATTTAAACAAAAGTTTTACAAGATAAACCACAAAAGACACAAGTTTGCTTTCTTCATCCTTGGGGCTCGAAATGGGACCCATCCATCAACGTAAATTCCTCACCTGAAATTTTTTCCCATAAAAGGTGAGCCACACTCAATAGAGTATCCCCTACAGAGGTTACACCCCAACCTAAATGCTTATGAAATGTTCACATGCAACATTCAACAACTCATAACATTTCAAGCAAGAATATGAGTCCAATGTTGGAATCTACCATGTCAGGTCATGAAATGAGGTGAGACTCACTCATGCACTCAACCCGAGTCCTCCCCCGCTCTCGAACAAATGCTAGTGCCAATGTGTATTAACTCGTCATCTTTGTTGCTCATCAAATGACGTCTCCCAATCTAGGGTCTTTCGTGGGGTGGGTATTTATGGTCTTACACCAACGGCACCCAACCGACACGGAATTCATGGACTTCCACCAACGGTTCCGCATACACAGACACACTTTATGGACTTGTACCAACGGAGTGCTTATCCATGTCATCGGGCCTTGCACCCGAGGGATCTTCTAACCCTTCTTACTAACCCCAACCCTCTTTACCATGCCCAACTGTGCAACTCGGCCAAGTTATTGGCCAAGCTCACTCGAGTCCACTTGCCAAACACCAAGTGTGGTGTTGACTCTATTCACGCAAGCACACACCCACTTAATGCGATGTTTCCGTGCATATACAATGTAATGTTTCATTGCAAGCATAATACAATGTTCAATGCGCTATGTATGGCTTTGTGAACTATTTCCAACACATTTCATATAACCCATAAAAAATTATATCAAAAGCATATAATTCTCATAATTCTCAAAATGTCGATGTATAAACATGTATAGATCAACATTTTATCCAGAACCAAAGCACAAGCATGCCATCACTTATCAACTAATAACACACTCAATTTCTCAATGCATCAAGTAACACACAAAGCATGCTCACAATTAACATAAATCAAGAAATTACCTTAGGCAATTTATACCTACCCATTACAGAATAGAATTTAATCTACTCAATTTCAATACCCATTTTCTCAATTTCTCATCAATAAGCAAGTGATATACATAACTATCAACCTACCCATTCAATCTAACATTCTAGGTTGTAAATAAACATAAGTAGGAGAAACCCTACCTCTTAAGGCGTAAGGATTGATCGTAGGAAGCTCCAAAATTTGACTCAAGCTCTATCTCCAAGCTTTCCCAAAATTTGGTTTTCACTCCGTCGGTAAAAACCTTTGTTTTTTGGTACGTACGCATAGCCTTTGTCTAGGAGACTAACTTTAGTTCTTGACCCGAGTGGATTCGAGCTCTCTAGCTCCGCAGATCACAGAGAGAAGTTGGAGAAACCCTCACCTTTCCCTCTCTTCTCTATCGGCTGAATTGGCTAAGTAAAAATGGGGAGAAAATCTGATTTTTTGCCCTATTTATATTCAAAATGCTTGGCCTACAACGCACCACGCGTCCCTCTTTTTCAGGGTCTGTTAGCATCCCAAAACGATTAAATTTTGCTCCGGTTCAAGTTCAAAATATGTTTATTTTAACTTGTCTTCATTTATATTCCCAAAATTCATAATTTTCTTAAAATTTTTGTATCTGGGTCCAAAATTTGACCCAAGCTCAGTCTCCAAGCTTCCCCAAATTTTGGTTTTCACTCCTTCAGTGAAAGCCCTTGTTTTTGGTAAGTACACGTAGCCTTTGTCAAAGAGACCAACTTTAGTTCTTGGCCCGAGTGGATTCGAGCTCTCTAGCTCCGTAGATCGTTGGGAGAAGTTGGAGAAACCCTCACCTTTCCCTCCTTCATTAACCATTAACCACCCATCAACCTGCGAAAATACACGTTAATGCCGCAGAACTTCACAACACGTCAATAGCATCCCTTTAACTGGGATTTTAATCCATAATGTGATCCGGGCTCAATTATTTATTGGATCTAACCAAGGTCCAATGTACCCTGATTTATAATCCATTCGGGTCTCTTTACATCAACTAAAGAAATGAACACATGGCCCGAAGATTTGGGAAAATAATTTTTTTTAATCACTAGGTTCGAGCTTACCGGTACTGTCCGCCTACTGGACAAAGGTGTACCGGTACTGTGTATTGGTACTTTCAGCCTACTGGACAAAGAAGTACTGGTACTGTCAGCCTAGATTTTTTTAAATCAATTGTTTTCAATTTCCAATCCTTCCATTTTACACTAAAATCTTCTTAAAACCTGTCTACGAATATTTTTCCATGCAAAACATGACTTGTACAAGTTCCATTACATTCGATTCTATGAATTTACACATCAAAATGGAATTTACACAAAAGTTTTACAAGAAAAACTCCAAAAGCCACAAGTCGACTTTCTTTATCCTTGGGGCTCGAAATGGGGGCCATCCATCGGCGTAAATCCCGCATCTGAAATATTTTTCCCATAAATGGTGAGTCACGCTCAATAGAGTATCCCCTATAAAGGCTACTCCCCAACCTAAATGCATATGAATTGTTCACATGCAACATTCCACAAATCATAACATTTCAAGCAAGAATATGCATCGAATGTACAAATCTACCATGTCATGTCCTAAAACGAGGTGAGACTCACTCATGCAACTCAACCCGAGCCCTCCCCAGCTCTCCAACTCTTGCTAGTACCAAAGTGTATTAACCCGTCATCTTTGTTGCACATCAAATGATGTCTCCCAATCCAGGGTCTTTCGTGGGTGGGGAATTTATGGACTTACACCAACGGCACCCAACCGACACGGAATTTACGAACTTCCACCAACAGTTCTGCGTAGAGCGACATAATTTATGGACTTATACCGATGGAGTACTTATCCAAGTCATCGGGCCATGCACCCGAGGGATCTTCTAGCCTTTATTGCTAACCCCCTAACCCTCTTTACCATGCACAATAGTGCGATTCGGCCAAGTCATCGATCTAGCTCACTAGAGTCCATTTGTCAACTACCAAGTGTGTTGTTGACTCTATCATGCATGCACACACCCACTTAATGTGATGTTCTCGTGCATATGCAATGTAATGTTTCATTACAACTATAATAAAATGTTCAATGTGCTATGTATGCCATGTGAACTATTTCTAATACATTTCATATAACCCATGACAAATTATATTAAAATCATATAATTCTCATAATTCTCACAATGTCGATGTATAAACATGTACATATCAACATTTTATCTAGAACCATAGCTCAAGCATGCCATCACATATCAACTAATAACACACTCAATTTCTCAAGGCATCAATTAAACACAAAGCATGCCCACAATTCACATAAATCAAGAAATTACCTTAGGCAATTTCTACATACCCATTTCAAAATAGAATTTAATCTACTCAATTTCAATACCCTTTTTCCCCAATACCTTAGGCAAGTGATATACATAACTACCAACCTACCCATTTCAATCTAACATTCTAGGTTGTAAATAAATGTAAGTAGGAGAAATCCTACCTCTTGAAGTGTAAGAAATGACCGTAGGAAGCTCCAAAACTTGACCTAAGCTCAAAATCCAAGCTTCTCCAAATTTTGGTTTTCACTCCTTCGATGAAAGCCTTCATTTTTGGTACGTATGCGTAGCCTTTGTAGAGGAGACCAACTTTAGTTCTTGGTCTGAGTGGATTCGATCTCTCTAGCTTCGTAAATCGTAGAAAGAAGTTGGAGAAACCCTCACTTTTCCCTCTCTTCTCTATCGACTGAGTAAAAATGGGGAGAAAATCTAATTTTCTCCCCTATTTATATTTTCTAAATGCTTGGCCCACAACAAGCCGCACGTCCCTCTTTTCCCGGGTCTGTTTTCATCCCGGAACGATTAAATTTCACTCTAGTTCAAGTTTAAAATATTTTTACTTTAAATTTTCTTCATTTATTTTCCCAAAATTCATAATTTTCTTAAAAATTTTGTATTTGGGTCACCAAGACCCGACTGCATTGTAAAACATAAAAATTTTTACTATCTCAGAATTCGACAAAATTTGACAGGGTCACTAGATTTCGCGAGACAAACTCAACGGTGAGGTCCGTTTCATCATCCGAGCTCTAAAAAATTTTTGGATTACAACCCGAATGGTGTTGATATTTTACCATTTTGCCCTTTATTCATAAAAGTTTAATTTTTACTCGGGTTTTACAGTAAGTCCATGAATTCCGTGTGAGTTTGGTAACCCTTGGTGTAAGTCGATAAATACCTACCCCAAGAAAGACTCAGAGATTTTAAAATGTCATTGAACGTAAATCTTCAATGGCGAGTTTATACACATTGGCGTTGCACTATGTTGAATGAGCCTGAGAGGGCTGGGGTTGTAGTGCATGAGTGAGTTTCATCTCATTTCATAGAATGGCATCGGATTCTTATCATTGAATGCATATTCTTAATTGGAATGTTTTAAATGTTTGATTATTGCATGTGAACATTTCACGTTCATCTAGGTTGGGAAGTAGCCTCTTTAGGAGATACCCTATTGAGCGTGACTCACCCTTTATGGGAAAACATTTTAGGTTCGGGCTATATACCAGTGGAAGGCCCTCATACCGGACCTCAAGGATGAAGAAAGCTGGAATGTGGCTTTATTTTGTGTTTTGTTAAACTTTGGTTAAAACGTAGTCATGGCATGTAATCATATGAAAAATAATTGTAGTTGAACTTGTATAAATCATGTGTAATGTAGAAAACTTCATTAAACATGCATTGAATGGTTATGGGATGATTTGATGGGATTGGAAATTAAAAATAGGTGAAACAGGCAAATCTGAGCAAAAGCTATCGGTAGGTTTTCCAAAAATCAAAATTTTTAAGAATGATTCCCTATGTTTCTGGGGCTTGATTCCTTTTATTCCAATGATATAAGTGGGCAATAATTGAGTTTAAATTGATGTATATTAGACCTTGGATAGTTATGTGAATTTCGTGTATACTGGTTATGCATTAGGAGTTCCGGTACAAGGGAGACTCTGTTCAAATTTTAGATTTTGTAATCTGTGATTTTTAAGGGGAGACTATTGACGTAATGTTGGATTATACGATAATCACCGAAATTTCAGCGGGTTGATGGGTGATCAATAATTGATAAAGGACCACTGGTTTAGGGGCGTCACAACAAGAGATACCACCAAAGCCACAAGCAAACTAGTTTCCAGGTGATTCATATTTCCAGCCACCTAAAGAGCCCCAGCAGCAGCAACCATATATCCCAAGTGATGATCAAACTGAAAGGCAAATTTTGTTGGGTCTCGAGACAAGAATAACTCAATTTGAGCTGAAGATGACCTAGTATGAGGAGAACCAGAGAGAGAACCTGAGGTTACTTGGTAGGAGATATCGTGGTGGCCTATCATCGTCAGCTTAGTCAGCTAGAGTCTCTTGCATTTTTCTAACTTTCACTTTTTAACTTTCTCAGACTCTTTTTTTACTTCCCAGTTCATGCATTGCACTTTTTTAAGTACTTTAGATTTTTTTGGAAATGTACTTTTTTGTTTTGGATTTGGGTTTAATTTTAGTTAATTCTGTTAGTTTGAATAGTTATGTTAAGTTAAGGTAATTATTTCATATCATTCACGATGATTACATTGTCATTATGTTGATTTGCATGTATAAACCTAACCGAATCATGGGGGATTTTCATGCTCTAATTGTGCATTATACTTATATTTTCACCAAAAAAAACTTCCTATTTTGAGCACATAATAAATTCTCATTTTTAAAAAATAACAATTCTCCTTGGTGAGATTTTAAATGCTTACTCAAGTAAGAATTTTAGTTCAGTTTAAGATTTCTTTGAATAATCTCATGAATCTTGTTTTCCGTACAGCCTAGCAAAGGGTTGTGATATTTTTTAAGTGTTTTGGAGATAAAAGAAATCCACACACACACACACACACGAGTTTTTTCTTAAAATATACTAAATAGTGTTACAAATGATGTGTTACTCTTACAGTGATAAGGAAAGGGAATATTCTAGCATAAAGGTAGAATAATGATTTAATCCATATGTGAAAATATGGATTTTTTTATCTTAACTTTTGAAGTTTGTAGATACCTTCACTATAAACCTTCAAGGGATAAAACTTGTCCACTAAGGATCCCTTTGGGATTTAATGACTTATTACATAGGCTAAATGCAGTCCTGAAAGCTGTGAAAGTTATTGAATATATTTATTTGTTTGTATTACTCGGGACAAGTAATGTTCTATTTTGGGGTTTGCCTATCCCTAAAATGTGTTTAAATGATTTATGATTTAGGGTTAATTACGTGCATGAAATTTTAGACATTACACACATAACCCCTAGTTTACGCACAAACCCTAATACATAGTTTTTAACTATTTTATCTTACAAAATTAACTTATTTAATTATTATAATTCACATACTAATTAGGGTTAATCATTAGGTAGTTATTCACTTTTGAGATGAACTTTCCATCAAAAGTGAGGTAAATCTGAATCAACCCAATTAAAAGAATAAGATCTAGCCTTCATTGTGAGGAAATTCAAAAAATACTTCTAGTTTAGTAATGTAGAGTCCTCAAGGTTGAAAGAAAAGTTTACTAGGCCTAAAACTCCTTCGGAGAGAAAGGATAAAGGGGGAAAAAACTCTAAAGAAGAGGTTTAGTGAAAAGGGCATGGCTTCCCATGCTTTGAGTGTCTAGGATTTGGACGCATGGCTGCAAACTGCCCAAATCAAAAGAATAGAGATTTTTCCAAGGCAAATAGGAGAGCTATGAAGGGCAAATGGAGTGACAGTGAAAGTGTGTTAACATCGAGTGATGACTCCTCTCCCTAAATAGACTTCAAGCGTTGAAGTTGAGTCAAGTCCTACCACGAAGATAGATGACTTTGATGTGGAAGTCTATACTATTGTGGATGAGATTGAAAGTATTGAGGACCTTCAAGATGCATTTAACTAATTATATGAAGATTGCCTCAAACTAAAGAAGAAGTTGATTTCATTGAGCTCAAGGCCCAAAACAAGTGAAGATGATAGGAAAGAACTTCATCTAGACTTGGTTAAGTCAAAAACTCATATTTGTGAGCTTGAAGAAGTCCCTTCAAGATAAAGTGAGCCTTCTTGAGTGAGCACATTGGTCTTCCAGATTTAAAGAATGGTCTTGTGTATATATTGATCAAACTTGGAAGAGACCTTCACGAGTCACAAGAACTTTCAAAAAGACATTTCCTAAGTACATGAAAACTTGATAAAAAGTTGTTTATAATGAAAGAGTGTGGGCCACGAAAGAAGCCTAGGCTATTCAAATGAGAACATCATCCCTACTTCATCCAATCGCACGTTTATAAAGGGTAATCCCAACTCATCATGCCCATGTGTCAACACATGCCCACAAAAGCAAGGGTATGCATTCAAAGAAAATGGTTAAAAAGGAAACCCAAGCCAAAACTTTTGTGTATTACATGTGGAGAGCATGACCACTATAACATGTATTGCATGCATAGGAGGGAAGTCTTAAATAAGAAGCTCATGCAACTAGCTAACCAATCCAATGCTTTAAACAACCAAGTCATATTTTTTTTTGAAGCTTTTTGAAAAGTCAAGTGAATCTAAGCATACACATGTGTCATTATCTAAAGGCTCACATGCTAGAGTGCAAAAACCTCCTTCTACTCCCAATATCAAGATTGATCTACATACTTTCAGAGAGACAACAGTTAATCCTCAACTCATTCCCCAACCAAACTTGAGTTTTTGGAAGGAAAAATAAGTTTGGGCAACTAGGGATGATTTTGAGAGGCTCACTATCTCAGCCAAGTTAGATGTCATGAGTGCTTCAAACAAGGTCATGCCACCTAAGAAGTTAGTGTGGTGAGTAGTCTGGACCTTGGTGTATCATTTATTTATTGCATCAACACCCTAGTATTATACTGTAAAACTGGGGTAAATTTGAATTTTTACAAAAAAGGGGAAAACGGTAATTAGTCACTACAATACGGGTTGAAAACCCAAATTTTTCTAGAACTTGGATGACGAAATGGAACTTATCGTTGGATTCGACTTGCCAAATCTAGCTACCCAGCCAATTTTCATTGAATTCTAAAGCAATCAGATTTTTTATGGTATAGATGTCTACTAGTGGGTGGCACACGCTCTACTGGTGAGGCAAGGAAAGAAGTATCAATGTTTTGATTTTGATCCCTACCTTGGGATTCTGAGTTAGTACTTTTTTGCTATTTTACTTGTGTTTAGATGTCAAATCGAGGAATAGAACACCGGAACAATCGTGGTGGTGGGTTAAACAATAACCGACCACCACCGACCTTTGACCAACAACCCTTCATGAAGACTATAGGCACAATGGAGGCTACCCTTGCACAAGATAGCGCTAACATGGGCCATGGGTACTTGAGTAACCTCCAAAATTTTAAGGCACACAAGCCACCAACTTTCATGGGAGGGACGGATCTAAGGGTGGCCGACTATTGGTTCCAACAAGTTGATAAGGCCTTCTAGGTGATGGAGATCATGTCCGATGTCACTAAGATAAGGTTAGTTGCATTCCAGCTTGAAGGAGAGATCCATCTATGGTGGGATTTGGAAAAGACCTCAAGGAACCCAGAGGAAATGTTATGGGGAGAGTTCCATAAGCTCTTCACGGGCAAGTACTTTTTGTAGGCGAAAGTTTGGGAATTCTTGGATTTGAAGGAAGGGAGTATGATAGTGATGGAATAGGTGACTAAGTGCATGTGTGTTTCCGTTGTTGTCCTAATTTCCTAGAATGAACCCTCATTGTGTTTATGGCTTATATGTGAAGGGGAATGTCAATTTCACTTGGGTTCGATGCGAGAAATGGGGCAACAAAATAATGTGGAATGAAATGTACAAAATGTGTTGTGTGTGTGTGAACAAAAGTGCTCCTCAAATGCAGAGACACTTTGAATGTCGCGTTTTACTTGGAACAGTATTCCAAGGTCGTATTGCTTGGTTTATTCCAATGCTATTCCTAACCACTTAACACCTTCCCTCAATGTATATATGATGTGTGTGCAAACGGGGAGGGGAATGTCATGCTCCCTTGGAATGGTGTCAAAAGAATTGGCAATGAGATGGGGAAAATGGAATGTATGAAATGAAGATGTGGGTGTACCAAAATGCTCCCCAAGCGCATGGAGACTTTTGTGGGTCGTGTTTTATTTGAAAATGATTTTGTTGGAAAGAAAGTGTAAAAACCTTTGTTGATTTGAAGATGGGTTTGTGAGTGTAGTTAGATGAAATAGAATGAGAACAAGTGTTGGTAAATCAAAAAGGTTTACTCCAATGGGAATGCCAAACCAACTCAACCCCTTCTTTTAATGGTGCTTAAATGTATGCTTGATTCGTGGGAAGCTCGGAACTAAAATGGAGGTGAGGATCAAGCATACCCCGTGACAAAGCCTATAGTGTATTAAGAACTCACAACCATGTCCTCACCCCAACCCAGTCAAACTAGGCCATTAAGCATTGAGAGGAGGAATGAAAGAGAGTTAGAATGGCATACCCAAGTGGAGGTCTCCCTTGGATTGGCAAACTAAAATGTTTAGCTACTCATGCTTAAGAGGAAATTAACAATGTAGAGGAAATGCATTATAAGAGAACGAAGTTCTTAAATAAATAAGTGCAAGGAAACATAACTACAAGAAAATGCATTGAATACCCATTTTACAGTTAAGAACATGAAGAACATAGAAGCATTAATGGTGAAAGATTGTAATAAATAATAAACTTAACATGAACTTGCAGGAAATAGTATTAAAGACATTAAATGAAGCTCTAAAGATTCTTATTGGAGATTATAAGACAATTTATTAAAGAAAATGTAAAAATCTCAATTAATCTCTCTAGAACGCTATTCATCATCTTCTACCCAAATTCTCTCTCTCCCTATGTCTTATTGTGTAGTGTTAGGAATGCTGAGTAATGGATTCCTCCCTTTCCAAAAAACTTACCTAGAGTGATCCTCAAGCTGGATGACATGATCTCTATCCATAGACTATGAAGAGGAATAGGTTGGATAGGGTGGTGTAGAGCAGAGTGCACACCCAGCAGCTCTTCTCTTCACTCTTTTCATTGATCACCGTGGCTCCAAAAGTCCAAAGAGAGGTGTAAAAGAGATGAACAGTGTTGTGGGCGTGTCAGAGGAGTGTGGGAGACCAATTGGTGGCACCCTCAAGAATGGTGAATTTGAGTTACAGAGATTGGGGCAGGGATAGCAGACTGTACCGGTATGCAGTACAGGTACCCCAAACTCCAGAGGCTGGAACGTACTGGTACCGCGTATCGGTGCGGTATGTTCCAATGGTCAAACCGTACTGGTACAGCATACCGGTACGCTTCGCTGCTTTGTCTGATTTTTACGATTTCTTCACTCTTGAGCATTTTTATAGCCACACTTTCATCCTCATTCACCTCAACTCATTTGGGAAGGCTTTAAGAAGTCTCATTTAGCGCCTTTTTCTACAAACACCAAAAATCTTAGTTAAGAACTCTAATAATACAACTCCAATTATTTAACCCCCAAATGCAATTAAAAATAGGATGATTAGCACCTAAAATATGCAAAATTTTGTGCTAATCACACCCCCGAACTTGGGTTTTGCTAGTCCCTTAGCAAAGAATTATTTTCCAAACAAGGTAACGAGCATAACACACCACGATCCATTTAAGTAACCAGTTCATCCAAACAATCAAAAAGCAAAAATCATAATACAATTAACAAAATAAGCATTGGTAAAATTGAACAAAATTTGTGGTATGTTTTTTCAATTAATGTATTCTAAAGTTGGAGTACATGGAGTATGACATCAAAAGAAACAAAACAGCCTACGCCCCATTCTAACTATGTACCATCCAACACAAAAAGCAAAGACAACAACTACACATCCTCCTCTCCATCGTCCCCATCATCACCCTCAGACTCTTCATCTTCGCCAGACTCCTCAGTATCTTCACTGTCATCATCCTCCTCTTCTTCAACTGCCGTGGAGGCAAAGGAGGCAGAAATAGAGGGAAAAGTGGCTGGTGGAGTGGAGACTTCTGGGATGGGCCTCTCAGGGAAGGTATACATTAATATCTCTCTCAGCATGGCTATCATCCCCTGCATTGACGCCTCTAGTGCATCCAGGCACTGGGGGGTTGAGCATGCTGGTGCAGTTGTGGATCGACCAATGGGTGAGGATGGTCTGAGAGCCTTAGAATAAGAGCCCTGTGTCTTAGCTTGCTCTCTCTTACTCATTGTTTTCCTTTTCTTGCTACTAGTCTTGCCAATAGCCTTGGTCTTGGGAGGGATGAGTTTGTCAAACACGTGGGCTTTTACTTTGAAGTGCTTGCACATCTGGGTCACCAAACTCCCATATGGAAAATTTGTCATCAGCTTCATTGTCAAGGAAAAATCTTTTATTACTTTCATATGAAAAGTGCAAAGTTGATCATTTTACCTAACACGATCGCATCTAACAGAGCTAATTTCTCCATATTCGGCTTCTTTTCTGAAGCCCTTAGAAGTAAATTTTAATAGAGGAGTTTATTCAAGAGCCCGTACACATGCTTTAACCCTCCACTATGAAAAAGTCCATTGAATTTAGTGGGTGCATTAGAGCCACGAAGTCGGTAATGGTCTTAGCTCTAGTGATATTGTGAGGGTAGATCGGCGGGAATGATGGTGGTCTCCTATAATCTCGAAGAAGGGTGGCAATGACATCAGGAGTCAGGTCTAACATCTTGCCCCCCACCTTGGTTCTCAACACCTCCACCTCGTCCAACTCAACCACCCGGAGCGTCTGGTAGAATTGCCTACACAATGACAAATTATATCCCTCAAATTGCTCGAACCAAAAATTCATGCCATGCCCCTCAATGATTTTCACAACCTCATGTCTGAGAGAGAGTGAGATGTGATCAAGATGACGCTCACAGGTCACACTTCTCCCTTGAATCCACTGGAGTCGTGCCTCATTCCTAGCCTTCTTTCTTTACACAATTGGGTCCTCACTTGACCCTTCACCACTTCTTTTATGGCTATCGGGATCCTTGGTTGGAGAGGAACTAGACCCATGACTCTTGGTTCGGGCCATGCAATGCAACAGTGCCCCCATCACAAGGAACGTAAAAAGGATCAAGAAAAGACCCTCAATCTGGTCTATGGCCTCAAGGACAACATCCAAATGACGAGCCTTGTGGAGTTCTTTGAATAGATTGGAGAAAAATAGGGGTGATTGAAGCTTATAGAAATTCGGCACTTAGGGTTTCACAGGCGTGGATTGCACAAAATCAAAGCTTAAAGAAAGGATGAATTTTGGATTTGAAAGAGAGAGGAGGGGAATTGGATGCGTGGGAGGTTTCCGAGTGAGATAGGATATTTAAGAGCTGTAATTAGAGGTGGAAAATGAAGGGTTCCCTGAAGAAATTAACTTAAAGCCCTAATTTTTTTTTCTAGATTCACATACCGGTACCCCGAACTCTAGAGGCCAAACCGTATCGGTACACAGTACCGCTACGCAGTACCGGTATGCTTTTGTTTTTTTTGCCAAAATAATCCTGTTGAGCACACCTCTCCACTCCATTCCAACTCAGAACCTCCGTAGACATTTTACCACACTACTTATGACCACTACTCCATCCCGAAAAAAATGTACTCCACTTATAAACCACAATCCGAACTATGATGCCCAAATTATTATTGAAATTGCAAAGTGATTTAAACTTTTGATGCATTCAACATACAAGGAATGGATTTCTATTCTTAACTATCAAAATGAACACCCAAAATGCAAATCATATAATTAATAATCCAAACATTCCTAATTCATTTATAATATCAAAAACTTGAGTAATATTCCCCTATTCTGCCAGCATGAGGCTATCTAACACATTTCTTATATGATTGAACTAAGCACACATGAACAAGACCATAGTCATAGATACTAGTCTAAAGTATGCCCCTACAAATTCTTTTTCAACTCGTGTGTGTGTGAATTGAACAAGTAATTGGAGCATTTACGCAACATAATTCACATTCGATTAGCCTGCCAAAATCAGTTTCAATGCAACAATCACCAGAGGTCACTCTCAAACAATGAAATGCACTCAAGTTATCCTAGTATGCACTCCATGTGTACATGTGAGATGGAATCTTGTGTTCAAAACAAAGTGTGCTCACATGTAATCAAAAAATGAAATTCATATATGAAATTAAGTGACTTTGGCATAATCTCATGAAAAGAATGCTAGGGCATTAGGTAGTAAGACTAACTCATTATTTTCTTTAAAATTATGCACCTCCCATGATTTTCTAGATCACTTAGTACTTTAAATGTTATAATGGGGCCTTGGGGCGATATTAAGGCAAAAGAAACGACGAACAAGGGATACAAAGATGGTTGTTTCAAGTGCATGGTATTGATTTCAAAAAGATCTCCCTTTCCATGGGATTATCATTCTCACCACATCAGCGCGCTCTTTGTTTCTTTACATCATTTTCGTTAACATTTTCTTTTTCTTTTGATAATTCTTTTTTTCTTCTAACCCCTTTCCTTCCTTTTCTTGGATTTTCATTCTTTTTCATTGAACTCTTTGAGTTTCAACATCATTCATCCCTTTTGTTTGAGTTTCTACACCACCCTTCCTTTACTTTTGCAATCACACATATTTGGCTTCAAGGAACAACCAAGGTAAGGTAGATATTTCTTAATTTCATTGGCTTGGTCAAATGGGTGGCATAGAAACGAATTTAAATTGGGCTCAATCACGGCACTAGGGATAATATTTGCACATGAAAGAGGCAAAGGCTCAAAGCATTCAAAGATGGCCTATAATCACTTCCAGGTCCGCGTGGGAAGGCATTGTACATTCAAGACTAGTCAGTACTATCCAAATGCACCTAACCGAAACATGAATAATGAGACAATTGAACAAATTTGACATTGAAAGATTGTTCATTAAGTAAATGTAAGTTCCCTCATAAAAAAGAATTGGTAGTAAAGGTCTCATGGGTCCTTACTAATCTCCACTACTTAAGTCAAGCCTAAAATATGAATCCAATCCGTAAATTGCTGAAATTAAACATTCAAGAGGGCACATACAGTTGAGTTCAAAAACAGATATATATGTGATACTCACGCATAGGATTCACTTCTATGGTATGCTCATGTGCTCAAGGTTCAAAACAAAATCTAACCTATCATCCACTCCACACACTCCTTATAAGGGAATGCATGTAAAACCTAGGGAAATTTAAAATTTTTCTGAAAAAAGTGTAAAATGGTTATTTACCACCCTTATGTGTCTTTAAAATACTCATGTTCTAGAGCTTGGAAGAGGAAACGGTCTTCGCCATTGGACTCGCATCGCGAAATATACTTGTCATGTTAAATTTTGTCGAATTTTGAGATGGTCAGATCTTACACGTTGTTCAAGGTGACTGTTTGGCAAATGACCTTTTAAAGGTCCCAAAGAAGGGAAATTTTAAAATTTCCTTATATTAAGTTAAAGTTCCAATAAAATTTATTTGAACATAATCTGAGATATAATGAATCATTTTGGGATGAAAAACGGACCCAAAAGTAGGAAATATGCGGTGCGATATGGACCGCACAATCGTGGCTATTAATATAGACTTAAAATCAAAATTTTTGTTAAAATATCTTATTTGATCATCACCTTGGCCAGCCATAGAGAGAAGAGAGAAAAAGGTTTGTCTTCAAGGCTTGTTTCTCCGATCCAAGAAGTTTCGTCGCACCAATCAACTTGGACCAAAAGTTAAAGTTGATCACCGCGACGAGGGCTACATCCACGTACCAATAAAAGTGGATTTCACCAAAGATCCAAAGAAAAGATTTTGAAAAAAACAAGTTCTTGAGCTATTGTTGGTGTTCTTGGAAGTTCTATCACTTTCTCCACGCTATAAGAGGTAGGGTTCTTCCTACCTTGGCTTTATTCCTCACTTTTGGGGCTGTTCTAGGGCCGGTTTAGGGGCTGAACTTATGTACTGCTATGGATTATTTTGGGGTGAAGTTATAGACTGTTTTGGAAAAGAAATTATGGACTATTTTAGGATGAAACATGAACTGTTTTGTGGCCCATTTAGGGCCTATTAAGTGGCTATTTTTTGACTGTTTTTGTGGTTGAAATGGGGCTGCATATAGGCTATTCAAGTGGACTATTTTTGGACAATTTTAGTGGCTAAAATTCGGCTGCATGTAGGTTGTCCAAATAGTCTGTTTTTGGGTCATTTTACGGACTGTTTTATGGTCATTGTACGGACTGTTTTTAGGCCATTTTACGGACTATTTTAGGCCGTTTTACAGACCATTTTTAGCCCATTTGACGGACTATTTTTAGGCTGAAATTGTGCCCTTGTGATTAAGTGTGTTATTAGCATAAATAATGTGATAACATGCTTGAAATTATTTTATGAAAATTGTCAATGTATATGCATGCTTGTGTTATATTGACATTATGGAAAATTATAGGAATTATATGCTTACGATATAAGTCTGCCATGGAATGTGTGAAATGCATTGAATGTGTTTATCATTGTGCAATAGGATATCATATTGCATATGCACGGTAACATCGCATTATGTGGGTGCGTGCATAGTTGCCGTTAACACCACACTTGGTGGGTGACGAGTGGACCCGATTAAGCTTGGTCGAAGACCTGGCCGAGTCCCACGGGTTGCATGGTAATTACGGTTGTGGTTAACAAGAAGGGACTAGAAGATCCCTCGGGTGTAAGGTCCGAAGATTGGGATACTCACTCACTTGGCTTGGTCCATGAAGCGTGTGGGTGTACGCGGAGCCCTTGGTGGAATTCCATAAATTTTGAATAGGTTGGAGACCGTTGGTGTAAGCCCATGCACATCCACCCCATACAAAGACCCTAGAATGGTAAAAGTCATTTGATGTATAACATAAATAACGATTCCATACACATTGGCACTTGCATGTGTTGAGGAGCTGGGAAGGGCTCTGGTTGGTTGACATGAGTGAGTCTCATCTCATTTCACGGCATGACATGATAAATTCCAACATTGAGGGCATATTCTTACTTGAAATGTTGATGTGAATATGAAATGTTGTATGAGAGCATTGCATGTGCACTTAGGTGGGGAGTAACCTCTATATGAATTACTCTACTAGGCGTGGCTCACCCTATAAAGGAAAATATTTCAGGTGCGGAATTTGTGGGATTTATGCCGGTGGATGGCTCTCATTCAGGGCCGCAAGGGTAAAGAAAGCCGATTTGTGGCATTTATAACTCCTTTGGTGAAACTTTTGGAGCAAACTAGTTTTGGCATATAATGAAATGTAAGAAATTGTAAATAAACTCACATGGACTGTTTTTAATATAACCTTGCCTATTTTTATATGAGTATAGATGAATGGACCCGGTGTGGTCAACTTTTACTTATGAATGGACCCTGTGTGGTCATTGTTTAATATTAGGCCTCGGATAGGTCATATGAATGCATGTTGCACATGTTGCGTTTTGGGTAGAGCTTTCCATACAACGGAGACTCTGCCCAATTTATGTTAAATTAAGGACGCCGATAAATGGGGCATAACGACATGATATCGAATTACTCGGTAGCCATCTGTATTTCGCAAGTTGATGGGTAATCAACTGACCCCCAAAATTTTGGGGTGTCACAATGCAGATCAACATTCAGATATTTTTCATCAACAATTTTCACATATTTTCACTAAAGTAAATAAAAAAAATATGTATGATATATGTGAAAAGTGAATTTTTCACCCCTAAAATTAGTGTAACATGTAAATGGTGCACCTCACCCCCAACTTGATTCATGCATTGTCCTCAATGCAACAAAAATATATGATACGCACTGAAAGACAGTAAAAAGATAGGTAGGGTTAGAGAACACCTCGCAATTGAGCTTCAACAAAAGCGTCAATATCTGAAACTAAGAAGCCCAATACTATACAACCTAAGAAAGTAAGTGACATGGAATAAAATTAACATACATAAATAAAAACAATTTTACACTTAAAAGCATAAACATTAGCTACTCCTCCACCAAATTCAGATACATGAGATCCGTCAACTCCTCCTCAACTTCTTGCTCTTCAGAACCCTCGAAGAATGGCTTAAGTCTTTGGCTATTAACATTGAATGTCTGACCATTCACAGGGTTGGTCACCTCTACATCTTCATTGGCGTAGGCCACCTTGACAAGATAAAGGCCATCCAAATGAGATCAAAGTTTTCTCCGAAAAATTGAGAGGCAAAAATTTTATAAGAACACTTTTTGGCTGGGCTCGAATGAATTTCGTATGATGGAATTATCATGAAAAATTTTAGCTTGTTCCTTTGAGATGTTGGAGCTCTCATACGCATCTCGTCGAATCTCTTCCAACTCATTCAGCTCTAACTTCCTATGATCACAGGTCATTCATAGATTAAAATTTAAAGTCTTGATGACCCAATAGGCCTTGGGTTCCATTTTGACTGGCAACTGGCAAGCCTTTTCATAGACAAGTGACTTGATCCGAAATGTGTATACCTAAGTACAGGCGGTTCAGTTGTAGTAATAATCCGGTTTGAGTCTGGAGTCGAATCCACGGGGAACTAGTTGTTTTGGTGTTTCAAAGTAATCAGTGAAGGAGACAAATTGATTGTAACCTTTGAGATTTTAGGATTGTGAGATGTGGGTGAGTTCCTTTAACATAATATTAAATTATTTCCAAGAAATTGTCTAGACAAAATATACGATTGATTCAAATGGCGGAGAAGTCACCCTATAGTTCGAGGATCGAGACATGTGGTCAACTATCCGGAATATTATCTTTTTGCTTGATAACTCAATTAACTCCCGTGTCAATAGCAAGTGAATCGGAAGATAAAGATGGATTGTGAGAATTAAAACTATGGTTCCAATGTCTTATAGAAATTTACAAGAATTGTTTGTACTAAGAGTTATCGCGTCCACAAACAAGCAACTGTTCCCACGTGACATCCAACCATGATTTCAATGCTCCATCCTTTTAAGTGTTCCCATTATCAAGCTTGATAATGGTGACGTTTAAATGGTAGTCATAAAGATCTAGTCGGGGTACTTGCCTTGAACCGAGGAGTCTTTCCATGTAAAAGTCATCCGTGTGATAGAAAAACCTTCGATTATACAAAGTACCTTAGCTTTGCTAGATGCAATCAATCATCCAATAAGCAAGGGGATATAAACATTAAGCATTAGAATAAAGCATCATATAATATCCGAATAATTACTACATGTCCTTCACCTCTTACTAAAGAGTGAATGAGAAACTACTCACTCTTCATAACTTTGGTAAAGCTAGAAAAGTGAATGATGCTCATCCCTCTAAGTAGAGGACTTCGCAAAGGAAAAATATAATTAACAAGGAGCTAATCTTCAACGAAGAATGAGTGAATCACGTTCCACCCTTCACAGCTTTGGTAAAGCTTTGAAAAAGTGGAAGAGTTTCACTCTTCTCAGCAAGAAGTGAGCTCAAATAATGAAAGTGCAAGACATAATTAAAAGCGTGTATGTAAAAGCATAAATGTAAAGACTGGAAGTAAATAAAGACATAAATGTAAAGACTAAATGTAAATCAAGAACATAAATGTAAAGACTAAAATGTAAATAAAGGAATTACAACTCTTAAGCAATTGTAAATGTAAGCATTAACGGAAAGAAAAGGAATGGGGATTTAACTTCCCCACTATCTAGCAAAGAAATAATACTAAGACAAAATAGAAGAACTAAAAATGAGAAGTGTTGGCTACCAAGTATTTTGTGCTAAGTCCCCCTTCTCCCACCCCAAACTAAGGGTATATATAGGCAAGGAGAAAGCAGGGGAAGGGGTAAAAGAAAAGAGCTGGGCGTCAAATTCAAAGTAAAAAGCCAACCACTCTGCAGGCAGTCTGTCCACACCGTTTGAACGGTTTGGGCATTCGAACGGTTTTTATGTCTTTGCTCTACATCGTTCAACGGCAGATGCTATCACTATCTACCATTCATGTCAGAAGACACGAGGTTTTCTTGTGCAAATCTTTCTCCAGGTCTCTTGTGCAAATCTTCCTCCAGGTCCCTTGTACAAAGCTCCCTCAAAGTCCAAGCAAAGTATGACTGCTCTGTCTCTCCAATAATTCCAGGGAGCGTTCGAACGGTTTGGGCGTTCGAACGTGGCACTCAAGTGCCGGGCCTTCTGACTGCAAGTCTGCAACACGTCATGTCTTCAGTCAGTCTGATCTTGTCCTTGCTCCAGTGGTCGTTCGAACGGTGGTTACAAACGTTTGAACGGTTTCTCTGTTGCTCAGGACTTTGGTGCTTGGCTGCTTCATGGTCTGTAACAGCTAGCTTGGTTTCTTACCACCGTTTGAACGATTATGACATTCGAACATTGGTTCTTTCTTCAAGGCTTTTGCAATTTGTTCCCTAATGAGTTGTTTTTGCCTTTAATGGCTCTTTTTGATAACCTTGAATCCTTGTTCATTTTATGACCTAAAACCTCATCAATTAAACTCCATCAAAGTACAATTAGTCTGAAAAGGGGTATAGGAATATGTTATATTTGAGTATTAAGAAACAAGCCGGTAGGGAGACATGCCTAAAATAGTTTTAAAAGCAGTGTGGTATGCCGATAGGCATTGGTCAATCTATCGGATCAATCCTTCCTATTTGGGTTAACCTTTTTTTCTAGAATGTTCTTGTTCTCCCTATTGGCTAGCTCGGCTTGGCCATTTGTTTGTGGGTGATAGACAATAGATACTTTGTGAGTGATGCTTTATTTGAACATTAGAGATGCAAATGGCCTATTACATAAATGTGATCAACCATCACTTATTATTGTACAAGGCATTCCAAACCTCGAAAAGATGTTCTCCTTGAGAAACTTGACTACGACCTGGTGGTAATTAGTCTGGGCCAAGATAGCCTCCACCCACTTGGACAAATAGTCCACTGCTAGGAAGATGTACAAATAAGCAACAGACATAGGGAAACCCATGAAGTCTATGCCCCAACAGTCGAATATTTCTATGACATGCACATAGGAAAGGGTATCATGTTTCTTTGGATCACGCTACCCAAACGTTGGCATCTGTTACATCCCTTACAAAATGAAACACAATCTTTGATAAGAGAGGGCCAGTAAAAACCTAATTGGAGAATTTTAGCCGAAGTCTTTTTCGCTGAAAAATGTCCACTGCATGCTTGTGATTGGCAAAATGCAAGGATGTCCGGATGTTCATTCTCTGGTACACCTCTTCTCATGACTTGGTTGGGGAAGTACTTGAATAGGTACGGGTTGTCAAAGTAGAAGTACTTCACATCTGCCATAAATTGTCTTCGATCTTCTAGGCTCCATTGTAGTGGTATCTGTGCTGTTGCAAGATAGTTACATATAACAGGATTCCAAGAACATACATAATGAATTGAAGGCTAATGATTGTCATGGAAAAAATCGGGAATAGAAATGTGCTCATCAACCACTTGCACCACAAGTCAGGATAAATGATCCGCCACCACGTTCTCAACTCCTTTATTGTTCTTGATCGTCAAGTCGAATTCTTGTAGGAGTATCCACCTAATGAGTCTCAATTTCGCATCCTGCCTAGACAACAAATACTTCAAAGCAAACTGATCAGTAAAGACAACAATAGGTGAACCAATGATGTAAGAACAGAATTTATCTAAGGCAAACACTACCACTAGCAACTATTTCTCAGTGGTAGTGTAATTCATCTGAGCCTCATTCAGTATATTACTAGCATAGTGTATCAATACGGTCTATTTTCCTCCCTTTGACCGAGCACTGCACTGACCGCGTAATCACTCGCGTCGCACAAGAACTCAAAAGGTAGATCCCAATTGGGTATTCGCATGATCGGAGGTGTGACTAGCATGCTTTTAAGTTTTTTAATGGATGCCTCACAATCATCCAACCACTCAAATGGGACCTCCTTAGACAACAGGTTTTTCAATGATCAGGCCAATGCACTGAAATTCTGTATGAATCGACGATAAAACCCCGCATGGTCCAGAAATAACCGGATGCCTTTGATGGCTCTCAACATGGGGAGGTTAGAGATGGCATCCACCTTGGATTTTTTGACTTCAATACCCCTTGCTGAAACTATATGGCCAATCACAATTCCTTCGGTCACCATAAAGTGACACTTTTCATAATTTAAGACTAGATTCTTCTCCTCACATCTTGTTAGAACTTTCTCCAAGTTTTCCAAACAACCCTCGAATGAATCCCCAAACACTGAATAGTCATCCATGAAAACTTCTACTATCTTTTCCACCATGTCACTAAAAATTCCCATCATGCAGCGTTGAAAGTTTTCGGAGCATTTCTTAGTCCAAACGACATGTGGCAGTAGGCAAAGGTACCATAGGGGCACGTGAAGGTGGTCTTCTCTTGATCCTCCAAAGAAATCTCGATATGATTGTAGCCGGAGTATCCATCTAAAAAGAAGTAGAATAGATGCCTTGCTACTTTTTCTAGAAGTTGATTGAGGAATGGGAATGGGAAGTGGTATTTTCTTGTGCAAGCGTTCAACTTTCGGTAATCAATGCACAACAACCTTTATCCGGTGATTGCTCTTGTAGGTATAAGCTAATTCTCATCATTATCAACCACCGTAACTCTGGATTTCCTAGGTACTACTTGCGTGGGGCTAACCCACTTACTATCGACAATTGGAAAAATGATCACCACATCTAGTAGTTTCGGAACCTCATCCCTCACCACCTCCTTCATGAAGGGATTCAACCGTCTTTGTGGTTGTCGGGAAGGTTTGGAATTCTCCTCAAGATATATACGGTGGGTGCAAATGAGAGGGCTTATCTCGTTAATATTCGTAATTGTCCACCTAATTGCTCCTTTATGCTTTCTCAATACCTCCAAGAGTTCTTTTTCTTGTTCCACGTTCAAAGTAAACCAAAAATATTTCACCTTCCCAAGATTGGCATACTTCAAATGGGAGGGCAAGAGTTTCTACTCCAAGTTGGGCTTTTGTTCATCCAACGAAATTTTTATATTTTCTCGATGGGGTAACTCCTTGAATGTAGGGATCCACCTTTCCATCCCTTTCAAATCTTCTACATCCTCTTGCTCATCATAATTCTCAAGATCCATAATTCCTTCTTCCTTGAATTTCAACATCACCTCCATCTCCAAGTGTTCCTCAACCAGAGTGTCAATTTTATTGATCTCACTTACTTCCTCATCATCATCTGGTTGCTTTGCCAAGTTGAATACATTGAGCTTCATTGTCATATTCCCAAATGCCAACTTCATTAGACCGTTCCTACAATTTATCAAGGCATTGGATATAGCAAGGAAGGGTCTTCCATGTATTACAAGAATTTTGGAGCAAGGGTTAGCAACAGGATGAGTTTCTAGCACAATGAAATCAACAGGAAAATTAAAATTATCCACTTAAACCAAAACATCCTCAACCACTCCCTTTGGTGTTCGATTACTTCAATTGGCCAACTGAAGAGTGATTGAGGTTGGCTTCAACTCTTCAACTTGGAGTTGCTTGTACACCGAGTAAGTTAGGAGATTGACACTAGCCCCCAAGTCAAGCATTAATTGCTCCACCCGGTAACTCCCTATTGTGATAACAATGGTAGGGCAGTCAAGCTCTTTAAATTTTGGTGGGGTGTTTGTCCTCAATATTGAGCTCACTTGCTCGGTGAGGAATGCTTTCTTGTCAACATTCAATTTCCTCAACACTGTGCACAAATCCTTCAAAATCTTTGCATAAGAGGGGATTTGCTTTATAGCATCCAGAAGCAGGATGTCGATCTTAACCTATTTGAACATCTCAAGAACATCAGAATAATTAGCCACCTTCATGGGTGGCTTCAAACAGTTAGGAAATGGAGCAAGAATAAGAGAAACAATCACACTATCATAAAATAATTTATTTTCCTCAACTACTTGACTTTCTTTCTTTTCACTCGACTCACCCTCATCAGTGTCACCCATGGTCTCTTTTTCTTTTTGCAATGTGGTTTTGGGTGAAACCTTTGGCACAACAGATTTATCGATTTGTTTGCCACTACGAAGGGTGGTGACTGCCTTGAGTTGCTCACAACTCTCCCTGGTGTTCTCGAAAGACTCAATCACATGTTATCCTTTAGGGTTTTCTTGGGGATGAGCAAAGAACTTCCCCTTTTCTTATTGTGACAACCCTATGTGATTTGTGATCTTTGTGAGTTGAGCTACCATGTTGTTAAGAGTTATGATAGTTTTGTTGTTGATGGCAGTTTGGATTTGGATGAAGCACGTCCTCCAAGTTCCTCTTATGGAGAGGTTGGTAGGTAGAAGAATTGGATGGTCCTTGTTAGGAGAAGCTTTGGAGAGGTGGATTTTTTGGAAAATTTTGGGGTGGTTGTTTTGACGAATATCCTTACAGATTAGACTGGGCATATTGGGAGCTAGATGCTTGCCCTTAACCTTGGTATTGATTTTTCCTCGAAGGTGCGGGTGATGAATATGCATTAGAACCATGAGGACTGGGATTCTCTTTTCTCCAACTAAAATTTGGGTGATTGCTCCAACCCGGATTATAAGTGTTCGAATGTGGAGAAAATGATTGCCTTGTTTGGTTAAATGCATACACTTGCTCATGGTACGCTTGCTTAAGCGTTGGAATGTTGGGACATTCCGATATGAAATGCTCCTCATTCTCACAAATTGAGCAAAACTCGTCGGTCCTTGACATATGTGACACTTCATGCCTCCTATTGACCTCAAGACTCTCAACTTTCCTTGATAATTTGGCTATTTTTTAAAACAAGTGTTCCCAGTCTGTCAATTCATAGATCCCTCCCTCTTGTGGTTGACTACTACACGGAGACATCCTAGCTACATCATTGGGATCCCTAACATCCAAGGATTGTGTATTTTGGGCCAGTGTACTAAAGTAGTCCAGGGCCTCATCAGGGTCTTTGTATAAGAACTTGCCATTACACATCATGTCAATGAATTATCTATGGCTTGGTGTAATTCCTTCATTGAAGAAACTTACGAGTTGTTATGATTCAAAGCCATGGTGTGGTATGGATTGTATCAAATCCTAGTAGAGATCCCATCATTGATAGAACTGCTCATTGGGCTTTGCAAAAAAAGAAGTAGTTCTGTGAACCAAAAAAAATTTATTCAAAAATTCAGAAAGCATTTGAGTCCAAGTGGTAATGGATCAAGGTCGTAAGGCATACAACCATGATTTGGCTCTATCACCGAGATAGAAAGGAAACAATTTTAATTGAGCTATGCCTTCTATAACATAGTTAGCATTGAATGTTGTAACTATATCCTCAAACTCCATTATGTGCAAGTAGGGGTTTTCATTTTCAATCCCACGGAATGTAGGAAGTAGTTGCAACATCCACGGCTTAACTTTGTAGAGATGAGCTTGGACAGGTAAATGGATGTATGAGGGTGTGGTGCTACGGGTTGGTTGAAGGAAATCCCTCATGGACCTCACTGTAGGATCCATTTGGATGTTATTCCCTTCGTTCATGGGAGGGGGTAATGCATTTTAGGATTTTGCACTCTAGGTTTGGGCACTCCACCACCCCTTTGAATGTTTGGATTGGCACCGACATTATCAAAATTATCACCCGCATCCTCGGGTAGGTCTTGGTCAATATTCATGTTGGGGTCTATGGGTTGTCTAACCCACCGGTGTTGTTCGTTCCATCCCCACATGCAACAACTTATCGACAAATGAAATTATACTCAAACAAAAATGTATAAATGAAACAACGTACCTTAGCCCATGATGAAAATCACACGACTTACCTCCGTTGTCTGAAAATCACTTTCTTGATTCGACACTTGCCTTCCCCGGCAACAAAACCAAAAATAATTGGTTTATTCCAATGCTATTCCTAACCTCTTAACATCTTCCCTGAATGTATGTATGATGTGTGAGCAAAAGGGAGGGGATTGTCACGCTCCCTTGGAATGGTGTCAAAAGAAAGGCAAGGAAATGAAGATGTGGGTGTACAAAAATGCTCTCCAAGTGCAAGGAGACTTTTGCGAGTCGTGTTTTACTTGGAAGAATTCCATGTTCGTTTCCTCGGGGAAGGATGCGAATCGTTTGAAAATGATTTCGGTGGTAAGAAAGTGTAAAAACCTTTGTGGATTTGTAGATTGGTTTGTGAGTGTAGTTTGACGAAATAGAATGAGAACAAGTGTTTGTGATCCAACTTTCCCAAATATTTTAATCCAAATTATCTTTTTCTTGATTTCTTCACCTTCCAAGTCTCCTGATCCTCATGTAATGTGTGCATTTCTTCACCACTGATTCACACTTAGTTGCAAGGTTCCAAAAGCCATTATTTACGTAATGATTACCTACAACATCAAAATTTTAACATTATTCATAAATTTTACAAACTCTAAGTAATTCAATGCAAAGTTAAGTAAAAAATACATGTAATGAGGTCGTTAAATAAGTAATATTACACACTCATCAATGAAAAATTTATAAAAATACCTATCGGTAGAAGACATGCAAGACGTACGGGTAGAAGACATGTTAGAACTATAGGTAGAAGATATGTAAGACCTACAGGTAAAAGACATGTAAGACCTACTAGTAGAAGACATACAAAACCTATCGGTAGATGGCCGTACTGGAAAGTACCTGCTAGTAGGTTTATGACGTTCTATCCGTAGGTATTGCCCAAATTTTTTAGAAACCTCTGATCTTCTAAACTATACCCTGACATGTTTTACACCCCATGATGCTCTTCTAACACCTAAAGTCAGATTTGAAATAGGAGAGAGGGGAGAAGCAAGAAGATGAAGATAGTGGTCGGAAGAACATGGGAGTACCATGCTTTAACTTACTTTGGAAGCTTTGCTAATAACCTCTGCCCACAAGCAACTTACCTCAGCACACTGAAAGGTAGAGAAAGGGTGATGGATTCAAAAAAAGAGCTCTCCTACACATATTTTTCATATCATCAACCTTTTAGAAAGTGAACGAGGCTACCTAAGCATAAGAGTAGTGTAGATAGAGAAAGCTAGGGTTCTTACTTTACCTTCACCATTTGCATTCTTGTAAGTTTCAATCTACATGTAATCTTACTTTCCAGCACATTACTATTCTTTCAAGTTGTATTGATTTTAGCTAGGGTCTAGTTTTATTGCTTGTATTTGAGTATTATCTCTTTAAGCTTTACATTTTGTGTATGAATACTATTTCTTTTGTAGTTTAAACTTCTTCTTACCTTAATGCAAGTCTATGTTTGATTTCAATAACATGTTTTTGTCTTTAATATTTGTTCTTGCCTTTATCAGGGGTAGTTAAAACTTTTAGTTGGCTAATCCAAGAGGAATTTGCACTTGGGTATGTGATATTGACTCTTTTTCATTCTTGCTTTGTGTGCATACGTGGTTGTGAGCTGTTGATATACTATAGACTTTTCATGGGGTATGCTTTTGCCAAACACAACTACATTAGTCCCTCATTTTCTATGAATCAATCAAACACCGAGACACCGTTGGTTGAATGAAATGAGTCTATTTGGCATACCCATTGGAATGAACTATATGGATTAGTCAACCATCTTTTCACTTGTATATTTCTTAAAACACAAATTACCAAACTTCAAATCATAAGATTTTCAATTTTCACTTTTCACAAATCACTTTTAAAAACACTTGACATCGCCTTCCTTGAGGAGACACCTTGGAATACCCATTCCAAGTAAATCATGACATTGCAAGTCTCTTTATGCTTGGGGATCAGTTTTTATCAGTAATTAGCACAAAACATTGCATATTTTGTATGCTAATGTGCCCTTTTATACTTGCTTTTGTTGTGAAATTTAGGAGAAATACTGTTAATCATCTCTTTATTGGAGTTTTGTGTAAATGAAAGTAAAATAATGTAAATGTTGTTACTTAAGCCCCCATTGAATTGTTTAAAGTCAATAAAGATGAGGGGGTAGCTTAAAGAAAGGTTTGGAGGGTGATGAAACCAAGAAAAATGCAATTTGGATGAAAACCTTCTGGTAGGTTTGGCTTAAAACCTTCTAGAAGGTTTTGCCTTGGACTACCTATTCACTGCCAAAACCTTTAGAAAGGTTTTGCCTACTGGTTTCTTCATCTTACAATTCCTGCACAAACCTTCTGGAAGGTTTTGTAACACCCCGTATTTTCTTTTTTCTATATTTGTATAGATATATCCATAATAAAATATTGTTGTGAATGTGTGGATATGTATAATAAGGGAAGGATAAACCATATGGATTTTTAATACTAGGATAAATACTAGAGACGCACATTGATTGGCAAGTTTGAGCTTTAGAGACGTTGAAACATGAAAATGGGGATTAGATGAATTTCTAAATACTTTTAGGTCAAGATAAGGTTTCCATTGAATCCGGAAGGTCGAAAAACCTTGGGGAAGGTAATAGGAAGTGCATTGGAAACTAGGTAGACGGAAGAAGAATCTGTCTGCTGATTAGTACCGGTACTGGGTACCGGTACCCCGTTTACAGAAGGTTTTTGGTACCGGTACCCTTATTCCAGAAGGTTTGTAGTACCGGTACTGGGTACCGGTACTAAATGGTACCGGTACCGGGTACCGGTACACCCGATAAAAATCTGTACGTCTCAACACGCGACGTGGTCCAACTTTTGGGCCTATAAATACTTTAGGCCGCCTCCTTAGTCGTCCATTACTCATTCTAAACCCTAGATAACTTGAGAGAGAGGGAGAGAACACAAGATCAAAGAGAAAAACAAGAGATTAAGGGTAGATTCAAGAATCAAAACCCTAGTTCTTCAAGATTCAAGGTAGGGGGTTTTCTCTCATTCACTTACATTGAGGCTAGGGCTCATATATATGTAATCTTTTCACCTTAGATTATACATGTATGTTATATAATCATTGTTTCTCAACATCTTGTGACTATTACCATGATTTAAACAAAAATTATTGTCTGATCAAACCTTGAATCCCTTTTCTTGCTTAAAAACCCTAGATTTCAAGATAGATGAACTTTTCTCTAAATTGTTCTTAATTATTGATTTCCAATACTTAGAGTTTGATATTACATAACCAAATGATGCTACAATGATCTCTTGTGCATTTTCTTTAATTATCCTAGGGCATACATGAGAAAATGTGGAATTTGGTAATTCCTTGAAATTGTTGTGAATTGAGCTTATTCTCGGTTTTCTTATTGTATGGGTGTTGCGATGGACTTGAATTACCTTCGAGAGATGCCGTAGAGTGTTAGAGGTTAGTCTACCCCAATGGGGGGTGAGATGGTTGCCTAACACTTGTAGTGGGTTGTCATTTGGTTATGCAACCACTATCGTTCACTGGAGTTCGAACAAGGGATAGTATACTTTTCCTAGGAAGGGACTCGGGATGGTGAACGCCTCTTTCTTGGGATGGTGAACGCCTCTTTCTAAAGTGCTTGTGATTGTGATTGTAATTGGTGGACTAGGTATAATCGTAGGGTAGATTCATGGGAAGCAAACATCATACATGGTACGAGGATGAACCGAAAAAAATTGGAAGTTTGCTAAACTAAATTTTTGTGATTTATTTATTTAATTATTGCTACTGTCTAAACTTGAGATCTCTTTTCAAATATCCCTGTTTTATTTCCAAGATTATATATGTTAATTGTGAAATGAGACCGACCGTTTCCATGTTTTTAAAACCTTGTTTGAGTTTGGGAGAAATGTGGCTACAGAGCTTCGTGCTCACCCCCTTACAAATTACATTTTTCCGATGTGGTGCTAGAGGAGGATCTCGACATCGAAGAGCCGGGGCATTGGGAGGCTCCCCTCGAGGAGAACATGGATCCCGATGTGGACATGTAGAGCAGTAGCTGCTTTTGTACTAGACTAGGACATCCTTTGAATATTGTGTAGTCTAGTTTATTTTGTAAATTTCCGCTGCGCTATAAGAGTAAATTTTTATTTGGAATGTAAATGCCAAAGATGGCATATTCTTTTGGGATATTTATGTAAACATTATGAATCATTGCTTGAGGTTTCATTTATTGATGATTTATCTTAGCGCTCTCATGGTATGAATGGTTATTGAATGTAATGCCGCCCAGGGTGTATTTTGGGGTGTTACAAAGTTGGTATCAGAGCCTAGGCTTTAGGTCTTACATGGGAGCTGTAGGTTATGGATTACCACTAGGGAAATAGAATTAGGTTGATTAAGATTGTTGATCTAAATTTTACACGAGTCTGATACTTTGGTTTAAATCGACAATTAGGATGTCTTGTACATCAAAGAACTAAATTGTGAATTGATGTGCAGGATGGACGGTGTACGAGGACGTGGACGTGGGCGAGGTCGTGGAGACCAAGTGAATCCACTACCACCACCTCCCGATGCCATTAATGGCATCTATCAGTGCTTAAGGGAGCTCACCACTCTGGTGCAACACCAGAATGGGAACAACAACAACCACAACCACAATGGTGGAGCTCATCCCCTAGCCCAAGTACCGGACAATGGGAATGAGAATCGACGGATGGTGGTTCTTAGAGAATTTCTACGCCAACACCCACCTACCTTCCAACGGAGCTCCAATCCCTTAGATGCGGATATATGGATCCGCAGGGTGAGAAAGATTTGTAATGGGATGGGGATCGTCGAGGACCTTCGGGTGGGCTTGGCTACCTACTTGCTGGAAGGGGAGGCCGATCACTGGTGGGAGTCAGTGAAGAGGAGGAGGAACACCGACACGCTCGTTTGGGAGGAATTCGAGCAAATTTTCAATGACAAGTATTTTCCAGAGTCGGTCCGAGATAGGATGAGCGCAGACTTTCTTGCCTTGCGACAGGGTAGTAT
>CM042202.1:4578130-4688974 GCA_023539305.1 Ilex asprella | reverse complement strand
TAGGACATCCTTTGAATATTGTGTAGTCTAGTTTATTTTGTAAATTTTCGCTGCGCTATAAGAGTAAATTTTTATTTGGAATGTAAATGCCAAAGATGGCATATTCTTTTGGGATATTCATGTAGACATTATGAATCATTGCTTGAGGTTTCATTTATTGATGATTTATCTTAGCGCTCTCATGGTATGAATGGTTATTGAATGTAATGCCGCCCAGGGTGTATTTTGGGGTGTTACAGGTTTGTGTCGACCTTCCCAAAGGTTTTACCCAGATTACCCAGACAGCTTGTAAGTTAAGCTCTGCCATTTGGGGGTCAAAATTACACTTCTCCAACAAGTCCCTTGACATCCCTTACACATCTACAAGCCTCCCCTCACCTCACCTCTACTTGAGCTTTGAAGGCCACGACATTTATGAGGAGGAGAGTGAAGAGGCAATGTAAGAGATGAAGGCTAGGCCTGTCCTAGCCTACTTGATCCCATCCAATTAGCCCCCTCTTGATTGGAGACCTTTCACATGCCTAAGAAGCTCTCCATGGATGAAAAATACAACATTCATTACACAGAGAGAGATATCATATTGCATTGTAGAGAGAGAAGCTCTAGATAGAAGACATAGTTAGAGAGGAAGCTTAGATTTTTACATTTCTTCCATCCATTTCTCTTATAATCCCTTGTAAGACTTTGTAAGCTTCATTTATCGTCTTTAATGTCATTTATTTCTAGTACATTTCATGTTTAGTTGAGTATCTTAACTTCTACCATTAATAAATTTGAGTTTTCAACATTTCAAGCTTTCAATGGGTATTAAATGCATTTTTCTATAGTTTTGCGTTTTCTTGCATTAGTTTAAGTTCCAAGCTTCATTTCTATTCAATGTCTCTTCATTTCATTAATGTTATCGCTTTAAACATGGGTAGCTAAGCTTATGGTTGGTTAATCAAAGAGAAACCTCCTCTTAAGTATGCCATTTCAACTCATTTTCTTTTCTCCTCGTAGTGTACATAGATTCGGTTTGACAAGGTCGAGTGTAGACGTGGTTGTGAGTCTTTGATATCCCATAGACTTGTCATGGGGTATTCTTGGATCCTCACCTCCATCTAGTCCTTTACTTCCCACGAATTAATCGAACATCTAGACACCATTAGGGGGAAGGTCTTGAGTTAAGTTGGCATTCCCATTGGAATGAACCATTCAGATTAGCCAACATTTGTCCCATTTAAATCCCATCAAGATATAAGAACAAACCAAACTCAAACAACAAAAGATTTTTACACTTTGCCCTTTTTCACCAAAATCATCTTCAACACGATTCACCTCCTTCCCTAAGGAGACGACCTTGGAATACGATTTTCAAGTAAAACACAACACTCAAAAGTCTCTCTGTGCATTGGGAGAACTTTTGTGCACACACACACACACACACCTTTCATTCATCCACCACTATTTTGTTGTCCTTTTTCTCACATCATTTCAATGAAGAGTGTAACGCCCCAAATATCACCCTAGACGGCATTACATTCTAATAACCATTAAGCATGAGAGCACTAAGTAATCCATCAACATTACATCAACAATTTATATTGTACAAAATTCGGGTAGAGTCTCCCTTGTACGGGGAGCTCTACCACAAAATTCAACCTATGCAATTCTACTATAATGACCACACTGGGTCCATTTACTTACCATAAAATTAATTCATCAAATTTACATGTTATCCCAAAAGAATAGGCCAAGCTATGGCCTTTGCATCCCCAAAATCAAATAATTATGATAATGCAGCGGAATTACAAAATATGGCTAGGCTTTACATTGTTTCAAAATAATACCCTTGTCTAGAACAAAATGTAGTGTCCAGCTAAGAGTCCTCCCCGGGATCCACACTCCCGTCTTGCTGAATCTCCCAGAGTCCTAACTCCTCCTCAAGAGTACAATCTGAAATATTTGTAGGTAGGGGGTGAGTACAATACTCTGTAGGAAAATCCTTCCAAACCCATTCACAGTTTTGAAATCAAGTAAAACAGGTAGGTCTCATTTCGCACATACATATCAATGAATTTTGAAATAAAATAAGGACATTTTAAAAGAGATCTCAAGTTTGTGCAATAATAAAGAATTGGAAGAGAATAAAATCAACTTTAATTGGCAAACAATTTCCAACATAATCCAATCCACCATACACCATTTCCCATACTACCCGAAACTCTTGGAGAAATAATATTTGGTACAAAGAATAATAATTTCTATTTGGTACCACTCAAGTAGGCTGTCGCTTCTCATGAATCTGCCCAACGATTCTACCTCGTTCACCTATATCTCTTTAGGAAGGGTGTATACCGTCTCCAGTGGCACTGATGAAATCCTTCCAAGGATCTAGTATACTAACCCCTTTTGTCTCGAAAGTGAACAATGATGGTTGCTCTCACAAACAACAATCCATTACGGGCATTAGGTAACCATCTCACCCCCACTGGGATAGACTAACCTCTAACACCCTACGGAAGATCTCGAAGTAATCCAAGTCCCTCACAACACCATACACAAGAGTAGCATACCAATAATATACTCAAAACCTCATATATAAGCAATTCCACAACTTTCCCAACTTTCACAAGCATTGTACATAATAAAACAATTTAAGGAAATTTACTCATTTCGAAAATCATGTTAAAAAAGACAAGTTTAAAGGAAATAGGCATGAGATCATCAATACTATCATTTTAATACCCAACACAAAGCTCTAGCATTTTAGAAATCAAGAGGATGTGAAGATATGGAGAGAAATCCATATTTCCCCCAAAAACTAGGGTTTGATAGATTTCAAACCATTATTTTGTTCAAATCATGTGAATGTTTGTAAAAATACTAAGAAACAATGAACCCATAACAAATACATACTATTTAGAGTCAAAACATACATGTATAATAACCCTAAAATCATTGGATGAAAATAGAAGAAAACCCTACTTTGAATCCAAAAATTTTGAGCTAACCCAAGCTCTAAAGATCTTCTTCCTCCCTTCTCCTTCTCCTTCTTGTATTCTCTTAGGGTTCTAAAAGACGTGGGTAAGGGTGTGGTGAAAGGGTATAGGAAGAGGGGAGAAGAATGGTATTCTTGAGAAATTTCGGTTTTAATTTTTATGAGGTGTGAAGCTATCTTGATCTTGGTGTTTTTTCCCTTTCTTTATCTCCTCCTAGGGCTCTAGGATGTTTGTGGTGAGAATAAGATGAATAATGGGGCAAAGGCTTCAGAGAAGCGGTACCAGTACTGGGTACCGGTACCGGTACCGTTTAGCTACTGGTTTCGGGGTATCGGTACCAGGTACCGGTACCATTTGACTGCTTCGACTTTCAGTGCAGTTTTGAGCCATTAATAGGTCGAATTGGAAAATGTTTATTAGAGACACTTTTGTATCCCTTGATGTCTACTATCTACTATCAAAATTTCAGATCAATTGGATATAAGGATAAAAAGTTATGGTCAAAATACTAAGAGGTGTCCAAAATATTTTATACCCAAAATTTACGTAATTTGTGTTTTTATTCCGGAGTACTTCCAAGCTTCCAATGCACCTCATATTACCTTTTCCAAGGTTTTTCGACCTTTCGGATTCAATGGAAACATTATTTTGACCTAAAAACATTTAGAAACTTATCTAATAACTATTTCCAATCTCAAACGCCTTTGAAACTTAAACTTCCCAAATCTATTTGTCTCCCAATTATTCATTTCTAATGTTTTAACCTATGTGATTCATTCTTACATCATTATACATATCCTCATTTTCACAACAATTATCTATCATATAACTATATACATATATAAAATAAAATACGGGGTGTTACAAAGAGTGACACTTCCTTTCACAGATAAGTCATATACACACTTGATTGTGATGTGCGAAGATTAGAGAACACAACAGAAACCATCAAGCACTCACACACACGCATTTTTATTCATCCACACGATTTTCTCCATTTTTTGCATTTGAACCTGAGGGAGAGTGACACCCACCAACTCATCTAAGCCATATACTCACAATTCAAGTTCGTGTTTGGAGATTAGGAAAAACGACCAAAAATTTTTGGCGTTGTTGCCAGGGAAGGCTAAGCATCGTGTTTTCTAAGGTGATTTGGGATGGCATAGGTATGTTTTTTGATTTTCATCATGGGCTAAGGTATGTTGCCTTGATTGTAAATAGTTTGTTGTTGTTTGTGTTTTATGTTATGTTTCATAATTTTTATGATAATTTGTTAAATGCCCCAAATTTTGAAAAGTTGTGTGAGATTTTTTTGAGTATGAGCACATCACTAGTGAGTGCCCATTAAATTATACAGTTCAAGACTTTGTATGTGAAAGATCAATTTTAATATTTGCCCCTAAAATTTTTTACCTTGACCATTATGTTGCAACGAGTTATCCGAGTTGTGGTTGGAAGAACGAACTTTATAATTTTTCATTCAATCTCACACCATGAAATAAATTTTGCCACTATCCAACATATGAAGACTCACTCGAACAAAATTTGGAAAATACTTTTGCAAGTTTATCCTAAACCAAATGGAAGTCAATGCCCAAGTAGCCCAACAATTGTCTAAAATTAGAGATGACCTTATTGCATTGACTAATGCCATAATCACTAATTGGGAAGAACAACATCTTGAGCTTAGTCAATGTATTGAGGATGATAATTTCTATGGAAAGAAAATTGATGTTGAATCTTCCACTGCTCTTGATTGTGAAAAAATTAATGAAGTTGTTATCTCACATTAGGCTAATATGCCCAAGGTCTATTTGCCATAAAAGAGTGGTGTTGATGTTCACAAATTTCAACATGGGGAGGGCATTAAAATGGAGTTAAGCATAAAAATTTATAAAGAGAAATTGTATACTCCATGATTAAAATTACGTCATCCCAATCTGTTTTGTTGAGAAGTTTGAATAATGATCTTTTGTATTGTTAGATAAATTGGTTGAGAAAGGCATTTATACAACAAAAAAATTTTAAATTCAAAAAAATCCATATACGCAAGCTCATATCCAAATTGACGCCATATGGGCCATGACATGGGCCGGGGCCGAGGATGAGGACAAGGCTTGTAGGATGGGACTTCAGGGACCCAGGGGTGAGTCTATGCCATCACTACTCAAACTCAACTAGTGGACTAATCGGTGATTCTGGGTACATTCTTACTTTCTCGCTTAAAGGCAATGGTAATATTTGACTCTGGTGCATCACATTCATTTATTTCTACATCATTTGTAAGGGATTTGGGTTTCGAGGTTGAGACATTGGAAGAACCATTTTATGTGAGTTCTCTCCTAGGATCTAGGGTATGCATTGATTAGATATGTCAGGGTTGTGAGATAGAGATCTCAGAGCTAGACCTTAGGGTCCTGGACAAGTCAGAGTTTGATGTCATCCTTGGGATGGATTGGTTGATAGCACACTGATTCATCATCGATTATGATCGAAAAAAGGTCACTACCTATACAATGGAGGGAGTTTATTTCAAGTTTCAGGGGGAAAGCACGATGCTTTACCCTAAGTAGTATGGTATTCTTGTTGGCATGGACAGTTGATGGGTTAACTTGTGAGCCATACCCTAGAGGACGAGGTGAGATAGTAATTGGGTCTACCTCAGGTGATTTGTGAGTGCACATATGTTTTTTCGGATAAATTATTGGGATTACCTCCACATCAGGATGTAGACTTAATAATTGAGTTAAAACTTGGTGCAATCCTTATTTTTTTGACTCTACATATAATGACATCTGCATAGTTGAAAGAACTCAAGGTCCAGTTGCAAAAATTATAGTACAAGAGATTCATTAGACAAAGTACTTTACCTTGTGTGCTCCCATGCTATTTGCCAAGAAGGACAAGTACATTTGGCTATGTATAGACTACTGGCAATTAAATCGGGTTACTATCAAGAATAGGTACCCTTTACTGTAGATTGATCAATTGTTTGATTAACAGAGAGGGGCAATGGTCTACTCCAAGATAGATTTACGTAGAATGTACAATCAGTTGAGGATTAGGGAGACAGATATCCCAAAGAAGGCGTTTAGGATGCGTTATGGGTATTTTGAGTTTAGTGTGATGTCTTTTGCATTGTCAAATGTCCAGACCCTACCTAGATTAGTTTGTCGTAGTCTTTGTTGATGACATCTTGATCTAATCCATGTTTGAGGAGGAGCATGAGGATCACTTGAGGATTGTTCTCTAGACCTTGAGAGATAATTAGTTGTATGCAATGTTCAGCAAGTGTGAATACTGGCTGACGGAGGAGAAATTTCTAGGACACAAAGTATCGGCTTCGGGTGAATCCTGAACCTATAGAAAGTTATGGTAGTCAAGATTTCAGAGAGGACGAAGTCGGTCAAAGGTTTATTGAGGACTTTTTTCGACTAGTTTCACCTATGACTAGATTGACCAGGATGGAGGTCAAGTTTCTGTGGGATGACTTGTTTGAGAGGGCATTCCAAGAGTTGAAGAGGAGGCTTACTTCAGCTCTAATTTTGATAGTTCTGGAGAGGGAACAAATGTATAAGGTGTATTGTAATACCTCTAAGGACGAACTTAGGTGTGTTTTGATGTAGTCCTGGAGGGTGGTAGCTTATGGTTCTCGACAGTTGAAGAGCCACAAGCAAAACTACCACACACGACATAGAGTTGGCAGTTGGTGTATTTGCCTTTAATGTATGATGTTACTATCTATATAAAGAGCAGTTTGAGGTATTTTTGGACCACAAGAGTTTGTAGTACATCTTGACGTAATGAAACCTCAACATGAGGCAACACAGGTGGATGGAATACTTAGAGAATGAAGATTTCACTTTGCATTACCTTCTCAGTAAGGCAAACGTGGTGGCTGATGCACTTAGTCGAAAGTCACGGGGTGTCTTGGCTAGTATAGCTTCTCTAGAGTGGCGAATGCTTGAGACTATGGGACAGTTCAGGCTACACTATAGGGGTCAGGCTTAGAGTACTTTGAGGAGTCTAATGTCTATGCCTTTCTTACTAAGCAAAGTGATCAAGTCCTAGAGGCCAGACATGGAGATATTATCCATCAGGGATCGGGTACAGTCAGGTATGGGTGACGAGGGTTGGACCATTTGTGTAGATGGTAGTATTCGATTCAGGGGAAGGGTTGTCGTTCCCCAGTCTATGGATCTAAGAAAGGAGATCCTTAGGGAGTTACATTGCTCCCGTTTTACCGTGCATCTTGGTGGCACGAAGATTTATCATGATCTTCGTTGTCAGTACTATTGAAGTGAGATGAATATGAACGTTGGAGACTTTTTTAGTTAATGTCTCTTGTGTTAGTAGGTCAAGGCTGAGCACCAGAGACCAGCAGGGTTGCTCCAACCTTTGGAGGTGGCTGAGTGAAAGTGGGAGCATAGCACTAAGGATTTTGTGACCCACTTACCATGGACATTGCGTAGGCAACATGCAATGTGGGTGGTTGTGGACTGGCTTACAAAGTCGGCACACTTTTTGGCTGTGCAAATGACATTCACACTAGAGAAATTCTATCGATTATACATATGGGCTATAGTTTGGTTACATGGAGTGCCCGTATCTATTGTATCGTATCTATAGTATCCATTTTTTTGGAAGATTTTCCAGTGGGTCATGGGGACAAAATTGATGATGAGCACAACTTTTTATCCCTAGATGGACAGTTAGTTAGAGAAGACCATCTAGATTCTGGAGGACATGCAGCGGGCATGCATCCTTGTGCTCAATGGTAACTAGGAAGAACACTTAGCATTAGTGGAGTTTGCCTACAACAAGAGTTATAAGACGAACATGTAGATTGCACCCAAGGAGGTAATTTATGGGAGGTCATGTCGTTCTCTAGTTTATTGGACGAAGGTTTGAGAAAGACCCTTTATGGGTTCGGATTTGATTAGAGATACCTCAAAGAAGGTGGACTTGATACGGAAGCGTCTTCTCACCGCTCAGAGTTGGCAAAAAAGCTACGACGACAGACGGTGGCGACCTCTAGACTTCAAGGACAGAGATCACTTCTTCTTTGAAGGTGATGCCTAAGAGAGGAGTGGTTAGATTCGGGAAGTGGGGAAAGCTATCACTAAGGTATATTGGGCCCTTCGAGGTACTTTAGAGGATTCGTACAGTCATTTACAAGTTGATGTTACCACCAAATCTATCAAGTGTTCACACGGTATTCCATGTTTCATGCTCTAAATTACAATCCAGAACCTACGTATGTGGTGGATTTAGGTGAGCTGGTTGTTGATATGGATGGGACCTTCAAAGAGGGACTGATGTGTATCTTGGATAGCCTAGAATAGATTTTGTGTGGCAAAACTGTGAGACTAGTGAAAGTGTTGTGGCAGCATCGTGGTGTGAAGGAGGCGACAGGGAAACATGAGGAAACTATACATGCCAGTTATCCGTTCTTGTTCGAGGATGAAGGTATGTTCTCGTGGTCATAAGTGTTATATGACTTGTTGCATATGCAATTGGGTATGTGTGCTTGTGTGAGTAAAGATTGGGGACGAAATTTCTTTTAGAATAGGGAGAATGGAAAACCTGAGAAAATTGAATTTTAATGAAAAAATGCAAAACAGTAATTAGTAACTATTTTACGGGTTGAAAACCTAAAATTTTTTAGGACTTGGATGACGAAATGGACCTCACCGTTGGTTTCATCTCGCAAAATTTACTTATCCAGTCTATTTTCGTTGAATTCTGAGACAGTCAAATTATTGGAGTTTTACAAAGGCGAGGTGTCGTGTGACAAAAATAAACGCAATCGAGAATTAATTGTGAAATATGAAAAATAATTTAAAGTTAGTTCAAATAAAATATGTTAAACTTAAAATGGGACAAGATTTAATTGATTCAGGACGAAATCAGATCAGTAAAAGACAAGACGTGTTACACGTGATGGGCCAATTATCCAAGAAATATAAATAGGGGATAAAATTCAAATTTTCTCCCCATTACCCAGTAGATTTTCAAATAGAGGGAGAGAAAGAAGATTAGAAAATTTCAAGGGTTTTTCCACATTCTTATTGTGATCTAGGGTGATTTAATCGTCGAAATCCTTTGGACTAAGAACAAAAGTTGTTCTACGCGACAAGAGGTGTGCATACGTACCTAAAAGTGCAGATTTTGATGAAGTCTCAAAAATGGGATTTTTGGAAATCAAATTTTAAAGTTTGAGTTAGGTTTTTTTGGGCCTTCTGCCATTCCTATTTCGCTTCTAGACGTAAAGTTCTTGTCCTAGCTAGGTTTATTTTCAATCTAAGGTTTCATATGAAATGAGTAGCATGACTTAAGATGAAATCTCTTGTCTAAATTTATTTCTAGTGTAACTAGAGTACGAAAAATGGTATAAAATTATATAAAACCAATTTTGTATGAATTGGGTATTGTTGAAATTACTTATTTTGTGATTTCATGAGAATGTGATAAATTGGGCATGATTATGTGTTTTAAAGATGTTTGAAAAAATGCCTTAAATAATGCGAGCATGTTATTTGAATAAAATTAATATAGCATGTTTAGATGATGTTGTAAATTGTAATTATATTCTTCTCATATAATTGACAATTGGGAATGTTGGTTGAAATGGAGTAATGTTTATATTGTGCTCATGATAAGTAGAACATGGTATCGTTATTGTAATTGTAATTGAGAACTTGATTGCATGATGATATGAAATGCAATTGTACATTATATTGGATATGCTCGGAAAGCATTACACTCTTGGGCATGTGACATGGGTGTGGTTGTGTGCATGGTCTTGATCAAACATAATTCCTAGTGGATTAGACGTGGGCTCGTGAAGGTTCGACCAAGGTTCGACAGAGTCGCACGGGTTTGTATTGAAAATTGGTTCGGGGTTAACAAGAACTAGATTGTCCCTCGAGTGCAAGTCCCAGTGATTTGGATGTGCACTTCTCTGTCATCGAGTTCATAAAGTGTGTCGGCGCACGCAAAGCCATTGGTGGAATTCCATCGATGCCATAAATACCCACCCCAAGAAAGACCCGGAATTTATAAATGGTCGTTGGATATGTAACATCAATGGCAAGGGCTCGAAATGCCCAATTTCATATGCATAGCGTTGCATTGGTTATGGGAGCATGTGAATGCTCGGGTTACGTTGCATGTGTGAATCTCACCTCATAACATTACATAACATTGTGACATTCATTCTTATAGTTATATGTTCTTGGATGAATGCTTGGTTGATTGATGAATTGCAAGTGAGCGTTTGATATACATCTAGGTTGGAGAGTAATCTCTTTAGGAAATACCCTTTTGACCGTGGCTCAGCCTTTAAGGGGACAACAATTCAGGTGTGGGACAAGCGCCAGTATACGACTCTCAATTGGGACCTCATTGATGAAGAAAGTCTAGTTGTGGCTTTAAATTACATTTTGTAAAGTAATTGTGTAATTTATTTTTGGGACATGCAATATTGTTTAAAGGGTTGTGTAATGGACATTTATGAATTATATTTTGAATATAATTTGAAGTTATATGAGTTTGGTGAATGTTGAGTTAAATTTTAAACAAGGATTGAAGTGGGGGGGAAACTGGGCTCATCTGCCAGTAGCAAAATTCCAGAGGACTCAGCTTATGGTAGCACGTACAAGAGCAACCGGTAGCTTCTCCAAAAATTTGCACTATTAGCTTGTAGGTAGAGGGCTCAGCTATTGGTAGCACGTAAATTCAAAGATGAAAATGGAGTAATTTTAAGGACAAATTGTGGTATATTGGATCTAGGAATGGTCAAGTGATTAAAATATATACAAGTTATGCATTTGGGGGTGCCCGGTACAAGGTGACTCTGCTCAAACTCAGTGTTATTTATGATCTTGGTGCAGAGGATATTATGACGTGGTGTCGAGTTATTCTGCATTCATGGGTACTTCTGTAACGCCCCAAAATCCACCTTGGACGACATTACTATCTACAATCATTCACATCATGAGAGCAACTAATAAAATCCACCAATAAAAAAAATTTGTTTCGTCATATACAAAATCTATAAAATCATCCCCAAAAGAAAATGTCAAACCATGGCAATTACATCCAAAAGAATTAAACATAATCTTGCAGCGGAATCAAAAAAATAATATTAGACTTTACATTACCTCTAAAGGAACTTCCTAGTCTATCACAAAAGAGAATATGACTCTACATTTCCACTTTGGGATCCACGTTTCCAATTATCGGAGCTTCCTAACGTATCAGCTCATCACCTCTGAGCTCCTCCTATAGACCATAATCTGAAAAATATATTGTTAGTAGGGGGAGAGCACTAAGCTCTGTAGTAACATTCTCCCAAACTAAAACAAGGTTTAGAAACATATAAAACAGTTTGGTCTAACTTTTTAAAATATCGTATATAACTTGGAAATAAAACAGTGACATTTAAATAAATCTCAAGTTAACGCAATGACCATAAATTAAATGAAGAGTAAAACCAAGTTACAAATAATAAATCATTTCCAATGAAAAATCATTTCCACCAAGTTCTGGGGGAATCCCATACTTCCAACAAATTATTGTAGAAACCATTTATCATTAGCCACAATCAACCATAACCCACCAATTTGTACCTTTACCCACAATATGTATCCGTATCTCAAGTATGTTGGTGGCTACTCAGGAATCTACTCAACGATTCTATCTAGTTCACCCATCACAGCCACACAATCTCAAACCATTTTAGGAAGGGTGTGTACTGTCTCCCACGACACTAACGAATCCTTCCCAGGAAAGGTATACTATTCTTTAACCTCGAACTTACGTGAACAATAGTGGTTACTCGCACAAACAACAATCCACTACAAGTGTAGGAAACTATCTCACCCCCACTGGGATAGACTATCCTCTAACACACTACTGTAGTTCTCGAAGGCAATTCAAGTCCGTCACAACAAACCATACAAGAGATACAATACCAATCATTTTCTCAACTCATAAGTAAATCCAAAAATCCCAAAATTTCATATCAAACTCCACATTTATTTATTTTCAAAGGAACAATTTAAGAAAAATGAGCAAGAGATCATCAAATACATAATTGTTAGTATTTAATCAAGCACTAGAGTTTTGAAATCAAGAACAAGTGAAAATTAAGAAGAAAAATCCATATTTCTAAAAAACTAGGGTTTTTAAGGCTATCAAACCATAAATACCTTCAAAACATGGTGATATTTGTAGGAACTTCAAGAAACAAGTATATCATAGCATATATCTACGATTTAGAAGTAAAACATATATATATATATATATATAAATCCTAACCTCAATGAATAAGAATGGAAGAAAAACCCTACCTTGCTTTCTTAGTTTTGTGTGAAGAAGAAGATTTGATCTTTCACCACTTTAATCAACCCTTGAATCTCTTGTTTTTCCCTTTCTTTCTTCCTCTCTAAGCTTCTTTAGGGTTAGAAATGTTGAAATGGGGCTCATGGAGGCGTGCTTAAGTATTTATAGTGGAAGAAATGGCCTCCTATGTGCGATTCTGGAACCTAGATCATTAAGTCACGTTCGAACGTCACTAGTGAAATTTATTGATTTACGTTCAAACGTCACTTTGGCTTTTGAACATTGGTAGCTCCCAGTCGATTCACTTTCGAATGTCAACAGTTCAATATACTGCTCTACGTTCAAACGTCATTTGGCGTTCGAATGTCATCCCAGTTTCTGCTGAAACTTCCAGTGAAATTTTGTCTTGTTTAGAGGTCGATTTGGAAAATATTTGTGAAATACTTTTTCATAGCCCTGGAAGTATACTATCTAAAGTCAAAATTTCAAATCAAATGGAAATAAGAATAAAGCCTTATGATCCAAACACTAGGGCATTGTCAAAAATCCTTTTTACCCAAGCTATTTCTAAAGTATGTTTTCACTCCGGAATACTTCCAACTTCTACAACATACCCTATTACCTCCACTAACATTTGTATTTCTACTCTTACAACCTACCTAGTTTATGCATATATCATTACATATATAAGAATTACTAAACAATTACACTACTATATTAATATAAACATGTGGGAGTTTACAATCCACCCCTCTTAAAGAAAGTTTCTTCCTCAAAACTTACCTCAAGTAAAGAACAAATGAGAGTACTTCTCACATATCTCCAACTTTGGTTCCCATGTAGCTTCCTCTACACCATGATGTTGCCACAAAACTTTCACCAGTTAGATGGCTTTATTGCGAAGCACCTTCTCCTTGGTATCAAGAATCTTCACCAGTTATTTTTCATATATTGCTCCATCTTAGACTTCAATATCTTCTAAATCCACGACATGCGTTGTATCTGATTGACACTTTCTTAACATTGAAACTTGGAACACGTCATGTACTCCTGACAACTAAGGTGGTAACTGAAGTTGGTATGCCACTTTGCCCACCATTTTGATCACTTCAAATGGTCCGATGTACCTTGGAGCTAATTTTTCCATCTTGTCAAATCTAAACATTCCCTTCTTGGGTGTCACCTTAAGGAACACATAGTCCCCCTCTAGAAATTCCAATGGTATTCGTCTTCTATCCACATAGCTTTTCTGTCTGCTTTGTGCCGTGCGTAATTTGTCCAGAATGAGTTGAATTTTCTCCGTAGTCTCCCGTACAATTTTTGGCCCAAACAAGCTACTCTCTCCAGCTTCCAACCAAACAAGCTACATGGTCTCCCATACAAAGCCTCATAAGGTGACATGCCAATGGTAGATTGAAAACTATTATTATACACAAATTCCACCAAGGGCAAATGATCACTCCAACTTCTCTTGAAGTCCAATACACAAGCTCGTAACATGTCTTCCAAAATTTGTATCACCCTCTCGGATTGGCCATCTGTTTTGGGATGAAAGGCGGTGCTAAAGTGTAACTATGTCCCCATAGCTCATTGTAGACTTTGCCAAAATTGCGCCACGAAACGAGAATCCCGATCTGACACAATAGAGAGTGGAACTCCAAGCAATCTAACAATCTCACAAATGTGAAGCTTGCTCAAGGTCTCTAAAGTGTCAGTGATCTTCATACTCAAGAAATGAGCCGACTTGGTGAGTCTATCTATGATGACCGATACGACATTATGCCCTTATAAAGTCCGTGGAAATCAAGACACGAAATCCATGGTGATACGATCCCACTTTAACTCTGGAATAGCCAAGGACTATAGTACTCCTCTGAGTTTTTTATGCTCAATCTTCACCTGTTGACACTTTGCGCACTCTGTAACGTACTTAGCCACGTCTTGTTTCATCCCTTTCCACCAATATTGACGCTCCATGTCCCTATACATCTTGGTACTATCTGGATGTAAGGAAAATTTTGAATGATGGCACTACTCAATACTTCTTCCCTTACTTGGTCATTGTTTGGTACACATAGTCTCTCACAAAACTGTAACTCATTATTTTGTATAGATCAATTCTCAATAATCTTATTCTTGTCCAATCTACCCTAGATAGTTCCCAACTCAGCATCTAATCGTTGCAACTCCATAATTTTTTGTCAGAGAATTGGTTAAGCTACAAGATTAAATAAGAATGGTCAAGTCTTTTGTCTATCCACCTGTAGATCAAATTCATCCAAAGCATCAATCATCTTCCACCTATGAACAACAAGAACATTAATTTCACCCCGAGACTTTCTACTCAGTGCATCTGTTACTACATTTGCCTTCCCCAGATGGTAGTAGAGTGTGAAATCGTAGTCTTTTAGATATTCAATCCACCTTCGTTGCAGAAGATTCAAGTCTTTCTGTGTGAAGATATACTTGAGGCTCCTATGATCAAAAAACACCTGAGATGTTTTTTTCATATAGGTAACACCACCACAACTTAAGAGCAAACAACATAACCACCACCTCCAAGTCATGAGTGGGATAGTTCTGCTCATGAATCTTGAGTTGCCTCGAGCCATAAACAACTACCTTACCTCCTTGCATTAGCACACATCCCAACTCTCCTAATGAAGCATCGGTATACACATCTTATCCTTCCCCACTATTTAGAATAATGAGGACATGAGTTATTGTCAACCTTTCCTTCAAGGTGCAAAAGGCTATTTCACATGCTTGAGTCCACAAGAACTTTTCCCACTTCTTTGTAAGGCGAGTCATTGGCATTGCGAGCTTTGAGAATCCTTTCACAAACCTCTGATAGTAGCCTGCTAATCCCAAGAAATTATGTACTTCGGTTATAGTTCTCGGCGGTTTCCATTTTGTCACGGCTTCAAACTTTGTAGGGTGAACAACTACACCTTGTTCTGATACAACATGGCCAAGAAACTTCACTTCCTTCATCCAGAACCCGCATTTACTCATCTTAGCATACAACTTATGCTCTTTCAATGTTTGTAGTACAATCGAGAGATGACGTTCATATTGCCCTTGGGTCCGTGAATAAATCAATATGTCATCAATAAACATGATAACAAACTAATCAAGGTACGGCCAAAATACCATGTGCATCAAATCCATAAAGGTTGCAGGAGCATTAGTCAGTCCGAATGGCATTACCGTATATTCGAAGTGACCATACCGGGTATGAAAAGTTGTCATAGGAATATCCCCTTCCTTGATCCACAATAGATGGTACCCTGTGCGAAGATCAATCTTGGAGTAATACTTAGAACCCCTCAGCTTATTGAATAAATAATCAATTCGTGTAAACGAATATTTATTCTTCCCTGTCACCCGATTCAACCTTTGATAATCTATGCATAACCGAAATATTTCATCATGCTTCTTCACAAAGAAGACTGGGGCTCCCCAAGGTGAAGTACTTAAACAAATAAATCCAACAGCCAACAGCTGGTCCAACTACTTCCTTAGCTCCTCCAACTCCAAAGGTGCCTCCGGTAGAGAGCAATGGATACGGGTTCACTTCTCGGATATATATCGATTACAAATTTGATCTCTCTCTATGGGGGTAACCCGGGTAGTTCGTCTGGAAAGACATCTAGAAAATCTGACATTATCAATATCACGTCCGGTTGGGATCTATCCCAATCTTCTCCCATCAAGCTAGCTAAGAAACTCAAATGGCTCCCCGCTTTAGCTTTCAAGAATCTACTACCCGTAGTAGGAAATGGATGGGAATAATTTTATTCATTCATGATATTAAAAACTACCCCTCCCGGTAATTGAAAGGAAATCCGCTTGCGAAAACAATCTATTACCGCATAGAAAGTGGACAACAAGTGCATCCCAAATATTATGTCTTACCCCTTCAAGTCCAATGCAACCAAGTCTACAATTAATTTTTGCTCCCCAATTTGAAGCACACAACCCCTACACACCCTTCTAGTATCCAACTGTTCTCCCATGAGCAGGTCAATACTCAAGGCATGTTCTAGCTTCTCAAAGTCCAATCCCAAATTGAGAGCATATGTAATGCGTATGAATGAATGAGTAGCACCAGGATCAAATAGAATTCGGGCCCAAGAATTGTAAAGAAGAACAATACATTCTTCGACTGCATTGGAAACGTCTTCCTCTAGTTGGGTCAAAGCAAAAACTCTTCCTTGATTGGCGCCCCCTAGGGCTAGAGCTCCTAACAATCTCTATTGTAGTGGCTTCTAAAGTAGTGTCTAGTTCGCATTCACTTGTCCAGTTGCTTGATTGGTCCTTAGTGGCAATGATGGGCAGTTATTTCTGAAATGTCCCGCCCCTTCACATGCGAAGCATTGACGCGCGTCAGTGCTTGTTCTAGTCGGAGTGATCCTATCTCCTCGAGTTGCCTGATGTCTCTATCTAATCACCTGGTCTAGAAGACGGTATGGAGCCGCCCTCTGCACTCCACTACTGCTAGTACCAGTCCTGATCGGACCTTCCCTTCCAAAGTTTTATAATCGCTGGTTGTCTTCAATGTCCCTCTCCACCAGTGCAGCTCTATCAACTAGATCTCCATAGTCCCTAATCTTGTGTGCCATAAGCTTCTCACGGATGGCAGGCCTCAAGCCCTGCTCAAAGCGTTTTGACCTCCTAGCCTCAGTCGGTATGAACTCCATGGCATAGCGGGATAACTCGTCAAACTTTCTCTCATACTCGGCTACCATCATACTACCCTGTTGTAGAGCGAGAAAATCTGCACTCATCTTATCCCTGACTAATTTAGGAAAATATTTGTCTTGGAAGATCTGGTTAAATTCCCCCAAGTAAGAGCATTCGTATTCCTTCTTTTCTTCACCGAGTCCCACCAATGGTCTGTGACTTGATCCAAAATGTGTACACCCAAGTGCAAGCAGTCAAGTTTTAATAATAATCCGATTTGAGTCCGGAGTCGAATCTAGAGGGAACTTGTTTGTGTTGGTGTTTTGAAGTAAGCAGTGGTGGAGACCAATGGTTTGTAACTTTTGAAGTTTGTGATTATGAGATTGAGAGATTTTATTCCTGGCTTAAATATTGAATTCTTTCCAAGAAGGTTTCTGGACAAAATATAAGATAAATTCGAATGGCAGAAAAGTCACTCTTTAGTTCGAGGATCGGGACATGTGATTAATTATCCGGTTTATTACATTTAGGCTTGATAACTCAATTAACTCCCATGTCAATTGAAAGTCAATCAAAAGATAAGGATGAACTGTTAAAATCATGGTTCCGATATCTTATAAGAAATTTACAAGAATTGTTTGTACCGAGAGTTATCGCGTCCACAAACAAGCAAGTGCTTCTATATGACATCCAACCATGGTTTTAATATTCCATTCTTTTAAATAAAGCACAATAATGGGGATGATTAAAGGGTAGTCATGAAGATCTAGCTAGGGTACTTGCCTTGAAACAAGGAGTCTTTCCATGCAAGAGTCATCCATGTCATAGAAAGACTTTCGATTATACAAAGTACCTTAGCTTTGCTAGATACAATCAATCATCCAATAAGCAAGGGGATATGAACGTTAAGTATTAGAACAAAACATCATATAACTTCTGGATAATCAATACATACCCCTCACCTCTTACCAAAGAGTGAACAAGAAACTACTCACTCTTCATAGCTTTGGCAAAGCTAGAAAAGTGAGTGATGCTCATCCCTCTAAGTAGAGGACTTCGCAAGTTAAAGGTATAATTAACAAGGAGCTAATCTTCAACGAAGAATGAGTGAATCACGTTCCACCCTTCACGGCTTTGTTAAAGCTCTTAGAAAGATGGAAGAGTTTCACTTCTGTAAACAAGAAGCTCAAATAATGAAGGTGCAAGACATAAATAAAAGCATGTATGTAAGAGCATAAATGTAAAGACTAAAACTAATTTAAGCATGTAAATGTAAAGACTTGGAGGAATTAAAGAAACTTCAACTCTTAAGTAAATGTAAATATAAATGTAAACATTAAAGTAAAGAAAATGAGTGAGAATCTCAGCTTCCCAACTCTTCTAGCAAAGAGAAAAAACTAAGACAAGAATTAACAGAGCTATATGTGATGAGTGCCAAGTGATGAATCCCTCAAGTGATTCCACCCATGAGACTTTCCTTCTCTCCACAAAATCAAGTGTATTTATAGGAAAGGAGAAGGCAGGGAGAGGGGTAAAAGAATAGAACTGGGCACCAAAGTCAAAGTGAAAAGTCAACCACTCTGCCGTTAGTCTTTCAATACCGTTCGAATGGTAAAGGGCGTTCGAACGGTCTCTCTCTCTTTGCTCTATACTGTTCAAACGTCAGATAGATTCAGTGCCTGCCATTCAGGTCAGAAGACACGTGGTCCTTTGTAAAAATTTCTCTCCAAGTCCTCCGTGCATATCTCCCTCCAGGTCCGTGTAGAATCTGACTGCTCTATCCAATAATTGTAGGGACATTCGAATGGTGGTTGTCATTCGAACGTGGCACTCAAATGCTTGAGCCTTCTCACTGCAAGTCTGCAACATGCCATGTCTTCAGTCAGTCTGATCTTGTCATTGCCCTAGTGGACGTTCGAACGTTGAGGACCATTCAAACGTAGTACTCAAGTCTCCAGGGCCTTGGGTCTTGCCTGCAACACTGACTATAATAGCTGGCCTAGTTTTTCATGACCGTTTGAACGGTATGTTGCGTTCGAATGTTGCTTCCTTGTTCCAAGCCTTTACAATTTGTTCCCTAATGTCATGTGGTTGCCTTCAAAGTTACTTTTTGTTGCCCTTGAACCCTTGTTCACTTTAAGACCTAAAACATCACCACTTAAACTCCATTAAAGCACAATTAGTCCAAAACGGGGCATAAGAGTATGCTACATTTGAGTATTAATCAGTCTGCCTCCCCTTCTAACAGGTATGTAGCCAAGTCAACCCGTAAATCCTCAGCAACTCCCATGCCATCACACATTTTTTCATCGTGCGAATCCACTTATCCACATCCATAGGGTGATGGCTTCCTTGGAAAATAGGTGGACATTGCCTTCGAAATTCTCAAAGAACTATCATCCTGTGATTCTCGTCCCCGTTGTCCGGCACATGAGCTAATGGATGAACCCCACCGTTGTGGTTGTGTTTCCCACTTTGGTGTTGTTCCAAAATGGTTAGCTCCTTTAGGCATTGATAAATGCCATTCATGGCATCGGGAGGTGGTGGTGGTGGTGGGTGTGCTTGGTCACCATGTCCCCGCCCATGTTCACCCTCCATTCTGCACATCAATTCACAACTTACTTTCCTCGACGTACAAGACATAGTTAGGATGTCTTGATTTAAGCATAAGGCTTGAATAAAATTTTAATCAAAATTTCATTTAACCGAATCCTACCTCTCTAGTGATAATCCATAACCTACAGCTCCAATATAAGACCTAATTTCTAGGCTCTGGTACCAAAATTTGTAACACCCCAAAATCCACCTTAGATGGCTTTACTATCTAATACCATTCACATCATGAGAGCAACTAATAAAATCCATCAATAAAGAAAATTTCTTTCATCATATGCAAAATCTATAAAATCATCTTCAAAAGAATATGTCAAACCATGGCAATTACATCCAAAAGAATTAAACATAATCTTGCAACGGAATCACAAAAATAATGTTAGACTTTACATTGACTCAAAAGGAATTTCCTTGTCTATCACAAAAGAGCATATGACTCTACATTTCCACTTCGGGATCCACATTCCTAATTGTCGAAGCTTTCCAACATATCGGCTCATACCTCCAAGCTCCTCTTGTAGACCATAATCTGAAAAATAAATTATTTGGAGGGGGTGAGCACTAAGCACTGTACCAACATTCTCCTAAACTCGAACAAGATTTAAAAACATATAAAACAGTTCGGTCTCACATTTCAAAAAATCGTATATCAAATCTCAAGTTAACACAAATCTCAAGTTAACACAATAATAACCATAAATAAAATGAAAAGTAAAACCAAGTTACAAATAATAAGTCATTTCCAATGACAAACCATTTCCAACAAGTTCTGGTGGAATCCCATACTTCTAACAAATTCTTGTAGAAACCATTTATCATTAGCCATAATCAACCATAACCCACCAATTTGTATCATTACCCATAATATGTATCCATATCTCTAGTATGTTGGTCGCTTCTTAGGAATCTACTCAACGATTCTACCTCGTTCACCCATCACAACCACACAATCTCAAAGCACTTTAGGAAGGGCGTGTACTGTCTCCCATGGCACTAACGAATCCTTCCTAAGAAAGGAATATCATCCCTTAACCTCGAACTTACGTGAACAATAGTGGTTGCTATCACAAACAACAATCCACTACAAGTGTAGGAAACCATCTCACCCCTATTGGGGTAGACTAACATCTAACACTCTATGGCAGTTCTTGAAGGCAATTCAAGTCTGTCACAACAAACCAAACCAGAGATACAACACCAATAATTTTCTCAAGTCATAAGTAAATCCAAAAATCCCCAAATTTCATTTCACAATCCACATTTATTTATTTTCAATGGAATAATTTAAGAAAAATGAGTAAGAGATCATCAAAAACATAATTGTTAGTATTTAATCAAGCACTAGAGTTTTACAATCAAGAACAAGTGAACATTAAGGAGAAAAATCCATATTTCTCAAAAACTAGGGTTTTTATTGCTATCAAACCATAAATACCTTCAAAACATGGTGATATTTGTAGGAACTTCAAGAAACAAGTATTTCGTAGCATATATCTAAGATTTAGAAGTAAAACATATATATATATATATATATATAAAACCCTAACCTCAATGAGCAAGAATTGAAGAAAACCCCTACCTTGCTTCTTTAGTTTTGTGTGAAGAAGATGAAGATTTAATCTTTCACCACTTTAATCAACCCTTGAATCTCTTATTTTTCCCTTTCTTTCTTTCTCTCTAAGCTTCTCTAGGGTTAGAAATGTTGAAATGGGGCTAATGGAGTGGGCTTAAGTATTTATAGGGAAGAAATGGCCTCATGTGCGCGATTCTGGAACCCAGATCATTAAGTCACATTTGAACGTCATTTGACACTCGAATGTCACTTGTGCAATTTATTGATGTACGTTTGAACATCACTTTGGCTTTCAAACGTTGGTAGCTCCTAGTGCTTCTGTATTTCCATCAGAGCTCATCAAACATCAGAGTACTAGGTCTCGTGTTCGTTCGAACGTCGATTCACGTTCAAATGTATATAGTACAATTTACTGTTTTACGTTCAAACATCATTTGGCGTTCGAACACCATCCCAATTTTGGCTGAAACTTTTAGTGAAGTTTTGGTCTGTTTAGAGGTCGATTTAGAAAATTTTGGTGAAATTTTGGCATGTTTAGAGGTCGACTTCACTGTTTAGTGAAGTCTACTTTTTACTGTCAAAATTTCAGATCAAATAGAATTCAGAATAAAGATTAATGATCCAAACACTAGGGCATTGTCAAAAATCCTTCTTACCCAAACTATTTCTATAATGTGTTTTCACTCCGGAATACTTCCAACTTCTACAACATACCCTATTACCTAAACTAACATTTTTATTTCTACTCTTACAACCTACCTAGTTTATGCATACATCATTACATATATCAGAATTACTAAATAATTATATTTTTATATTAATATAAACATGTGGGAGTTTACAACTTCCGTGGGTTGATGGGTGATCAACGGGTTGACAAGATACCCCCAGTTTTAGGGACGTCATAACTTGGTATTAGAGCCATGGTTTTTGATTTACCTATGGCTTGCGGGGGTTAGGTCTAGGCCATTTCATCTGCTATGAATTACATATTATGTGTTATGTGTAATGTGAGCAATATGCATGGATAAATGCATATGAAAAGGAGACACTAGGGTTAGAGAACATTACATTAGGGGTCGGGAAGAGAAGGAACATGATGGCTTATGGTATAGATGTCTACTAGTGGGTGGCACACGCTCTACTAGTGAGAAAATGAGAGAAGTCACAATGTTTCAACTTTGATCCCTACCTTGGGATACTAAGTTAATACACTGTAGCTATTTGACATGTGTGTAGATGACAAAGAAAGCAAGAGGACACCGGAACAATCGAGGAGGTGGGTTAAAAAATAACCAACCACCACCAGCCTTTGACCAATAAGCCTTCATGGATGCTATACCCTGTACAAGCTAGCGCTAACGTGGGCAAAGTAAGCTCAAGTAACCTCCAAAAGTTTAAGGCACACAAGCCACCGACTTTCATGGGAGGGGCGGATCCGAGGATGGCCGACCATAGGTTCCAACAAGTTTATAAGGTCTTAAAGGTGATGGAGATCACCTTTGATGCCTCTAAGAGAAGGTTAGTTGTGTTCCAGCTTGAAGGAGAGGCCCATCTATGGTGGGATTGGGCAAAGGCCTTGAAGAACCGAAAGGCAATGACATGAGGAGAGTTTTGTGAGCTCTTCATGGGCAAGTAATTTCTGCAGCTATTTGGCAAGAAAAATACTGGGAATTCTTGGATTTGAAGGAAGGGACCATGACAATGATGGAATATGTACCTAAGTTCACCAAGTTAGCCCATTTTGCCAATGATTATGTGGCCACAACATTGGCCAAAGTGAGGAGGTTCGAGGATGGTTTGAAGATGTCCATCCGGGGGAAGATTTTGGGCTACCGCCTATAACACTTAAACTTGATAGTCGAGATGGGCATGGCCATTAAGAGAGAGGTGGAAGTCGCAAGGGGCATCTGGGAGGTGGGTGCTAAGGATAAGAAAATGAAGGGTCAATCCTCTTCTTCTTGTTCGGGGAAGAAGCAAAAGACTTCTACCCCACAAGGGTATCAAGGACAGGGCCATGGCTACCAAGGCCAAGGCCAAGGTCAATTCTCCCAAGGCAAGAGAAATTCCAACAACACCTATCAGGTGGACCGTAGGACTTGCTTCAATTGTCACCAGTTGGGCCATATGAAGCAAGATTATCCTTGGAGACATGGATCTCAGAGCTACGGGCATCTCTGCCCTAGTCATCAATGGGACATCCACATACATTCTTCATTCCTCCCTATTCTACCACAGACCAAGGAAATTAGTACCAGTTCTAGGGTGTTGCACAATCAGGCCAGATGGGCAAGGGCAAGGGTGATGAGTGCAAAATATTGCATATTTAACAACCTCATTACATGTATTTTAACTCAAATTTTCATTTAGTTACTTAGAGTTAGTCGAATTTGTGAATAATGTGAAAATTTTAATGTTGTAGGTAATCATAGAGTAAATGATGGATTTCGAAACCCTGCAACTAAGTGTGGATGAGTGATGAAGAGATGAAACATTATACGAATATTAGGAGGCTTTAAAGTTAAAGAAATCAAAGAGATAACAGTACTTGGTACCATAGGTACCGGTATCTAAGCCTACTAGAATTTTGGTACCGATACCCGCACCATTTGGTAATGTTACCTTGGTATTTTCCATTTTTTACCATGATCCACGTAGAATCTGAAAAAGTACAAAATATAAAAGTTGTAGATCTAGATCTCCTCTATCTTGTGTCAAAAGTTCATCTCAATTGGATCAAAAGCTATTACAAATTTGTGAAAAATCTTCCTAAGCTAGCATCCCCTTTACGACCTATCGGTAGAAGCTTAAAACCTATCGGTAGAAAAACCTACTTGAAGTTTTCTACCAGTAGGTTTTTGACATTTTACCGGTAGAACTTATCCAAAATGCCCAGACACTTCCCCACATGACTCCACTTACTCCGAGTACCCACCTCTTGACCTTCAAACCATACCCTGTCATAATTGACACCCCATGAAGCTCTTGGAACCCCAATAGTCAGATTTCAAGTGATAGAGAGGAGGGAAGAAAGAGAGAGAAGAGGCGTGGTTGGGAAAGAATGAGAGGAGCATGCTTGGCCTACTTTTGCGTGTTCAGGTGTCCAACCTCTCCCCACTCATTGCAACTCAATTTACATAGGCTAAGGGAACAAGGATGGATGAAATTTACCAAGTCTTACACTATATTTATGATTTAACAAGCTTTTGAAATGGGGAGGCTACCTAAACTTTTACATAATTTTAGAGAGGGAAGCTCCAAGGAAGAAGACATAGTTTTAGAGAAAGAAAGATTGATTTTTTCATTTTCTCAACCATTTCACATGTAGTAAGTTGTATTTCACTTGTAATCTTTATTTCCTACACTTCAATCTCATGTATTTCTAGTGTAATCAAGTATAGATTCATGATCTTGAATTTCTATGTTTACATTTGGGTTTTATTTCCAAATCTTTGTTGTTGGGTATGAAATGAATTCTCTTTTGTAGTTTAACTTTTTATTACATCAATACAAGTTCAGGGCTTTACTTCATCTCTATTTTATCTCTAGTTCTTCTCCATGTTTCTTTACAATAGGTAAGATTTTGCTTTGAATATGGGTAGCTAAGTTTTTTGTTGGCTAATCCAAGGTGAACTTCCTCTTGGGTATGCTAAATCTACTCTCCCTCATTCTTCCTTGTAGTGTAAAGTGCTTGGTTTGACTAGGTTGAGTGCGGATGTAGTTGTGAGCTCTTGATACATTGTAAACTTGTCACGGGGTATGCTTGAGCCTATATCTCACATTATTCCCTCCCTTCCAATGAATCAATCAAACACCTAGGCACCATTAGTTGAATGAATTGAGTTGATTTGACATTCTCATTAGAATGAACTCATCAAATTAGCCAACCTTGTTTTTCTTGCATTTTATCAAAAATTCTCACTCACCAAAACATAAACTCACAAGATTTTACACTTTTCTATTTTTACAAAATCACCTTCACTACAATTCAGCCTTTCTTCTCTGAGGAGATGACCTTAAAAAACCATTCCAAGTAAAACACGACAATTGTAGGTTTCTCTACGCTTAGGAAACACTTTTGCACACACACACACACACACATTTTCAACCACATACACGTTTTTCCCATTTGTAGCATCGAACCTGAGGGAGAGTGACATTCACTTACTCATATAAGCTATAAACGTACCAAGGGTTCGTGTTTAGAGATTTGGGTGAACATAATCAATCAAAGGGCCCAGGTCGAGGACAAGATTTATAGGCCAAGACTTCGTAGACCCAGTGGTAAGTCTATACATCACTACTCAAACTCAGCTGGTGAACCAATCGGTGATTCAAGGAACATTCTTACTTTCTCGCTTATAGGCAAGGGTATTATTTGACTATGGTGCATAATATGTAAGGGATTTAGGCTTATAGATTGAGACATTGGAAGAGCCATTGCATGTGAGTTCTCCCTTAGAAGCTAGGGTATGCATTGATCAGATATATCAGGATTGTAAGTTAGAGATCTCGAGAATTCTACTAACTATAGACGTTAGGGTCATGGATATGTCGAAGTTTGACATCATCCTTGAGATGGATTGGTTAACGGCACACCGAGTTGTCATTGATTATGATCAGAAGAGGGTCACTGCCTATACACGAGAGGGAGTTTGTTTCAAGTTTTCAAAGAAAAAATACAATGCTCTACCCCAAGTAGTATATAATTCTCGTTGGCATGGGCAGTTGATGGGTTGGTTTGCGAGCCTTACCTCATTGGCATGGTCATTGCCTACCTCAGGTAGTTTGTGAGTACGTAGATGTTTTTCTAGATAAGGTACCAGGATTACCTCTACATCGGGATGTAAGCTTCACAATTAAGTTACAACCTGGTACATTCCCTATTTCTATGACTACACATAGAATGACACAATAAAGTTACAAGAACTAAAGTTTTAGTTACAAGAATTGTTGGACAGAGGATTCATTAACCCAAGTACTTTATTATGGGGTCCTCCTATGCTATTTGCCAAGACGGACAAGACCATTCGTCTATATATAGACGACCAACGGTTGAATCAGCTTACTATTAAGAATTGGTACCCTTTTACTGCAGATTGATGATTTATTTGATCAAATACGAGGGGTAAGGATCTACTCCAAGATAGATCTATGCACGAGACACCATCAATTGAAGATTAGGGAGACAAATATCCTTAAGACATCATGTATAATGCGATATGGGTTTTTCGAGTTTACTGTGATGCCTTTTGGATTGACAATTGCCCGAGCATCATTCACGGATCTCATGCATAGGGTGTTTCAACCCTACCTAGATCATTTTGTTGTGGTATTTGTTGTTGACATCATTATGTACTCTAAGTCTGAGGAAGAGGATGACGATCACTTGAGGATTGTTCTTTAGACCTTCAGATACCATCAGTTGTACGCCAAGTTCAACAAATGTGAATTTTGACTGACGGAGGTGAAATTTTTGGGACACGTGGTGTTGGCTTCAGGTGTAACCGCGGACCTGGAGAAAGTTGAGGCAGTTATGAGTTGGGAAAGGTAGAAGTCATTCTTCGAGATATATAGCTTCTTGGGATTGACGGGGTATAAGAGGTTCACTGAGGAATTCTCCCAAATAGCTGCACCTATAAATAGATTAACCAGGAAGCAGGTCAAGTTTCCATGGGATAACTTGTGTGAGTGGGCATTCCAAGATTTGAAGAAGAGGCTTACTTTAACTCTAATTTTGATAGTTTTAGAGAGGGGACAAAGATACATAATGTATTGCAATGAATCCAAGAATGGACTTGGGTGTGTTTCGATGTAGTCCAGGAGGGTGCTAGCTTATGGTTCTCGGTAGTTGAAGAGCCACAAGCAAAACTATCGCATGCATGACATTGAGTTGGCGACCATAGTTTTTGCCTTGAAGGCATGCCGTCACTATCTATATGGAGTGTAATTTGAGGTATTTTTAGACCACAAGAGTTTGAAGTATATCCTTACACAATGAGACCTCAATATGAGTCAACGCTGGTTGATGGAATATCTGGAGGATTATGACTTCACTTTGCAGTACCATCCCAATAAGGCAAACATAGTGCATGATGCACTCAGTCAGAAATTGTGAGGAGTCTTTGCTAGTATAGCTTCCCAGGAATGGAAGATGCTCAACACTATAGGATAGGTCAAGCTGCACTACAAGGGTCAATCTAGTGGCTACGCTTTTCCTACTGAGCAAAGTGATCAAGTTTCAAAGGTAGGACACGTATACTATCCATCGGGGATCGGGTACATTCAAGTACGAGTGATGAGGGTTGAACCATTCACGCAAATGGTAGTCTTTGTTTTAGGGGAAAGGTTGTGGCTCCCCAGTCTACGGATCTGAGAGAAGAGATCCTTAGAGAGTTTCGTTGCTCCCATTTTTCTATGCGTCTAGGTGGCACAAAGATGTATCATGATCTTCACCACCAATATTATTAAAATGGGATGAAGATTCACATTGGAGACTTTATTAGTCGATGTCTCACGTGTTAGCAGGTCAAAACTGAGCACCAAAGACAAACAGGTTTGCTCCAGCCTTTGGAGGTAGCTGAGTGGAAATGGGAGCACATCACTATGGATTTTGTGACCCACTTGCCATGGACATCATGTGGGCATGACATAGTGTGGGTGAATGTGGATCGACTTACAAAGTCGGCACACTTTTTTGGCTGTGTGAATGACATTCACACTGGAGGCATCCTACCGATTGCATATACGAGAGACAGTCGATTATATCGGGTGCTCATATCTATAGTATTCGATTGGGATCCAAAGTTTATAGCCCATTTTTTGGAGAGTTTTCATCGGGACATGGGGACACAGTTCATGATGAGAATATATTTTGATCCCTAGATGGACGGTCAGTCAAAGAGGACCATCCAAACTCTACTAGACATGCTACAGGCATGCATGAAGGTGTCTCAAGGGTGGCTGTGCAGAACACTTACCCTTAGTGGAGTTTATCTACACCAACAGTTATCAAGCGAGTATATAGATGGCACCCTACGAAGAACTTTATGGGAGAACGTGTCATTCTTCAGTTTGTTGGACAGAGGTTAGACAGAGACCCTCCATGACTCTAAATTTGATTAGAGACACCTCGGAGAAGGTGTACTTGATATGAAAGCGTATTTTCATGGCTCAAAGCTGGCAAAAGAACTACGTTGAGAGACGATGGTGACCTCCGGAGTTCGAGGTCAGAGATCATGTCTTCTTGAAGATGATGGCCAAGAGAGGAGCGGTGAGATTAGGGAAGCGGGTAAAGTTGCCATTGAGGTATATCAGGCCCTTCAAGGTACTCGAGAGGGTTGTTAGAGTTACTCACCGATTGGCGTTATTGCTAATTCTATCAGTTGTTAATGCAGTATTTCATATCTCCATACTCCATAAGTACACTCTAGATCCTACGCATATGGGTAAATTGGGGTCAGCTAGTTGTTGATGCAGATGAGACATTCAAGGAGGGACCAGAGCATATCATGGATATTTGATAGCAAGTTTTTCGAGAGTAAGACCATGAGGTTGGTGAAGGTGTTGTGGCAGCACCGTGGTGTGGAGGAGGCGACATAGGAGCATGAGGAAACTATACGTGTCAGTTATCCCTCCTTGTTCAAGGATGGAGGTATGTTCTCATCATCATAAGTGTTATATGACTTGTTGCATATGCATGTGGTTTTGTATGTATGTGTGTGTAAATTTTAAGGACAAAAGTTCTTTTAAAGAGGGAGACTGTAAAACTCGAAAAAATTTAAAATTTTATGAAAAATGGCAAAACGATAATTAGTCACTACGGTACGGGTTGAAAACTCAAAATTTTTTAGAACTCGGATGACGAAATGGACCACACTATTGGATTCATCTGGCAAAATCTAGTTACTTAGGCTCCGTTTGGTAACGTTTAAATTTTTCGTTTTCTATTTTTATTTTGATATTTGGAGAAAACAAGAAAAAAAACTCGTTTGGTAACCGTTTATGTTTTTCGTTTCTGTCATCGTTTGATAAACGAGGGGCTATTTTCAAAAATCAAAAAAAGTCGTTTTTGGTTTCCGTTTTTCGTTTTTCGAAAACGAAAAACGGAAACGTTACCAAACGGGGCCTTAGAATGTTATGTTGAATTTTGAAACAGTCAGATTTTTTGTGTTTTACGAAGTGATGGGATGTCGCATGACCAAAATAAACACTATCGAGAATTAATTGCAAAACATGAAAAATAATTTAAATTTAGTTCAAATAAAATATGTTGAATGAAAAATATGTACAAATAAAATATGTTGAGTGCCTTAACCTAGAATGAAAAATCCTAGAATGCATTACCCCCTCCCATGAACGAAGGAAACAACATCCAAATAGAGCTTCTGGCAAGGTCCATGAGGGGTTTTCTTCAACCAACTCTAGCACCACACCTTCATGCATCCATTTACCTGTCCAAGCTCATCCCTTCCAAGTTAATTCGGGGATGTTGCAACTACTTCCTACATTCCGTGGGAATAAAAAGGAAAATTCCTACTTACACATAAGGGAGTTCGAGGATATAGTTTCAACATTCAATGCTAACTATGTTATGGAGAACATAGGTCGATTGAAATTGTTTCCTTTCTCCCATGGTGATAAATCTAAATCATTGTTGCATGACTTGCAACCCCGATCCATTACCTCTTGGGCTCAAATGCTTTTTGAATTTTTGAATAAATTTTTTCCGGTTTAGAGAACCACTTATTTAAAAAAGGAAGAACAAAGACCCCGATGAGGCCATGGACAACTTCAGTACACTGGCCCAAAATGCACAATCCTGGGATATTAGGGATTCCAACGATATACCTAGGACATTTACGGGTAGTAATCAACCACAAGGGGAAGGGATCTATGATTTGAGAGACCGAATTTTAGTTGGAGAAATGAGAATCACATTCCTCATGGTTCGAATGCATATTCATCACCCGCACCTCCGAGGCAAAATCAATACCAAGGTCAAGGGCAAGCGTCTAACTCCCAATACCATGGTCCAATCCACAAGGGTATTTGTCAAATCAACCAGTACAAAATTTTCCATAAAATTCGCATCCCTAAAGCTTTTCCCAACAAGGAACATCCAATTCTTCCACCTACCAACCTTCCCATAAGAGGAACTTGGAGGATATGCTTCATTCCTTCATCCAAATCCAAACTATCATCAACAACCAAACTGCCACAACTCTTAACAACATGGCAGCTCAACTCACAAAGATCACAAATCACATAGGGTTGCCACAACAAGAAAAAGAAAATTCCTTGCTCAACCCCAATAGAACCCTAAGGGACAACATGTGATTGAGTCTTTTGAGAACACCAAGGAGAGTTATAAGCAACTCAAGGCAGTCATCACCCTTCGTAGTGGCAAGCAAATTGTTAAATCTGTTGTGCCAAAGGGTTCAACCAAAACCACATAAAAAAAAGAGAGAGACTGTGGGTGGCATTGACAAGGGTGAGTCAAGGGAAAAGAAAGAAAGTCAAGTAGTTGAGGAAAAGAAATTAGTTGATGATAGTGTGATTGTTGCCCCTATGCCTACCCTTTTTACTAGTCGTTTGAAGCCACCAATCAAGGTGGCTAGTTAAGTTGGTATTTTGAAAATGTTTACGCAGGTGAAGATCAACATTCCAATCCTCAACCCCATCAAAAAAATCCCATCTTGTGCCAAGATTTTGAAGGATTTGTGCATAGTGAAGAGAAAATTGAATGTCCACAAGAAAGCATTCCTCACCGAGCAAGTGAGCTCAATTTTGAGGACAAACACCGCACCCAAATTTAAAGACCCCGACTGCCCTACCATTGCCAGCACAATAGGGAATTACTGGGTGGAGCAAGCATTGCTTGACTTGGGGGCTAGTGTCAATCTCTTACCTAACTCGGTGTAAAAACAACTCCTACTTGAGGAGTTGAAGCCAACCTCAATCACTCATCAGTTAGCCAATCGAAACATTCAAACACCAAAGGGAGTGGTTGAAGATGTTTTGGTTCAAGTGGATAACTTTTATTTTCCTGTTGATTTCATTGTGTTGGAAACTCATCCTATTACTAACCCTTGCTCCCAAATTCCTATAATACTTGGGAGACTCTTTCTTGCTACATCTAATGTCATAATAAATTGCAAGAATGGTCTATTGAAGTTGGCATTTGGGAATATGACAATGGAGCTCAATGTATTCAACTTAGCAAAGCAACTGGGTGATGATGAGGAAGTAAGTGAGGTCAATAGAATTGACACTTTGGTTAAGAAGCACTTGGAGCTGGAGGAGATGTTAAAATTCAAAGAAGAAGGAATTGTGGATCTTGAGAATTATGATGAGAAAGAGGAGGTAGAAGATTTGACAGGGATGGATAGGTGGATCCCTACATTTGAGGAGTTACCCCATTGAGAAAAGAAATTTTGGGGAAGGTGAAACATTTCAACAAAATCCCAACTTGGAGTTAAAGCCCTTGCCCTCCCATTTGAAGTACACCTATCTTGGGGAAGGTGAAGCAATTTTAGTGGTCATTAGCTCTACATTGAGCATGGAACAAGAAAAAGAACTCTTTGAGGTATTGAGAAAGTATAAAGGAGCAATTGGGTGGACCATTGCAAAGATCAAGGAGAAAAATCCTCTTTTTTGCACCCACCGCATATATCTTGAGGAGGATTCCAAACCTTCCCGACAACCACAAAGACAATTGAATCACATCATGAAGGAGGTGGTGAGGGATGAGGTTCTAAAACTACTTGATGTAGGGATCATTTTTTGAATTGCAATAATAAGTGGGTTAGCTCCACGCAAGTAGTACATAAGAAACCTGGAGTTATGGTGCTTGAGAATGATGAGAATGAGCTTATACCTATAAGAGTGATCACCGGATAGAGGGTGTACATTGATTACCAGAAGCTAAACGCTTGCACAAGAAAAGACCTCTTCCCATTTCCATTTATCGATCAAGTTCTAGAACGAGTAGTGGGGCATCTATTCTACTACTTTTTTTATGGATACTCTGGCTACAATCAAATTGAGATTTCTTTGGAGGATCTAGAAAAGACCACATTCACGTGCCTTTATGGTACCTTTGCCTACCGTCGCATGCCGTTCGGACTATGCAATGCTCTGAGGACTTTTCAACGTTGCATTATGGGGATTTTCAGTGACATGGTGGAGAAGATAGTGGAGGTCTTTATGGATGACTTTTCAATGCTAGGGATTCATTCGAGGGATGTTTGGCAAACTTGAAAAAAGTTCTAACAAGATGTGAAGAGAAGAATCTAGTCTTGAATTGGAAAAAGTGTCACTTTATGGTGACAGAAGGAATTGTGCTTGGTCATATAGTTTCAGCAAGGGGTATTAAAGTGGAAAAATCCAAGGTGGAGGCCATCTCCAACCTTCCCTACGCCAAGAGCCATCAAAGGCATCTGTCCTTTTTGGGTTATGCGGGATTTTATCGTCGATTCATAAAGAATTTCAATACATTAGCCCAACCTTTGACCAACCTACGGTCTAAGGAGGTCCCATTCGAGTTGTCGGATGATTATGAGGCACCCTTTAAAAAACATAAAAGCATGCTAGTCACACCTTCAATTATGCGACCACCCAGGTGGGATCTAACTTTTGAGCTCATGTGCGACGTGAATGATTACGCCGTCGGCGCAGTACTTGGTCAAAGGGAGGAAAATAAACCGTTTGTGATACACTATGCTAGCAAAACACTGAATAAGGCTTAGATGAATTATACTACCACGGAGAAATAGTTGCTAGCAGTAGTGTTTGCCTTAGATAAATTTCGTTCTTACATCATTAGTTCACCTATTGTTGTCTTTACTGATTATTCTGCTTTGAAGTATTTGTTGTCTAAGCAGAATGCGAAATCAAGACTCATTAGTTGGACACTCCTCCTACAAGAATTCGACTTGACGATCAAAGACAAGAAAGGAATAGAGAACGTGGTGGCGGATCATATATCTCGACTTGTGGTGCAAGAGGCGGATGAGCACATTCCTATTCCTGAATTTTTCCTTGACAAACAACTATTTTCAATTCATTCTATATGTCCTTGGTATGATAACATATGTAATTACCTTGTAACAGGACAGATACCACCGCATTTGAGCCTAGACGATCAAAGACTATTTATGGCAGATGTGAAGTACTTCTACTTCGACAACCCGTACCTGTTCAAGTACTGCCCCGACCAAGTCATGAGATGATGTGTGCCTGAGAATGAACAGTGGGACGTCCTTGTATTTTATCATTCACAACAATGCAGTGGACATTTCCCGACGAAAAAGACTTCAGCCAAAATTCTTCAATCAGGTTTTTATTGGCCCTCTCTTATTAAAGACTATGTTTCGTTTTGTAAGGCATGCAACAGATGCCAAAGAATGGGCGGTGTGACCCGTAGAAACATGATGCCTTTTTCCCTATGCTTGTCATAGAAATGTTTGACTATTAGGGCATCGATTTCATGGGTCCTTTCTCGATGTCATATGGTTACTTGTACATCCTCCTGGAAGTAGACTATGTGTCAAAATGGGTGGAGGCTATCCCGACCTAGACTAATAACCACCGGATCGTAGTCAAGTTTCTAAAAGAGAACATCTTTTCGAGGTTTGGGATACCTTGTGCAATAATAAGTGATGGTGGATCACATTTTTGTAATAGGCCATTTGCATCTCTAATTTTCAAATATGGCGTCACTCACAAAGTATCCACTTCCTATCACCCACAAACAAATGGCCAAGCCGAGCTAGCCAATAGGGAGATCAAGAACATTCAAGAAAAAATGGTTAACCCAAATAGGAAGGATTAGTCCGATAGATTGACCGATGCCCTATGGGCATACAACACTGTCTTTAAAACTATTTTGGGCATGTCTCCCTACCGGCTTGTGTATGGAAAGGCTTGGCACTTGCTAGTCGAAATGGAACACAAGGCCTATTGGGCCATTAAGACTTTAAATTTTAATTTGAGAATGGCCGGTGATCGTAGGTAGTTAGAGCTGAATGAGTTGGAAGAGATTCGACGAGATGAGTATGAGAGCTCCAAAATCTCAAAGGAACGGGCTAAAATCTATCATAATAATTCCATTATACGGAAATCATTTGAGTCCGGCCAAAAAGTGCTCTTATACAATTCTCGCCTCTCAATTTTTTAGGAAAAATGCCTATCCCGTTGGGATAACCCCTATCTTGTCAAGGTGACCTACCCCAACAGAGCTGTTGAGGTAACAAACCCTGAGAATGGCCAGATATTCAATGTCAATGGCCAAAGACGTAAGTCATTCTTCGAGGGTTCTGAAGGACAGATGGTGGGAGGAGGATTTAATTGACCCGGTGTATCCGGATGTGGTGGAGAAGTAGCTAGTGTTTATCCTCTCTAGTGTATAATTGCTTTTATTTACTTATGTTATCTTTATTTCTTGTCACTTACTTTCTTTGGTTGTATAGTATTGATCTTCTTAGTTTTCGATATCGGTGCTCTTGTCAAATCTCACTTGCAAGGTGTTTTCTAACCCTAACTATCATTTTACTGTCCTTCAGTGCATATCAGATCTTTTTGTTGCGTTGAGGACAATGCAGGAATCAAGTTGGGGGGTGAGGTGCACCATGTACATTATACACCAATTTTTAGGGTGAAAAATTCACCTTTCACATATATCATATAGATTTTTGTTTACATTGGTGAAAATATGTGAAAATTTGAAATTTTTTGTGAAAAATGTCTGAATGATGACATGTATTCCCTTATTAAGAGTGTTTGGATTAGTTGATATGTTAATCATTGTTTTGAACCTTGAACACATGAGCATACTATGAAAATTGAGCCTATGCGTGAGTATCACATATATATCTATTTTTGAACTCAACTGTATGTGTCCTCTTGAATGTGTAATTTTAGAAATTTATGAATTGGATTCTTATTCTAGGCTTGACATAAGTAGTGGAGATGAGTAAGGACCCATGAGAGCTTTAGTACCAATTCTTTATGGAGGGGACTTACATTTACTCAAGGAACAATTCTTAAATTTCAAATATGTTCAATAGTCTCATTATGTTTGTTTTGGTTAGGTGCATTGGTGTAGTCGATTAACTTATCTTAAATGTACACTGCTCTCCTATGCATATCTGGAAGTGATTTTAGACCATCTTTAAAATAATTTGAGTCTTTGCCTTTTTCTGGTGAAAAATATTATCCCTAGTGCTGTGATTGAGCCTAATTGAAATTCATTTCTATGACACACATTTGACCAAGCCAATGAAAATAAGGAATATTTACCTTAACTTGGTTGTTCCTTGAAGCTAAATATGCCAGATTGCAAAAGTAAAGGAAGGATGGTGTGGAAACTCAAACAAAGGGATGAATGATGTTGAAACTCAAAGAGTTCAATGAAAAAGGAATGTGAATCCAAGGAAAGGAGAAAAAGAGGTGAAAAAAGGAAAGAATGATCAAAAGAAAAAGAAAAAGAAAATGTCAAGGAAGAGAAAAGAAAAAAAGCAAAGAGTGTGGGAATGGTGTAAAGAATGAAAATCCCATCAAAAGGGAGATCTTTTTGAAATAAAAGTCTTTCACTTGGAACAACCTTCTTTGTTATCCTATATCCTTAGTTTCTTTTCCTCATTATCACCTTAAGGCCCCATTATAACCGTTTAAGTCCTAAGTGATCTGGAGATACATGGAAGATACATAATCTTAAATAGTGTGATGAGTTAATTTTGCTACCTAATGCCATAACATTCTTTTCATGAGATTATGACAAAGTCGCTTCATTCTCATACATAAACTTCATTTTTGGATTACATGTGAGCATATTTTATTTTTGCGCACAAAAATCCATCTCACATGTACACATGGAGTGCATGTCAGCATAACTAGAGTGAATTTCATTGTTAAAAGTGACCTTTGGTGAGTTTTACATTGAAACTGAGTTTGACTAGCCATTCGAATGTGAATTCTGTTGCATAAAGGCGCAAATTACTTGTTCAAATCACACACATACGAGTTCAGAAACAAATATGTAGGTGCATACTTTAGACTAGTATTTAACACTATGGTATAACTCATGTGTGCTTAGTTCAATCATCTGAGAAATGTGTTAGATAGCCTCATGCTTGCATAATAGGAAAATATTGCTCAAGTTTTTTATATTTCAAATGAATGTGGAATGTCCATGTTGTTAATTATGTGATTAGCATTTTGGGTGTTGATTTTGAGAGTTAAGAATATAAATCCACTCCTTGTACATTGAAGGCATCAAAAGTTTAAATCACTTTGCCATTTCAGTAATAATTTGAGTATGATGGTTCGGATTGTTGTTTATAAATGGAGTACAATTTTTGGGATGGAGCAGATGTCATAAGTAGTGTGGTAAAATGTCTAGGGAGATCCTGAGTTGGAATGGTGTGGAGAGGTGTGCTTAGCAGGATTATTTTGGCAAACAAAGCAGAAGTATACCAGAACGCGGTTTAGCCTCTGGAGTTCAGGGTACCGGTACGGTCTGCTGAAATCAGAAAAAATTAGGGCTTTTAAATCTAATTAATTCGGTGAACCCTTCATTTTCCACCCTCTATTTCCAAACCTAAATGTCTCTCTGTCACTCTAAAACATCCCAGACCCCCAAATCCCCTATTTTTTTCTTCAATTCTAAATCCCTTCCTTCCTTAAGCCTGGATTTGGTGCAACCCATGCCTGTGAAACCCTAGGTGCCGAATCCTTTAAATTTCCCCAAATCTCTCCAATCTATCCAAAGAACTTCACATGGCTCATCAATTGGATGTTGTTCTTGAGTCCATAGACTCGATTGAGGGTCGTTTGTGGATCCTCTTTGCTTTTCTCTCAATAGAGGCATTTTTGCTTTGCATGGCCCGGACCAAGAGACCTGGGACTAGTTCCCCTCCACCCGAGGATCCCACTAGCTTCAAAAGAAGCGGTGAACGGTCAAGTGAGGACCCAAATTTTCAAAGAAAAAAGGCTAGGAGGGAGGTACGACGCTAGTGGATTCAGGGGAGGAGTGTCACTTGTGAGCGGCACCTTGACTGTCTCTCACTCACCCCAAGGCATGAGGTTGTAAAAATCATTGCGGGGTTTGGCATGAGTTTTTGGTTCAAGCTAGTTGAGGGATATAAATTGTCAATGGTTAGGGATTTCTACCAATCGTTCCGGGTGGTTGAGGTAAAAGAAGTGGAGGTGTTGAGAACCAATGTGCAGGGCAAGATGTTCGACATGACCCCCGATGTCATTGCCACTCTACTTGGAGGATACAAGAGACCACCACCCTTCTCCCTGTCTATCCTCACAACATCACTAGAACCAAGACTAGAGAGGAGTTTGTGGCTCTAATGTATGAGAACCCCACTAAATTCAAGGGACTTTGCCAAAGTGGTGGGTTAAAACATGTGTACAGGCTTCTGAACAAACTTCTCCATTACAATTTACTCCTAAGAGCTTCAAAAAAGAAGCCAAATATGGAGAAGTTAGCCTTGTTAGATGTTGTCGTGTCAGGGAATACAATCGACTTTACACTTTTCATCTGGGAAATAATGAAAGATTTTGTGGTGACAACAAAGCCAATGACCAATTTTCTATTTAGGAGTTTGGTAACCCGGATGTGCAAACACTTCAAGGTCAAATAATACGCATTCGACAAGATCAATCCTCCCGAGATAAGGGCTATTGGCAAGACCAATAGTAAAAAGAAAAAAGCAATGAGTAAGGGGGAGCGGGCTAGGACATTAGGATCTGATTCTAAGGCTCCCTGCCCATCCTCATCCACTTGGCCATCCACAGTTGCACCAGCACGCTCAATGGCCCAACGTCTTCATGCAATAGAGGCATCAGTGCTAGGGATGACAACCATGCTGAGAGAGATGTTCAAGCATACCTCCCATGGGAAGCCCATCCCAAAAGTCCCCACTCCACCAGCCACTGCTCCCTTTACTTCCCCCCCATCTGCCTCCAAAGTATTTGAGGAAGAGGAGGATAATGATGATAAAGATACTAAGGAGTCTGGGGAAGTTGAGGAGTATGATGAAGGTGAAGAGGTTGGGGAGGATGAAGACTCTAATGACGATAATGAGGGAGAGGGGGATGTGTAGTAGGTTTTCTAGGTGTTGGATTGTACGCATTTAGGATAGGGTCATGGAGTCTTAGGCCTATTTTGTTTCGTTTGATGTCTTACTCCATGTACTCCAACTTCAAGACACATCAATGAAAAACCACAATTTCTGATTCAATCTTGTCTATGTTATTTTGTTAATTGCGTTATGATTTTTGTTTTATGATTGAATGAGTGAATTGGTTGTTTAAATGGATTATTGTATGATATTTCTCGTTACTTGTTTGGAAAATAAATTTTGCTAAAGGACTAGAAAAACTCAAGTTGGGGGTGTGATTAGCACAAAAAACATTGCATATTTCATGTACTAATCATACCTTTTTCACTTGCTTTTGGAGGCTAAATGATTGGAGTTGCATCGATTGAGTTCTTAATGCCTTTCCAAGTGAGTTTAGGTGAATGAGGATGAAAGAATGGCTAGAGGGAAGCTTAGGAGTGAAGAAATCAAAAAAATCAGGCAAAGATGCAAAAGAGTACTGGTACGGTTTGGCCATTGAAACATAGCATACCGGTACAGTCATGCTACTGGAGTTCGACGTACCGGTTCGTCGTACCGGTACGCTCTGCTGAATCATCCCCAATCACTACAACTCAAGTCTTCTCTTTTGAGGGTCCCACCATCAAGTCTCCCACACTTCTCTAACACGCTCACAACACTATTCATCCCTTTTACACCTCCCATTAGACTTTTGGAGCTTTGGTGATCAATGAAGAGAGAGAAGATGGGAGTTATAGGGTGTGCAGGCTGCTCTGTACCATCCTATCCAACCCATCCCTCTTGACAGCCTATGGATGGAGATCACATCACCTAGCTTGAGGAGAACTCCAGGGCACATTTTTGGCAAGGGAGGACTCTATTGTTCAGCATTATATACAACACACAAGATATAGAGAGAGAGATTCTAGGGAGATGATGATGAATAATGTAGAGAGAGAAGTTGAGATTTTTGTATTTTCTTTCATGCATTGACTTGAATTTTCACTTAAGAATCTTCTAAGCTTCATTGAATACCTTGAATGTCATTTATTTCTACTTGTCTTCAAGTGTAATCTTCATTTAAAGCTTTCACCATTAATGTTTCTATGTTCTTCATTTTGTCTTAGTTTGAAATGGGTATTCATTGCTTTCGCTTATAGCTTATGTTTTCTTGCATTTAGTTATTCAAGAACTTTATTTCTTTGCAATGCATCCTCATTATATTGTTATTTTCACATTAAGCATGAGTAGCTAAATTTTTTAGTTGGCAAATCCAAGGAAAACCTTCACTTGGGTATACCATTTCAACTCATTATCCTCCTTTCTCTAAGAGTTCAATGGTTCAGTTTGACTAGGTTGAGGGTAGATAAGTTGGTGAGTCTTTGATAGTCCGTAGGCCTAGTGACGGTTTATCCTTAGATATTCACCCATGTTATCCCTAGCTTTCCACTAATCAATTGTTCATTCATGCTCTATTGGAGGAGTAATTCGAGTTGAGATGATATTCCTATTGGAGTAACCTCTTGGATTAGCCAACATTTGTTCTCACTTCATTTTCATTATAACATACTTTACTAAAAAACTTTCAACAACAAAGATTTTACACTTTCTTTTCACTCGAAATCACCTTCCACTTGATTTGCATTCCTTCCTTGTGGAAATGACCTTGGAATACCTCCATCTAAAACATGACCCACAAAGTCTTCTTGCGCTTGGGGAGCATTTTTGTACACTCACATCCCACATTTTTAACATTTCATTTCTCCATTTCCTTGCCCTTTCTTTTGACATCACCCCTAAGAGAGAGTAACATTTCCCTTCATTCACACATCATACATACACATTGAGGCACATGTTAGTAGGTCAGGAATAACAAGGAAAAATACCAAGCACTGGACTCATCTATCAATAGCAAGTCTTGAGCTACCGGTAGCAAAATTCCAAAAGACTCATCTACCGGTAGCATGTACACGAGCTACCAATAGCTCCTCCAAGAATTTGCATTGTTAGCTTGTTGGCAGAGTGCTCAGCTACCGGTAGCATGTACATAAGCTACCGGTAACACCTCCAAAATTGTAGAAAATTTAAAATACCTTTGTCAAGCCTTCGGGTCTTGAGTTCTTCTGTTCAAAAGATGTAAATTGATTAATATTAAGGATAAATTGATGTATATTGGAACTTGGAATGGTCAAGTGATTGAAATGTTTACAGGTTATTCATTTGAGAGTGTCTGGTACAAGGGAGATTGTGCCCAAACTTTGTGTTGTTTATGATCCCAGTGAAGGAAATGTCATGAAGTGTTTTGGGTTATGCAACATTCACGGGTACTTCCACGGATTGATGTGAGATCAATTGGTTGACAAAGGATCCCCAGTTTTAGGGGCGTTACAATATTTATTTAAGAAGTCATTTTTCTCTTGATTTCATATTTCATCCCAAACGCCACCGTAGTAATCCAAATTTTTTATCTGTAAGATATGATAAGTGGATGAGCTCTGATCACTCCATTGAAATTAAAATTTGATAGGCGCATCAGAGTAATAGAAAAAACTAAACTATTAAGGTATATTTGGGAATTAAAAAACTAACCAGGATGCCATACCCTTCGTTTATTGTTCTCCGAACATTTCTTTTTCTCAAAGTTTTCCTACAGAATGTGTTGGTCCATAGTCAACAACTAATTCAACAACATTGAACTCTTTTTCTTTCATCGAACGATATGCTCTATACACAAAAGGATATAAAAGATGGTCATATGGTTTAGATTGGTCACCAAAACTTTAGTAGAAGGAATATTACATTCTATTACTGGCCAATACTATAAGGAATATAACATTACAGTAGAGGCACAGAATAGTTGTACAATTTTCTTTGGAAAAACAAAAGTAAAAAGTAAAAAAGATCGAGGAAAACATTCGAAGGAGGATAGAGGGCGTAATGCTTACTGTATACTTTATTTTAAGCTATACTATGAAATCCTGATTAGGATAAAGTTGATACAAAAACAGGACATTCTATATCATTTTTGTTATATATGTCATTTTACCACTTTGTTTTAGGAATCTTAGTATCAATGGTATAGGTCCAGGATACCATTTCATTCCCTTGAAGTGATATTTCTTTAACGTGGAAATCACTATGACGTATGAGCAATCGTCACCTCAAGAAATATATATATTTAAAGTAATTAAACCATACATTTGAATAATTTTTACTTCACCATAAATTTTTTACATAATTTTAATATCTTAAAGATAGTTACTTATATAGGAAGAATTCAATCTTACAAATTTGAAGTATGTTAGTTAATTATTTCGATTGCTTAAACACACAAGAAATTTTTTATTTTTACAATATGCATTGTTAAACTATTCAATTCTAATATTTGTTGATATAATATTTGCATAAGATCATTTTTGTTATGTTAGATGATGCCACAAGAAATACTGTATCAAATTAGTTTGCGTGAATTATACTTTTTAGCCCGGAAGATTCAAGAATTTCTATTTTACACTTAAAAAGATTAAATTTTTTATATTATACTTTTAATATATTAAATATACTGTTATTTGGCCCTCTATGATCTTTCATTGTTTATTTCATCAACATCATTGAGGTATTTTTGATGGAATAAGTAACAAAAGATAAGAAAAAATCCACATTATAACAATTTTAAACATTAAAGATGCAATGCAAAAAAAATATATTTTTTGAGAGTAAAAGTGAGAATTTTTATTAAAAAAAAGTTAAATGCCGTAAAGAGACTACCCTGGTGACACAAAACAATCAAAAGAACTTAGAGGCCGACCTTTTATGTTTTAAAATTGGATGACTTAAGATTTGATTTACAGAATGGGTCTTGTCTTTTCAAAAACTGACTTGTTCCATCTTCTCCATGGATGGCTAAAACCTCAAGTTACGAAAGTAATGGTGTTAAGTTCCACTCATCATAAAGAAGTCTCCAAAAGTTCGGTATGTCTATGATATATAGTCTAGTTCAGCGATTTAAGCTCGAAAAAGTGTAAGTCCCACAAAAAATTCCCTACAAAAGTAAGTCGAATAAAAAGAATCCAAGGTTAAGATCAATCAATCATTACATTTGATCTAAAAAATTAAGTCATTGGTTTTGCTCCTAATTTTTTTTTTCCGAAACAATGTGTTTTCGTCGTGTAAACCGTACCGAACTCGAAACATCATCAACCTGGCCACTCGAAAGTAATGGTTGTTTATGCAGGAAAAAAAATTAGTATCACAACTAATAAAATGTTAGTTAAGATTAGAGGTAGCAATTTTAACCCATTATTCATTAACCCGTCCAACCCGTTCATAAATAGATGGGTTAGGTACCTATATTAATTAATATGGGTTTAAATGGATTGAGTAATATGATTCATTTTAATTAAGTGGGCTAGTATGGATTACAAATGAGTACCCATTGGGTTGAGTATTTTATCTTTTTATTAAATAACACAAATAATAAAAATAAATAAATATACTAATATACCAAAAAATACACATACTATTACACTCAAAAATACACACATATACAATAATACACCTAAATATACACACACTAGTACACTAAACACACACACACTAATACACCATGAATGACCCATAACCCAATAAGTATGGACTGTCTTATGACCCATGGGTCGACCCATGACCGATGGGTTGACCCATAACTCATGGGTCGACCCATGGACCACTCATTATGTGTGTATTTTTTATTAAAAGTGTTTTAATTTTTATGTTAATATATGTGTGTAATTTTTTGGTAAATTAGTATGTATATTTTTAATGTATTAATTTGTATGTGTTTTGGTGTATTTGTGTGTGTGTATATTTATATTTTAGAGCATTACTAATGTGTGTACGTGTATTTTAGTGTACTAATATGTCTATTAAGAATTTTAATTACTTTATGGGTTAATTAGTTTAACCCAACCCGTTATAAAGTTAACTCATTATAGCCCATTTACTAGGTGAGTGAAAAATGGATTGGATTGATTTTAGCCCAATCTAATTTAACCAAACCCATAACCAACCCAACCCACCTATTTGCCACCCCTACGTAAGATTGATTTCTTCACAATAAAGATGAATTAGATTCCTCGTACTATCAATTGAAAAGGAAGTATTAAGAAAAATTTCAATATAAATACATATTAATTTTGTATGTGAAAATGCTAGATGAATCAATTTTAATTACAAATATAAAGGGGTCTCAATTAATTTTATTGTTTTAGGTCTCAAATTATGAACAATCGACCTTAATTCTCTATTAGTTTTGTTTTTATCCGAAACATAAGGATAGAAGTAAAACTTATAAACAATGCGAAATTACATTAAAAAAATAGATTAGAGGACTGACACTAGAATGGTTTAAACTTTGAAAATAAAACTGTAATCGATGCAAAGGATAATGTTAAAACTCATTACACAGAAAAGGATGCCTAAATAAATAAAAAAAACCCACAATTCTTTTCTCTCTCTCTTTTCTTTACTTTTTTTTTTTACCTGCTTAATAATTCTTCTTCAGAAGGAGGAAAAAAATAAAAACGCAATTGATGAAAACATTTTTTGTTTTATGATCAGTTAAAGTCAGTCTCTTACCCACTAAGCTGATTCTTACTATATTTGGGATAATTTTTCTGTGGCCAATCTTTCTTCACCCTCAAATAATGAAAGAAAGGCGACAAAACAGTACAATCACATAGAATCTAAACTCCTATCTTTATAATTATTGACCGGTGGAAAGAAGGATAGTGAGCCTCCACTTAGTGTGGGATAGTCGTGGTAACAGAAAAAAAATTTTACCCATAGTAATTAACTGAACCGGCAATTAACCTGACCAATGAACGTGTTTAATGAATCATTCTTTCAAGCATTAGGGCAATTAAACAAATTGATTAAGTAATTAAAAAATTAAAAAATATAATAATTAAGTTAAAAAAGATCTTGGCAATCTCCACCATGCTAAACTTTAAACTTCAGAAAATCTGTACCATACTTGACCGAAAATTCTTTATTGACCAAATCTTTATGAAAAAGATCTTGGCAAAGCTCCTTCATGCTTGATCAAAACTAACGCATTCCTTTGGGTCCACCAATCTCCTAAACGGCTTTATTTCCCTTAAAATTCTCCATGATCGGAGGAAACCACGTTAGTGCATTTTCAATACTTATTTTAAAAAAAAAATCTAAATTTGTGATGCTATGTGTAATTTACAATATTTTCAATTTTTTCTATCACATTCTTAATATCTCCCACTGTTATCACCACCACCACTCATATCCCCTAGTCTCTATTACCACCCCTAATGCCAACTCCATCACCGATCTTAGTTTTTTTTTAAAAAAATTAATCATTATTATGCTAAATAGAAGAGGATGAAAAAATTAAATTAAAGTAGTTTTGTGGGAAAATTTATATAAACCTTTTTTTTTTTGAACAATATATAACAATAAATAATATGTAATGATTTAATTTGAAGAGACCAAGGCATTCTTATTAAATAATTCAAAATTAGAAAAAAAATATAGCATTTGATGAGAAAATGTTTCATTAGAAATATCTCTTATGAATTGATTGTTATAGTATGCAGCTGATATAGATTCATGGGAGAGTATGTGTGTGTGAGTGACAAAGAGAGATAGAGAAACTTTGGTCAATTGAAAATTTTAGGTGTTATCCTATTATGCAGGAATTAAGTTATTCCGAAACTAAGGATTAAGAAATTTTATGATTTATTCTATTAATGAGGAATTAAGTTATTCAAAATTAAAAGGTCAATGACTCAAAGCCAAATCAAATTTGACAATTTGAAAAATAGAAAATCCAAGAAAATGGGATGAGATTTTGGAGTTCATCTAGCCTCACTACATTGCTATATATAATAGATAGATTTCTACTAAGGTAAAAAAAACTCTAACAACATTCTTCAATGTTATACCTAAACTCATACCAACACAATAGAGAAGCAAATTTGTACCCAAATTAAGAGAGATTTAAACATTTACTCAAATCACTAATGATTATATTTTTTTTCCTTTGAAGACCTACTGGTCATATTCTATCATCTTTAAATTTGAGTTTGTACTCAATTAAATTTGAGTTAGTCATCTTTTAACTTTGAATTTCTTTATTAGAGCGTTTTATATCAAATCAAGCTTTTAACTCAAATTCAAGTAAAATTTTGAATAAAGATTGGAGAAGCTTTAATGAATACTCCACCATTTCAACATAAAAAGTCAAGATATTTAGAGCAAAATCTACCGGTATAAAGGCTAATTTGTCATGTGTTGTAATTATCAATTAATTTAGAAAAATCTGGATTTCATTTTTTCCGTGTGTTGTTTTCGTTGATAGGACTCACTTATCCAACGGATGATATGCATTTGGGTTATAATTTTTTGAGTTCCGTATGGGTTGTGTAGCTATTTGCACCCAAAAATAACGAGATCAAAGAGTGACATGTCGATGGGATCCAACGGTCACAAGAGAGTATGTGAGAGTCCACGATTGATAGAAACGGTTAAAAGAGTAGGACTTTTAGAATCCAAAAAAATGAGAAAACATGATATTATGAGTTGCCATTTGGAAAGGATTCAGCACACATTCACGTATCTCAAGGGACAATGCCATAATCTTAAGTAATATCGAAAAAAGATGGATCAACGATTGAGAGTCATCTCTATAAATAGTCGAGGCTAGACCATTGAAAAAACAATCCACATGGTCAATCACAAAAACTCTACACAAATCCAACCTACTCTTAGAATCCAGAAAAATGAGAAAACATGACATTATGAGTTGCCATTTGGAAACGGTTCAACACACATTCACGTATCTCAAGGGACAATGCCATAATCTTAAGTAATAATGGAAAAATATGGATCGACGATTGAAAATCATCTCTATAAATAGTCGAGGCCAGACCATTGAAAAACAATACCCATGATCAATCACAAAAACTCTACACAAATCCAACCTACTCTTTTTACTTGTTTCTTGCTTTTGAGCATTTGTACTTTTCTTGTAGTACATAACTTTGGTGATATTTTATTGTTTTCATTTAATGCTTAGTTCAGTTTTGCCTTCCAGATTCAAATTCAGTGTACTTGTTGCTTTTCTTTCCTGTTGTATTTCTCACAGTATCGTTCATAACTTTTTATTTGTTGAAAGTCCTCGAGCTCCAAGGCATAGAAAATAACCTAGAGGTAACTTTACACCTCACTAGATTTGCTTGAAAAGTCACAATTTTATAACTCTAGGTCAATGGAAGTAGGTAAGGTCGTACGTGTTTAGATTTTAAGTGCACATATACTTTTGCACACCAGTAATCCTAAAATACACAAAACAGTAGCATTACTCTTGGTTGAATATGGTTTCATAATCACATGGAGTGAGATATATATATATATATATATATATAACATACAATTATAGGAGATTCAAGAAGGGAGAGAGATACAAGTTCGAGTGACTGGTGTCTTGGTGGTTGAGATATAGAGTGTTTTTTTTTTTTGGTTCAATAGTTATGGGTGTTATAACCAGCTTATGCACACTTCAACTAATCTCCTTCCAGATCTGGTCAAAGGCATGTCATCCATGCCGAGACTAGTATATATATATTTTTAAAAAAGAATATTTGTTGAATGCATCTCAAAAAGATTACTAGAATAAAAAAATAGTAAACAATTTTGAAAGAAAAAACAAAAAAACTGTTTCAACAAAAAAAATAGTTATATGTTTCCCTAACAGAAAATCTATTACAGTATTCCGTTACTAAACCAAACAAAAACTTTTATGCTATCCAACTACTAAGTTATCTTCAGCTTCCAAAGCAGCACAACAACAACTCTCATTAACAGACTGCATCAGGCCTGCACTTACTGTAGCAGACAACAATCCCACCTCAATCTGCAAACACAGACTGCAGCAACATCATAGCTTCATGCCAATATCATCAATATCAGAAGCATAGCAGAAGGAATCTACTGTAATACAGTCACTACTCCAGTCTACATAAATATACCCAGCTCATCTTAACACAAATCCTTATAAATCAACCATGATCATCATATACCAGCACATTTTTCGCTTTCAACACAGGAAGACACCTCTGATCCTTAACAGTTCTATTAATCATAGTAACACGCACTTGACTGATCTCATAAAATTCGGAAGAGAAATTATTCTGCACTGTAAGATTTGCCAAAGCATCAGCAACAAAATAGGCTTCCCTATATTCATGCACCAACTGAAATTTTATCCTACTCAGCAGCTGCTTAATTTGGGTCAAAATGTCCAAAAACATCCGAGCACATTTCACCCTACCTTTCACAGTATTCACTATAATCACAAAATCTGATTCAATCTCAATATCATAAGCAACCAATCCATGTCTGTCAATTAATCTCAAACTATCCAACAATGCATTGAATTCAACACTCATATTGGAGCAAATACCATAGTAAGAAGAGGCAGCCAACAACATATCCCCCATTCATTTCTTACCACTACTCCACCACCTGCATTCCCAGGATTTCCCTTAGCTGCTCCATCAACATTCAGTTTCAATGACTCAGCAATAGGGAATACCAATCTCACCCAAAGTACTTTACTCCTCACCACATAAGGCCAAGACTAGTATATTTTGGACCTGAATAAGGTTTTTATTGGACCAAATTAGAAATGCCTGGGTTTATGAAAATGGTTCGGCTTGAATGTTTCTTCCAAAAATTAGCTGGTTTTGATGATTCGTTGGCGCTTCAATTGCAAAGCCGATTTAAGAATTGTACCAGACTAGTTTAGGATCCAAGTCATCGGTTTACTAGTTTTACTTCTGGTCATGTCCGATTATGATAACATTGATTTTAGCCATTAATCATTGATTTAATTGTGATTGTTGATTGTAAAAATAGTAAGATAAAATAAAAAAAATTATGTGTCATACTTCAATTGGGCTAAAAAATATACGATATTAAAAAATATTATGTGATATATCCCTAATAGTATCCCTAATTGTGAGTTCTTCATGTTGAAGCTTTCACCTATCCTAGGAGGGTGTGTTTTATTTTCTCCTAGCAGGTATTCCCTTGAGGGCAGGCCTTTCAGTGCTTTGTCATGATCGAATGAACTACTTGCTAGTGTTTGTCAAGTGTCCCAGGTGTCAAGTGTCCTAAATAATATTTGTAGCTAGGTGTATTTGATGCCAGAGTCCCATTACTGTAATAAAATATTATTTTTGGTGTTTTATTTTTATTTTTCATCTACTAAAAAATTATCACATGTAAAAAATTATTATTTTATTATTTTTCACTCAATGGCTAAGTCCTTCGAAACAAAAATCAAATAGTAAAGATGAATTTTGGTTTAGTACCATAGCATTATCCTTGTTGTCATAATAAGTGTGACAAATGACAATCCAACGTAACTAAGATTATATTCAGTATGTACAAATTTTTTGTCTAGCTTGAAATTCTCTATGAGTGCTCATGTTTGACCTTTTATATCTACACAATTGTATCGAGTAAAAGATTGATATAAGCGAATCCCATAAGGGGTTAGGGTAGGCATGGACTCATCTTCAAGTTTTTTTAATTTTTTTTTATGTGTTGGAGCTATATAAATTTAAACATAATTATAATATATTTTGTGGTACCTAGCTTATCACTTTTATTTTAGACGGTATGTTATGACAATGAGTTATGCTTGATCGATAATTACATAGAGTATCTAGTCATTCTTCAATTCACTTTGATTATATATTTATAAGTTTTTGGATTTATGTTCTTTATTTAAAATTAAAATTATTTTAAATTAATCTATAATTAGCCTTTATTCCTTTGACTTCTTGTCTTTATTTCTATATGGCTTACTATTTCTATTTTTTCACAGATTACTTACTTTTGTTTCATAAATTAAAAAAGAAGATTGTGAGAATTGAACTACATAATCGAATTGATATGAATGGATGACTATTAACTTGATTACTTATAGAAAAATATATTTTTGACGACATTAACAATGAAGTTACCATCTTCAAACCGATACATGGAGTAATGAAGTTTTTTTGTTGGTTCGACTTATGTTCCAATGAAAATATATCTCTGTGGTGAGTTTTTGTGTATGTGGGTGGTGGCCCGAAATATTTTCATCAAAGAAATTCACCTACTTTAGGTCTGTGTGGCTTGTAGGTGACAAAACGTACCCAAAAAAAAATTAGGTGACAAAATTCTCATTCTCTAGGCAGTCCCCTTTTCGTTGGCATCTTTAAAAGTGGAACCTTGAGCCGGCACGTCCAATGAGAAATCAAAGGGTTACGTACTTATGTTTAAAGCTAGTTCATTCCCGAGAATCATAGCTGATGGGATGTTTATGAGAATTAACAGGGAGCCCACACGTGTCCTCGGTTTGGTTGACGTAGATACACCGCAAACTGACAGGTGGCCTCGGCGTTGGTTCCCCTTGGTACCCCTGACACGTGTCCTTGGCATGTGTGTCCCTCAGAATTCCCTGTATCTGACGCATGTCCTCAGCATGAATCTCTCTCGGGAACCTCCTCTATCTTGACACGTGTCTTTGGCATCAGGGACCCCCTAAGCGTTAGGATGATGACACGTGTCCTCGATATACCTTATGCCCCGAGGTTCCCTACTAAGACGTCAGCTCAGCTCCAAACCCCTGAGGTATGGATGGCGGATTAGGGATTATTGTTACTTGGATTTATAATTGGTCAATAATTATTGACTCACCTTCTAAAAGCAGTCAAAATGGCAGCAATAACAGGTCAATAACCAATGATAGTGATACACGAGGTATATAGCACAAAATTGGGGGCCAATGGACAAAGGTTCCCCTACTCGTGCTCAGTCATTTATTGCTCGATGGACTCCAAGAGAAGTGCATAAAATGCTCAGGGTTGCGAGAATTAAATGTAAAGACTTCTTTTTGTGTGACAAGGATGGCACTCTGCCATAGAATTGTGCCCCATATGTCACCTTCCAAAGGGGCCAATTAGGGGCTACCTCTCCAAGGGTCCCACCTGTCTGCAATAATTATCACCACGGATGTATAAATAGCTCTCACAAATGCAAATCAAAAGTACTCAAATCTCAGCCAAGTAATAGAATAGTGTTTTTCATCCTCTCTCTTACATACTGACTTGATCATCGAAGGGGTCACACCAGAAAACACTCTGGCGCCCTTCTAACCTTTTATTTTGAGTGACAAAATTCATCTTGACACACTGGGATCGTTGGGGCTACTAGAAAAGTAATTCATCACTACTCCTTATACTGTCTCTCACTTCCGTTTGCCACAGGATCATCAATTTTTCAGGTAAAACTCGTGTTCACCAATGGAGAGATATGTCTGTTCATTTATTGTATAAAAACTATGGTGAAAAATTGACACCATCTGTGGGAAACAACCAAGTTTTTCTTGAGATAATTACCATGGTGAACACTCGTTTGAAAGGAAAGGGTCCCCAGCAAAGAAACATGGACGTACTAGCTCCTTCCATATCGAGAATGGAAAGATGTAAACCCCCACATGTTTATACTCATATAGTGATATAATTGTTTATTAATTAATTTTCAAATGATAGTAGAGGTGACGAGGTATGCATAAATCCTATAGATTTGAAATGTAGAAATAAATACAAGTGAGGTAAATCATTGGTGTGATTTAATATTTTGTAAGTGTTAAGTTTGATTACAGTAAATATTTAGCTGAAATTTAGTTTTGGACTTGTAAATATTTGGAAACATTTTCAATAGAACTTGCAGGTGTCAAGATTTGTGTGAAAAACCTTGTTAAACATGTATGAGACGGTTTGGAAGGGTGAGGAATGGATTGGAAATGCAAAACGGGTGAAGTAGGTAAATCTGGGTAGTAACTACTGGTAGAAAAACTATCTAGTGTACCCGACTGCCGGTAGTCAACAGGTAGTCGATTATCAAGTGTACCCGAATTATCGGTAGTTAACAGGTAGTCGATTATCAAGCGTAGCCGAATTATCGGTAGTCGCTATAAAAATCTAAAATTTTTAAGTCACGAACAGCCGGTGCCCCTTCCACTATAAATACGTAATGATGTCTCCTTAGCCTTCATTACACCACTTCTAACCCTAGGAACACTTAGAGATGAAGAAAGAAGAAGAAAACACAAGATCAAACAGGAAAAGAAGAGATTTAAGAGTGATTCAAGATTCAAGCCTTAGATATTCAAGAGTCAAGGTAGGATTTTTCTTTCATTCTTGTTCACTGATGTTAGGGTTATTTTATATATATATATATATATATGTTTTGACTCCTAATCATATGTATTTTCTATGGGTTCTTTGTTTCTTGGTTCCAAATCAAGAATTATTAACATGTTTTACACAAAGTTAGGGTTGTATACCCATGAAATCCCTCTTTTTGGTTTGAAAAATCATATTTTTCAAGAGTGATGGGTTTTCCTCTTGAACTCTTCCTTTATTCTTGATTTGGAAACTATAGTGCTTTGTGTTGAGTAATAAAATAATATTCTTGTGATCTCTTACACTTTTCTTAGTTGGTTAATGAAAATGTCACATGCTTAATTTGAAATGTTTTTAGATATGCTTGTAAATTGAGAAATTGAGTTTGATATTGTATCTCTTATGAGTGTGGGATGGCCATGGGTGGCCTTTGACGAGATATCGTAGAGTGGGTAGATGTTCTTCACACTCCTTGTGGGTTTGAACTTTTTTCTACCACTCGTGGTGGAGTTAGTGCTTTGGTAAGACTGAACCGCTATTGTTCACGGGTATCGAGGTGGAGGGTTAGTATACTAATGCCTGAGTTGGATACGTCACTACCATTGGTATGACATTCGCCTTTCCTAAAGGATGGATATCTTGAAAAAGATTTGTTTGTGTATGTGTGGGCTAGATATTACTCAATGTGTTGATTTATTGGCTTTGCATCGCATCATGTTTGGGATACATATACATATTGTTATGGAATATTCAAGTTATGGATTACTGTTATTGTTGTGGAAAACGGTTTCCTACAAGAACTTGTGGAAGTATGGGATTCTACAAGATCATGTGGGAAAATGGTTTATATTTTGGAAATAGTTATTTATTGGAACTTGGTTTTTCTATTCATTTAATTTACTGTTGCTACTTAAACTTGAGACCTATTTTAAAAGGTCCATGTTTTACTTCAAAAATTGATATATGATATTTGTGAAATGAGACCGACTCGTTTTTCTATGTTTTTATAAAACCTTTGTTCGAGTTTGGGAGGAATGTTGCTACAGAGCTTAGTGCTCACCCCCTACAAATAATATTTTTCAGATTATGTGCTAGAAGAGGAGTTCAGAGATGATGAGTAGGTGAATTGGGAGGCTCCGATGGATGGGAACATGGATCCCGAGACGAATGTGTAGTGTTAGATTCCCCTATGTTCTAGACTAGGGATTGTATTTTGAGACCATGCGTGGTCTATTCTTTTGTTATTCCGCTGCTAAGTTACGTTTAAATCTTTTGAGATGTAATGGCCATGGTTTGGCTTAGTCTTTTAGGATAAGGTTGTGGATATGATATATGATGAATGAAATTTTCTTATTGACGGAATTTATTTAGTCGCTCTCATGATGTTAATGGTTTGAGATAGTAATGTCGTCCAAGGTGGTTTTTAGGGTGTTACAGGTTTTGGTATCAGAGTCTAAGCTTTAGGCCTTACATGGGAGTTGTAGGTTATGGATCAGCACCAGAGATGTAGGATTAGAGTGAAGGAAATTGTTGGCCTAGTTTTATGTGAATCTTATGCTTTAGATTAAAGTAATACCTAGGATATCTTGAATATCAAAGAAACTAAATTGTGAATTGATGTACAGGATGGATGGTGGGAATGTACGTGGACGTGAAGGCCAAGCAAACCCACCACCTCCTACACCTCCTAATGCCATGAACGACATCTATCAATGCTTGAGGGAGCTAACCACTCTGGTACAACACCAGAATGGGAACAACCACAACGAGGGAGTTAAACCTCTTGCTCAAGTGCCAGGCAACGAGGACGGCAATGGAAGGATGATAGTTCTTCGGGAATTCCGGAGGTAACACCCGCCTACCTTCCAAGGGAGCTCTAACCCCTTAGATGCAGATAAATTGATCCGCAGGGTGAAGAAGATATGTGATGACATGGGGATAACCGAGGATCTTTGGGTCGGCTTGGCTACTTATCTGTTAGAGGGGGAGGCCGACCATTGGTGGGATTCAGTAAAGAGAATGCGGAATACTAATTCACTCACTTCGGAGAAATTCGATCAAATCTTCTAAGACAAGTACTTTCCAGAATTAGTCAGAGACAGAATAAAGGCTGATTTTCTTGCTCTACGATAGGACCACATGACTGTGGCTGAGTACGAGAAAAGGTTTGATGAGCTATCCCATTATGCTATGGAGTTTATATATAATGAGGCCGACAGGGCCAAACACTTTGAGCAGGGCTTGGGGCGGTCATCCGAGAAAAGTTGGTGGCTCTAAAGATTCGAGACTAGGGGATCTTGTCGACAGAGCTGCACTTATGGAGAGCGATATGGAGGACAGCTAGGGACGATAGAGTTTCCCGAGAGGGGGTCCGATCAGGACAGACACTAGCATCAGTGGAGTGCAGCGGGCAACACCATATAGAGACTTCTGACAGCTCGAGGAAATGGAGTGGTTTAGACTAGAACAAGCACTGACCCGCGCCAATGCTTTGCATGCGGAGAATTTGGACACTTCAAATATAGATGCCCCACGTTTCCACCAAGGACCAATCAAGCAACAGGGCAGGTACCAGCAAACAAGCCATTCCTACAAAAGCCAGCACAGTAGAGACTGTTACAAGTTCAAGCCCCCAGCGACGCCAATCAAGGAAAAGTTTTCGCTTTGACTCAACGGGAGGAGGATGCTTCTAATGCCGTAGTGGAAGGTATTGTTCTTCTCTACAATTCTTGGGCCCACATCTTATTTGACCCCTGTGCTACCCATTCGTTCATACACACTTTATATGCTCATAATTTGGGATTGAAATTCGATAAGCTAGAACATGCTCTAAGAATTAATATGCCCACCAGAGAACAGTTGGATACTAGCCAGGTGTGTACTTCGAATTGGAGATCATGAATTGATTGGAGATCTGGTTGCATTAGATATGAAGGGGTACGACATCATCTTTGGGATGAATTTGTTATCCACATTCTGAGCGGTAATGGATTATTTTCGTAAGCGGATTTCCTTTCAATTACAGGAAGGAGTAGTTTTCAGTTTTGTCAATAACCGAGATTCTTCTCATCCATTTTCTACTACGAGTAGTAGATTTTTGAAAGCTAAGGCGGAGAGCCATTTGAGTTTCTTGGCTAGCTTGATGGAAAATGATCGAGATAAATTCCCTAAGGACGTGGTGTTGATAGTATTGGATCTTTCGAATGCATTCCTAGACGAATTACGAGGGTACCCCGCAAAGAGAGATTGAGTTCAAGATTGATCTCTATTCGAGAACCGAACCCATATCCATTGCTCACTATTGGATGGCACCTTTGGAGTTAAAGGAGCTATGAAAGTCGTTGGAGCATCTCTTGACCATTGGGTTTATCCGTTTGAGCACTTCCCCTTGGGGAGCCCCAGTCCTCTTTGTGAAGAAGCATGATGAAACGCTTCAGTTATGTATGGACTACCGAAGGTTGAATCGGGTGATAGTGAAGAATAAGTATCCGTTGCCACGAATAGATGATTTATTCAATCAACTAAGGGGTTCTAAGTATTACACCAAGATTGACCTTCGCACCGGGTACCATCCATTATGGATCAGGGAGGAGGATATTCCTAAGATAGCCTTCCGTACCCGGTATGGTCATTTCAAATACACAGTAATGCTGTTCGGATTGACTAATGCACCAACAGCCTTCATGGATTTGATGCACATGGTATTTTGACCGTATCTAGATCAGTTTGTCATTGTGTTCATTGATGACGTACTAATCTATTCACGGACACACGAGGAACATGAACGCCATCTCACAATGGTGCTCATAAGTTATATGCTTATATGAGTAAATGCAACTTCTGGATGAAGGAGGTGAAATTCCTTGGCCACGTGGTGTCGGAACAGGCTGTAGCTGTTGATCCTGCTAAGATTGAAGCCATGATGAAATGGGAACCACCGAAGAATGTGACGGAAGTACATACTTTCCTGGGTTTAGAGGGCTACTACTGGAGGTTTGTAGAAGGGTTCTCAAAGCTTGCGATGCCGATGACTCACCTTACAAAGAAGGGGGAGAAATTCTTGTGGACTTAAGCATGTGAACTATCCTTTCGCTCCTTGAAGGAGAGGTTGACGATGGCACCTGTCCTCATTATTCTGAATAGTGGGGAGGGATACGATGTGTACATCGATGCTTTGTTACGAGGCTTTGGATGTGTGCTAATGTAGAGAGGCAAGGTAGTTGCTTATGGTTCGAGACAATTAAAGGTTCACGAGCAAGATTATCCCACTCATGACTTAAAGCTTGCCGCTGTGGTTTCTACTCTCAAGTTGTAGAGCTGTTACTTGAATGGGAAAAAGTATCAAGTGTTCTCTGATCACAAGAGCCTCAAGTATATCTTGACACAGAAAGACTTAAATCTCCGACAAAGAAGGTGGATTAAGTACCTAGAAGAAAACAATTTGACACTCAATTACCATCCGGAGAAGGCGATTACAGTTGCCGATGCACTTAGTAGGAAGTCTCGGGGTGAACTCAATGTTTTCATAGGTGAATGGAAGTTAAAGGATGCCCTTCGGAGAATATGATCTTGGGGTTGTAGAAGATGAATCCCGACCATGCTTGTTCAACTTTGTAGCTCAACCTACTCTCCAACGTAGAGTGGTGGACTTGCAATGCTTGGATTCGGAACTAGAGTCGATTCAAGTTCGATTGGGAAATGGGGAAACAATTGAAGGATGGTTTCTGAAGAATGGAAAATTGAGATATAAGGAAAAACTATGTGTACCCAATGATTCATCTTGAAAGGAGGAGATACTTGAAGAGTGTCATTGCTCTAAATTTGCTATCCACCCCAGAAGCACAAAAATGTATAGAGACATGAAGCGTCAATATTGGTAGAGGGGAATGAAGTGAGAGGTGGCTAATTACATTTCAATGTGCGCGGTCTACCAACAGGTGAAGATTGAATATAAAAAACCTGGAGGATTGCTACAATCATTACCTATTTCAGAATGGAAGTGGGATCACATCACCATAGACTTCGTGTCTGGTATTCCATGGACTTCACGAGGACATAATGCAGTATGGGTCATAGTGGATAGTCTCACCAATTCCGCACATTTCTTGAGTATGAAGACCACAGACACTCTAGAGACCTTGAGCAAGCTGTATATCCGTGAGATCGTGAGATTGCATGGAGTTCCACTCTCCATCGTATCAGATCGTGATTCCTGCTTTGTGGTGCCATTTTGACAAAGTCTTCAAAGAGCTATGGGGATTGAACTACACTATAGCACCATTTTTCATCCCCAGTCGGATGGCCAATCCGAGAGGGTGATCCAAATTTTGGAAGACATGTTACTAGCTTGCGTGCTAGATTTCCAGGGAAGTTGGAGTGACCATTTATCGTTGGTGGAATTTTCATACAACAACAGCTATCAGGCAAGTATTGGGATGACACCGTATGAGGCCTTGTATGGAAGGCCATGTCGATCATCGACGTGTTGGTTAGAAGCGGGCGAGAGTAGCTTATTTGGGCCAAAAATTATTCGAGAAACTATAGAGAAGATTCTACTCATCCGGGAGAGACTACGCATGGCACAAAGTAGACAGAAAAGCTATGTAGATAGAAGACAAAGACCATTGGAGTTCCAAGAAGGGGACTATATTTTCCTCAAAGTGTCGCCTAAGAAAGGAGTTTTGAGATCCGACAAGAAAAGAAAATTGGCTCCAAGGTACATCGGAGCATTTGAAGTGATCAAAGCAGTGGGCAAAGTGGCGTATCAAATTTGGTTACCGGCTCAGTTGTCAGGGGTTGCACGACGTGTTTCATGTGTCGATGTTGAGGAAGTGCCAGTCGGAGACCACACATGTTATAGATTTGGAAGATATAGAAGTTCAAGATAGAACAACATATGAAGAACAATCGGTAAAAATTCTTGATACCAAGGAGAAAATATTTCGCAACAAAGTCATCCGACTAGTGAAAGTCTTGTGGCAACATCATGGGGTGGATGAAGCTACTTGGGAACCCGAGCTGGAAATGTGGGAGAAGTATCCGTATTTGTTTGGTACTTGAGGTAAGTTTCGAGGACAAAACTTTGTTTAAGGGAGTGGATTGTAAACCCCCACTCGTTTATAATCTTATAGTGATATAATTGTTTATTAATTAATTTTCAAATGATAGTATAGGTGATGAGGTATGCATTAATTCTATAGATTTGAAAAGTAGAAATAAATACAAGTGAGGCAAATCATTTGTATGATTTAATATTTTGTAGGTGTTAAGTTTGATAATAGTAAATATTTAGCTAAAATTTAGTAAATCTTTTCCATTGGTACACACTCTACGCAAAAATTAGCACCTGTCACATTAGCATTTGGAATTCCCTGAGTAGTAGGATGACCATTCTAGAAACAACAATTGATATATAACAAACATTCCACTTTACCACCCTCCATGGATAGCTTTGATTTCACAAACCTTTCTTGGATTGCTCTCAGTAAAACAAATCACACTGATTTTAGTGACTTATCTCTCATAGGGCATGTGATTGGAAGATGGCCAATGAAAAAAATGTCATGCACAATTAGTATAAGAGTAAAGTTTTGAGGAAAATAGACTTTACCTTGACATAATATCATGGAAGACTATAGATGCAATTAAAGAAATGCTATTTAACATACCCCAACTTCTGATTGACAACACACATATGCATCAGACTTGAGATCAATTAGAGCTTTGCATAGGTTGTAGTGTGGCCAAAGGTCAGTGGCTAATGAAATGATGTCGGAGGAGTTCAAAAGCTATTTCTTTTATGCATTTTAGCACACCCCTTTTTGGCCTTTTGACATTTTTTGCTTGGGAATGATACTTCTTTCTTTTCTTTTTCTGATTTTTCAATTTCTTGGCAAGTCCCTGTCTTTTAGTTTCTTTTGCACTTCTGGTAATTTTTCTTGACTTTTTCCTTCATGCACCAATAGCCATCTTCGTCTTTCCCTTATTTTTTTTTCTTTTCTATACCATACTGATAGATAAGAGGGTGTAAGAAAATTAGATAGCAATTGTACGTCAAACATATTTTCCTTGTGGCTTGGTTTACATATGGGTTTCTTGAAAAAGAAATCATTCATTGAAGACTCAAATATGGACAACTAGGGATATAATTTTTTCAAAAGAAATGGCCCAGGCTCAAATTCAAATTAAAAGATAGCCTAAAATCACTTCTTAAGTACGCGCACATGTATGCGTTGTATGTATGTATTTCCTGTGGGATATGTCAATAGATCAATTTAGTTGCGTCAATCAAAACAAATTTAATGAGATTATTGAAAGATAGATAGTGAAAAACCTTTCTTTAGTAAATGTTGATATTCCCTCTGAAGCATCGTATGGCTTGAAACTTACCATGGTTTTTTTTTTTTTTGTTATCTCCACTGATTATCAGGTTTTCCTGGGAATCTCGGTTATATACTGATTCCTTTTTCGAGTCTAATCACTTTGTACCTCAAGAATAGCAATTACTAATGTACATTTGACAATTAAATCATAGAGATAGTACCAAAGTTCCAAAAATGAGGTTTTTCATTTCGGTTGTTAAGTTGAGGTGTCAAACTGATTATGTGCTTAGTCATTTTCACAATCCATCTTAACATCCACATCTGTTTCGTTATTAACATATAGCAATATAAAGCTAAATCTATACATACATTTAACACAAATAAAAGTGATAAATTGAACCATTCATTGTTCAGAATATGCTTGTTTGCAACACTATCCAAGATTCAATCCATCCATGAAAAAAAACATAACAACACGAACAAAAAGTTTAAACATCTCTACAAACCATAAAAGAAAAATCATCATAAGAAGAAACAAACAAAAAAACACTCAACTCCACTCAAGAGCAGAGATATCCTCTCAATCTCCTCCATCTCCATCATCAGCAGCTCCACTAGCTCCATCGCCCCTCAAAAGCCTAAGGATCTCATCCTACTTAGCTTCGATGCTAAGGATGATATCCTGTAAAGAACACTGGGGCATGCTAGAGCCTGTCTCCTCTTGGGTCTACATGTGCTCTCTCTCTAGCTCCCTTTCCTCCTCTTGATCCAATTCCTCTTGCACTTCGTCTCCTCCTCGGGCTGGTGGCACCTCTTGTCTTGCTGTCAGGGCTCTACTATGGCCTTTACTTCTCTTGAAAGAGCCCTTTTTAGTGCCCCCATCGGATTTTGGATTTCCATCTATGGCCTTAGCCTGATCCCATTCTCCATGCATATTTCAGTCACTAAGGTGCCAAAAGGAAGTGCACTCCTTTTCACATCACATCCCTTCTTCATTTCACTCAATATTAGTGAAGGGAGGTCGATGCTATGCCCTTTTCCTATTGCATGAAGTAGTCAAGCCATTTTAGGCAAGACTTCATTCTTTTTTCCTATGGGAGCAAAGTTGGAGACTACAATCAAATTCAACATTTTACATTTGGCAGTGAGTTCTCCTTGTCTCAGAAAATTCCACCCCGACCATGAAAAGTTAACCACCCCAGTCAATTCTTTCCCCACCACTTTCATTGCCACATCTTTCCTTAGAGGGTAGGAGGGTTTGTCTACCCGAGACAACTCTTGTCATTTTCTTTAATGTATGCCTCATCCACATCAATGTGGATGCCTCTCACATATGTCCGAATTGCACCGTTGATGATCTCGGCGTTGGAGTAAAATTCCCTCACCAAGTCAATAGTAGCATCCCCACCATTTCTAAAATGACACACCCAGTTCCTTCACTCCATCTCCACTAACAGGCCAATCTCAGCAAAATCAGTGATAACAATGTCTCTCTCACAGACTATAGCATGTTTATGGTAAAATTCTTCATATCTTTCGGCCTTTAAGGCGTTGGGAAACCGAGTCCAACTATATTTCTTTGTCCTTTGCTTCCCCTCTCTCTCTACTATCACTTCCTCAACAAAGTTTGGCTCTTGGCTCACTGATTGAGTGCGCCTAGCAGGCAGCTTCACTCTTGGCATGGCGTTCGAACGTTAGAGGAGCTTGGAAGAGTGCTGAAAACTTGGATTTCTTGGTGTGGGGATGAAGCTTTTGATGTGGAGATAAGTTAGGTGGGTTGAATTTGGGTATTTTTGGAGACTGAGGGTGGTCTGAGGTCTGTGGAATGAAAAGGGGTTCTAGGGTTTTTGGAAATTTGTGAAGGATTGGGGATTTTGAACTCAAAAAGACGATGCAGACTTTTATAGTCTGAGTCGCGACGTTCGAACATTAAAAACATTCGAACGTGGCGAGAAGAATTTTAAAATATCATTAGAACGTTGGTGTTGTTCGAATGTTAGGAGCTCCCAGTACTTTTTTGTTTTGTCAGAGGCCAAAACACTATAAGCTTGGAACGTTCGAACGATCTATTGGCGTTTGAACATTTATCCTCGTTCGAATGGTCTATTGGTGTTCGAACGAGCTGAGCTCCCAGTACTTTTGTTTCCATCTGAAAGTTCGTCAGAGGCAGAGTACGGCAAGCTATCAACGTTCTAATTTGGGTATCGTTCGAACGTTGATCCAAAATCAAAGATGTATATTTATAAACACAAGAATCTGAACCAATTTTTTTATGGCGTCTCAGGACAAATTCCTACCCATGTTGTTGGTTGGTATTTCAGGACGTTCCTTACTTAGCCCTATGTTTTCATTTCAAAAAGAGTTTATACGAAACAAAAAAGAAGAATTTTTTTTTACAAAAATTCGGACCCTTGGCTTCCATCCCCAAAACACAATTTTTCACAGTTTATTAGAAAGCAATCTAATCCAAGTCATTCTCTATCTCTGTGTCATATTAACCATTAGTGACTCTTCAAATTTCCCGTCGCACAAACAGGTTAAGCAGAATATTGGAATATGATGACGTGTTCGGATAATCCTTACTCTGCCCATTCACTATCTAGTCTAACCAATCGAGTGCAAGACCGAAAATTGGTTCAGAACACTGGTTACATCTCTTATGAAAGACTCTTCCACACTTTTTATGTGCACTAAGTCTTTTGGCCTGACGGCGTTTAGCAAAGGTGCTTCTGCCATAGAAGAGTTTTGCTTGCTGTTCTTGGATCTCGTATTTCTTTACCAGTCTTGCTTTTCTCATAATCGCATTATGCGCATCCGATGGCAAAGTTCGTGGAACTACCAAACTAAACCAAAAAAGGTTGACATCCATGTTTCCTACTCTTTTTAAGACTCACTATCTGGTTCTTTAACGTCTGTCAGTCACAAAAACGATCAAAGCTGACTCACAGACATTATAAAAAATACAAGACAAGGTACACAATATGATCAAAACCACCACAATAACAAAAACAACAACACAAATTTTAAAAATTTACGGCAAATACGCATTCACATTCACAGAATATGAACTACGGTTCTCACCCCCAACCTAAACTGAATATTGTCCCCAATATTTTTGAATTTACCAATGTAAGGATCTTTGGAGATGAGGTTTGAAGAGTAGGGATCTGTGCTTTTGCCAAAATCTACAAACCAAAATGCAACCATTAATCCTTTTTGTGCAGATCTGATTTTTGGGTGGGCTTGTAAACCTTGTGTGTGAGCGCGAATAACAACATGACACCCATAAAAAGATAGAGTAAAATAATGTAGATCATGAGAACAGGGATTTGATCTTCAAGGTACATGGACATGCTTTCGCTTGAGTATGGTCAGTTTGCAACAAAACAGAAAGGAAAATGAAGAAGAAAGAATACAACGAAGAATAGAAAAAGAAAGAAAAAGAAGAGACAGAAAGAAAATGGTGGGGGGCAATAGAGATGACTGGGGAAAGAGAGAAAAAAGGGGCCTCATAAAGGCGTCTTATCGGGTCGGGTACCTGCCGGTCCCGACCCTTCTGAGTGTCGCCAGGCGATATTCTCAGAGGTATATTCTAGTTCCAATAAATTAATGGTTTTCACATTTTTAACAAAATCCTCCAAAAATGGTTTCAACCTCTAACCATTAACAATAAAGATATTATCGTTTGATGGGTTTTCCACTTCTATTGCTCCATTTTCAAACACCTTTTTGACAATGTAAGGCCTAGTTCATCTTGACTTTAACTTACCAGGGAAGAGGCTGAGTCTTAAATTAAACAACAGGACTTTATGAGAAGGTTCAAAAGACATCCGCATAATATTTTTGCCATGAAAAATTTTCATCTTGATTTTAGCAATTTTAGCATTCTCATATTCTTCATTTCTCAATTTCTCCAATTCATTTATCTGAAGTTTTCTTGAGAGTCCATCTCCGTCCAGGTCAAAATTCATTGCTTTAATGGCCTAGTATGCCCTATGTTCCAATTCTACAGGTACGTGACACGACTTTCCATAGACTAATCAGTAAAAGGACATGCCCAAAATTATTTTAAAGTAGTACAATATGTCCAGAATGCATCAATCAGTCTTGACGACCAATCTTTGCGATCCGGATTTACCATTTTTTCTAAAATTAATTTGATCTCCTGATTAGCTAATTCGGCCTGTCCACTAGTCTGTGGGTGATAAGGGGTGGCAATTTTATGAAAAATCAAATATTTTTTCATCAAATTTCAGAAAGGACGGTTGAAAAAATGAGCACCCCCATCACTTATGATTAATTTTGGAACTCCAAACTGGGATGAAATGTTTTTTTTTTTAAATTTGATCACTGTTTGGTGATCATTTTTCCGACATAGAATTGTTTCAAGCCATTTGGATACATAGTCTAATGCCACTAAAATGTATAGATAGCCAAAGGAAAGGAGAATGGTACCATAAAATTGTTGTCCCAACAGTAAAAAAATTCAATCACAAGAATGGGATTTAAAGACATCATGTTTCTTCTTGAAATGTCTCCCAGTCTTTGACATCTATCACAAGTTAAAAAAAAGGTATGGACTTCTTTAAAAAGTGTGGGCCAGTAAAATCCACACTACAAGATTGTTGTAGTGGTTTTCCTTGATGAAAAGTGGCCACCACATGCTTTAGAATGACAAAATGTTATTACTTGGTTGCTTTCATGAGCAGGGATGCAACACCTTATGATTTGATCCTTACAGTATTTAAATACGTACAAATCTTCCTAAAAGACGTTACGAACCTCCCTCATATTTTTTTTTATCTGTAGAAGTGAAAGACGAAGGGAGTGTTCTAGTAGCTAGGCAATTAGCAATGTCTGCATACCATGGAGTCTCATCAATTATGAACAGTTGTTCATCAGAAAATTTCTCATAGATTGGTAGTCCATCCTCGGGAAATTTATAAGTCAATCTGGACAGATGGTATGCCACCACATTTTCAACACCCTTCTTGTCTTTGATGACAAGATCAAACTCTTGGAGTAAGAGTATCCATCTTAAGAGCCTTAGTTTGACATCTTTCTTTGTGAGCATGAATTTTAGGCCTGAATGGTCAGTGAATATAGTAACAGAAGAACCAACAAGAGAGGAACGGAATTTTTTCAAAGCAAGAACTACACCAAGTAATTCTTTTTTAGTTGTTGAATAATTCATTTGAGCATCATTCAAAGTTTTGCTTTCATAGTAAGTTACACGTGGTTTCTTATCCTTTCTTTGTCCCAATACAACACGTACAACATAATCACTCGCATTACACATTAGTTCAAAGGGTAGAGTCTAGTCAGGGGTTACATTATTGGAGCGAAAATTAACATCCCTTTCAGCTTGTCAAAAGCTTTTTTGCATGCTTTATTCCAATCAAAGATTACGACATGGCTCAGGAGACGACACATGAGTCTGGCTATGGTACTGAAGTCTTTAATGAATCTCCTGTAAAAACCTGCATGTCCTTGGAATGATCGGAGACATCCTTTACAGTCTTGGGTGCTAGCAGATTTTCAATTAGATCAATTTTTGCTTTGTCAACTTTCATGCCTTCAAACAACACAAGGTGACTTAAGACAATGTCTTGTGTTACCATGAAATGACATTTCTCCCAATTGAGCACCAGATTGACTTCTTTACATCTTATCAACACTTTTTCTAGGTTAGCCAGACACAAATCAAATACGTCACCATAAACAAAAAATTCATCCATAAATACTTCCAAAATTTTTTCAATCATGTCACTAAACAAGCCTAGCGTGCATCTTTGGAATGTTGCAGGAGCGTTACAAAGTCCAAATGACATCCGTTTGAATGCAAAGGTGTCAAAAGGGCATGTGAATGTGGTTTTCTCCTGATCATTTAAGGCTATCTCAATTTGAATATACCCAAAATATCCATCCAAGAAATAGTAAAATTCATGGCCTGTAATTCTTTCTAGAACCTGTTCAAGAAATAGGAGAGGAAAATGGTCTTTCCTAGTTACCAAATTCAGTTTTCGGTAAATGAGGGAAATGATCATTTGCCATCCTATGACGACTCTAGTTGGCACTAGTTCATTGGCATTATTTTTTATCATTGTGACCCCAGACTTCTTGGGTACAACTTGGGCTGGACTAACCCATTTGCTATCAGAGATGAGAGAAATTATCTCTACATCTAAGAGTTTGAGTATCTCAGTTCTCACAACTTCCTTCATGTGAAGATTCAATCGTCTCTGCATTTGACAAAAGAGTTTTGAGTCCTCTTCAAGGTATATAGCATGATTGCAGATTAGTAGGCTTATTCCTTTCAAGTTAGCGATGGTCCACCCAATAGTACTTTTATGGCTTTGAAGAACTTTAATCAATTTAGACTCTTGCAAGTCTGTAAGCTTAGAGAAAATTACCACTGGGTATGACTCACCTTCTCCTAAAAATGCATACTTAAGGTCAGATTGGAGAGACTTCAATTCAGGCTTTGGGGGACTGTCACTTGATGAGAGTGGCTTTGTACCACTTGCTGAAAGTTCCACAAATTTTTGGATCCATGTCTCATCAACATGAGTAGAGCAACTTTTTGTATTTGGGTTATCATTTGCTGATTCAGATGAGATGGAATTTAGCAGAGATGATTCAGCCAGGTTTTCACAGAATTTGTTACTCAAATGTTCTTGTATCAGTGATTCAATGGTGTTTACATCCCCTTCTTTGTTATCCTCTCCTGGGTGTTTAGCAATATTGAAAATATTCTGCTCAAGAGTCATATTCCCAAAAGTTAATTTTATGACTCCATTCCTGTAATTGATTAGTGCATTGAAAGTTGCTAGGAATGGTCAACCAAAAATGACTAGAATTTGGTTCTCTGAATGCAATGCTAGCTGAGTATCTCGAACAATGAAGTCAACAGGAAAGACAAACTTATCCACTTGGACTAGTACATCTTCAACAATGCCCTTTGGGATTTTTACAGATTTGTCTACTAACTGGAGTGCGACACAAGTGGATTTGAGTTCACCCAGACCCAACTGCTGTTAGACAGAGTAGGGTAGCAAATTAACACTAGCTCCACGGTCTAACAGTGTTTGTTCTATCTTAAAGTCTCCAGTGACACATGACACAGTTGAACAGCTAGGGTCCTTGTATTTTGGAGGGGTTTTGCATTGATGCAAGGCACTGGCTTGTTCTGTTAGGAAGGCTTTTTTTTGAACATTCTGACTTCTCATGACTGTGCACAAGTCTTTTAGAAACTTGGCATAAGATGGTACTTGTTGGATTACATCCAAAAGTGGGATGTTGATTTTTACTTACTTGAAAAGTTCTTAAATTTCAGGCTGATGATTCGACTTTTGTGTGGCTTTGAGTCTATGTGGAAAAGGAGCAGGAATTAAACATGAAGGTTCTCTTTCTTCAAAAGGTTCTTGTTCTTGTTATATCATAGGCTCATGATCTTTTTCAATTACAAGTTCAGGCTCAATTGATGAGTTGATTGGGATTGACTTAGGTTTTAACTTTGGAATTAGCATGTTTCGGACGGTCTTGTCAATCACTTTGCCACTTCTCAGTGTAGTGACAACTTGAGCTTGGTCTTGTGGAGGTTTTGGTTAGGCAGGAAACTTGCCCTTTTCTTGTGTGCTCATGGATTGAGTCAACTTTTGAATGTGGCTTTTAAGATCTTCAAATGAATGGGTGGTTTGTGCTTTGAAATCAGTGAAAGACTGGGTGAAATGGGCATTGAAGTTCATTTGGCTTTGCATGAACTGGTTCAGTGTATCCTCAAGACTCCTTTTGTGTGGTGGTTGGTATGGTTGATATACAGGAGGTCCTTGAGGTGGTGGATGTGAATTTTGCGGTTGGTTCATAGGAGTTGGTTGTGTGTTCCTCCAACTGACGTTCGAGTGGTTTCGCCACTCTGGATTGTATGTTTCAGAGTATGGTTTGCAGTAAGGCTTGTTGAAGTTGGAGATTTTATTTATTTGTTCCAACAAGACTTCTTTGAATGTAGGGATGGTAGGACATTCCCCGGTAGGATGTCCTGTCAATGCACATATTCCACACCCTTGTTCTGTGGAAGGGCCCATATCGACTTGATGAACCTTTTTCTTCTCTCAAGATTCAAGCTTTCGAGACAAAGTGGACATTTTTGCTCTCAAGTCAACATCTTCTCTCATTACATACTTTCCCCCTTGGGAAGTGGATGGTGTGGCTTCACTAGTGGTAGGCGAGGCTGAGTCCCACATCTGAGAACTGTTAGATATGGTCTCAAAGAAATAGAATGCCTCCTCTGGACTTTTACCCATAAACTCTCATTGGGCCATCTTTTCGACAAACTAACGTAGTCTAGTGGGCAAGGAGTCATAAAAAAATCCTACCAATGTCCAATTCTCAAAAGCATGGTGTGGGCAGGCGTGGAGTATTTCTTTGAATCTCTCCCAACTTTGGTAAAATATTTCTCCTTCTTTCACCGAAAAATTCTTGATTTTCCACTTGAGTGTGTTGGTCTGATGTAAAAGAAATTTTTTTCTATAAAATTCATTTTGGAAGGTTTGCCAAGTAGGCATGGAAAGAGCTTTCAAAGAATTTAGCCATTGTTTAGCTTTATCCTTTAGAGAGAAACGAAAAAGTTTCATCTTGGCTAGTTCAGAATTGTCTTGAAATGTACCACACACTTCCTCAAAATCTTTCATATGCATATACGGATTTTGTGTATCCAACCCATGGAAAAGAGGTAACAACTGTACAGTACCCGGCTTTACAGTAAAGGGGGTGCATCTAGAGAAAATACAAAACATGAGGGGACACTATTTCTTGTGGGATTTAAGTAATCCCTCAAAGTTCGAATGTTAGGCACTTCATCTTCCCTCATGGGAACTTCTATGTTTCTATCATTATTTGCCATAATACTCTCACAATAGTCCACCACTAATCTAGGTGAATTTAGTTCAAACTGGTTCACAGACCCTGAAGAGTCTGCCTGTAAATTTTTATAGTTAGTAGCGTTCTCAGACATAAAATAAATGAAAACACAACAAATTATTTACAGTAAACTAAAGAATATATACAAAAGAAAGGACTTTTTACCTTAAAACATTTTTACTAAAATTTTCCTACAACGGCGCCAAAAACTTGTCTTGATCTAAAATGTGTACATCCAAGTGGAGGCAGTCAAGCTATAGTAATAATCCGGTTTGAGTTTGGAATCGAATCCACAAGGAATTAGTTGTGTTCGTGTTTCAAAGTAAGCAGTGATGAAGATCAATTTATTGTAACCTTTAAGATTTGTAATTGTGAGATAGGGATGTTTTTCCTGGATGAAATATGAATTCTTTCCAAGAAGGTTTTCTAAACATAATATAAAATAAATTTAAATAAAAGAAAAGTCAGTCTTTAATTCGAGGATCAGGACATGTGATCAATTATCCGGTTTATTATATTTATGCTTGATAACTCAATTAACTCCCGTGTCAACGACAAGTTAATCGGAAGATAAAGATAGACTATGAGAAATAAGACCATGGTCCTAATGTCTTTCGATAAGTTTACAAGAATTGCCTATGCTGAGACTTAACCCATCTACAGACAAACAAGTGTTTCTACAAGACATCCAACCATGACTATATTATTCCATTCTTTAAATGGAGTACAATAATGGAGATGATTAAAGGGTAGTCATGAAGATCTAGCCGGGGTACTTGCCTTGAAATGAGAAATTTTTTCATGCAAGAGTCATCTGTGTCATGGAAAGACTCTCAATTATACAAAGTACCTTAACTTTGCTAGATGCAATGAATCATCCAATAAACAAGGGGATAAACATTAAGCATCAGAACAGTGCACAAATATAATTTTTGGATAATTTATACATGCCCTTCACCTCTTACTAAAGAGTGAATGATAAATTACTAACTCTTCATGGCTTTGGTAAAGCTAGAAAAGTGAGTGATGCTCATCCCTCTAAGTAGAGAACTTTACCAAATAAAAACACAATAACAAGGAGCCAATCTTCAACAAAGAATGAGTGAATCACGTTTCAGCCTTCACGGCTTTGGCAAAGCTCTAAAAAAGTAGAAAATTTTCATTCTTCTAAGAAAGAAGCATGTATGTAAAGACTAAAAGTAAATAGAGAAACTAGAACTCTTAATACAAATAAATGTAAACATGAAAGTAAAGACTAAAAGTAAATAGAGAAACTAAAACTCTTAATATAAGCAAATGTAAACATGAATGTAAAGGAATGAGTGGGAGTCTAAGCCTCCCAACTCTCTACCAAAGAGGAAACTAAGACAATGAAGAAGTGGAAGTGATGCCCCCTTTTCTCCCAAAAATGGTTGTATTTATAGGCAAGGAGAAGGCAAGGGGGTAAAAAAATAGTGTTTGCCGCCTAAGTCAAAGTGAAAAGTCACCTACTCTGCAGGTAGTCTATCGAGGACGTTCAAAAGTGAATTGGCGTTTGAATGGTATTGCTGTTTTTGCTTTATGGGCGTTCGAACGGTGTATGGCGTTCGAACGTTTCTTCTGTCTTTGCTCTAAGGGCATTCAAACACTAGATGGGATATGTCCTTACCACTCAAATGTCAAATGGTCTGTGGTCCTTTGTGAAAATCTCCTTCCATACTCCTTGCAGAACTTGTCATTTATTTGTTGCCACACGCCCTGTCTTCAGTCTGGTCTTTGTCAGTGCTCCAGTGGACATTCGAACATGAGTTGGCATTCGAACGTTTCTTCTTTCTTTCTCAGGACTTTTTTTATTGGCTATAACACATTCTATCTCAGCTGGCTTGGTTATTGTGAACGTTCGAACGTGAGTTGGCGTTCGAACGTTACTTCTTTGTTCCAATCTTTTCTAATTTGTTCCCTAATGTGTTGGTATTACATTCAAATGTACTTTTTTGTTGCCCTTGAACCCTTTTTTCACTTTAGAACTTGAAATGTCATCATTTAAACTTCATCAAAGTATAATTAGTCTAGAAAGGGCATAATAATACGCTATGTTTGAGTACTAATCAATGGAAACTCATAAAACTACCTTGCTTGAGGAGGCCTAACTTGCTGCATCAAATTATTCTTATACAATAGAATTAATCATATTCACTTCATTAATTCCAACATCAGCACCACCTAACTATTTACACACATTGAAAATTTTGGCATGGTGATTTATTTTTATTTTTTGGTTTATTTTATCATTGGGGAAAGAGAGCTTGTATGGGACATGATGAGTTCTCATTTCCCTCAATTTTAGTCCCATCAAAGGAAACTAGTGTAGATTTAACTATGGGATTTGACTGTTGAGAAGCTATGGTTTTACCTATAACATTTTCACTCCTAATAGTGGTGATGCCTTGTACATGCTTGGACTATGATTCAAAAGTGAGAACCTGTTTCAAATTAACATTGTGGTGGTTTTGGTTGAAAAAAAGAATCTTACACTTCTCTCCTAAACTCAAGGATTGGGTCAAATTCCCAAGGTGATTCTTGATATTATCTATGGATTGAGTGATTTGAGTCTTAGACTCATTCAAAGTTCGAGTAGTTCGGGCATTGAAATTCATTTAACTTTGCATGTATTGATTCAAGGTGTTCTATAGGTTTCTTTTATGTGGGCGTTGCTAGTGGATGGGGTGGACGTTGTGGTAGTAGAGGATTGGCTGATGGCCAATAGTTGTTATGCCACCCTTGAATGTAGGTCTCTGATTAACCCTAAAAGGTGTGGTGTTAAATTAGAGTTTAGGGTTAATTATGTGCATCAATTGATTTAAAGTGTCTAATTTAGATTATATTATGATTAATGTTTGTAATATATATTTTGTAGGGTTTCATATATAATAAGGAAGAATTAGAGGACTAAAGTACAAAGAAAAAGAAAGGAGAAAAGACAAAAGAAAAATCAACATTGAGGCACTATCCAGATGGTGATACCACCATCTGGATAGTGGCAAGACACTAGAAATCGGAAAGGGAGCCAAGGAGCAAGAAAATAGTGGATTACCACTGTCCAAACGGTGGTGGTTGCGTCCAGATGATGGCTAAACCACCTTAAGCCCTCCTTTCATCCTATGGCTCCAAAAGTGCAACAAAAAGTTATGATTGGCTACCCTGGCTGTCTTCCACCTCTAAACCCTTTTCGGGAGCCTATAAATAGCCTTGTTTAGCCGTTTTGATGGGAGACTTAGCTAGAGAAGAAGAAACCCTACCCTAAACACACCGATGCCTTAATTTCTCTTCTTCTACATTTCTTTGACATCCTTTTTACTTTGAGGGATGAACCTCTCTCACTTTTGTGCCCTATCTGGTAATAAGAGTGTGGGTGTTTCAACTATTCCTCGGGGGAATAATTTCCTGCATTTTTTTTGTACTTGTGTTACGTTGTAATGAGATTATCCACCCTTCTTGCTCGTCTATGGCAGTGAAGAGTGAGTAGTACGTTTACACTCTTTAGTAAAGGGTGAAGATAAGTGTAATATTGTTTGTGTTATGAAAATTTTGATGTTTTATCTATGCGTTAATGTTTATACCTCCCTTAATTGATATATGATTATTATTATTTTCGTTCGGTGTCGTATTACTACATGCTCATGGTTATAAATACTGGGTTAAATTTATTACTATATACGAGTTCATCTTCATGTTATTACGTACTTCATGTATGATACAATGATGCACTTAGTTGGGCTTTATTTAACAGTTGAGAGATTGGTGATAGATAGGCTAAATCTTGCCATAGCTAACGCTTTTAATTCAATGTATAATTCGAAACTCAGTCTTCAATGAATCATTGAGCTGTCAATCGAATAGCTAAATTAAACCATTAGAATGGTTCACATTTGGGTTTACTAGGGTTATTTGATTGTTGTATAGTACATAAACCTTTCGACTCACCTTATCAGTTGATGAGATATAATTCAGTTTGTATATCAAACCTACAAGTTAACTTTCCAGTAATATGAGAGTTAATTGATGTAAGTTGGAATTTTCATAGTCAAGCAATAAAATGTATGTTGGATCCCTAGACTAAATAGTAGCTTTTCAATTAATGTATTCAAAAGTTGATTTTAAGTATTTATTTGATCAGTTTTAAGTTTATGCCACAAGCTATTGTAAAGCACACTACGTGCATGACATTTTTACCCTTTTCTATTTTAAATTCCAACAAATAGCTCCCTGTGAGATCGACCTTGAACTTGACCGAGTAATACTACAATTTGAAATCTTGGGTGTATGATTTAAATCAGATCATGCATTTGGTACCGTTGCTGGGGAGTTACGATGATTTCGGAGAATAGAGAAGTTGTCTAGCCTATATTATATGTGTATATACCATTTGTTTTATTTTTTATTTTTTATTCATGTCTGTTAAATCATTTGCAGGGTCTGCAAAATCAGTCTTGTCTTTCATCTTCAGCATCTTCATCATCACAAGCATCTTCAGACTATTTTTGAGCAAAGTATGACGAATAATAATCAAATAGAACAAGTGGTGGTCCAAAATGCCAGATGTTTGAGAGAATATTTGCATCTTACACACAAAAGTGTTGCCTAATGTTTTGCTTTTTCCACAAATGCTCCAAATTTTAATATTAAAGCAAGTACAACACAACATTTACCTTAGTTTCATGCTCTTGAGCCTTGAAATCCTTATTTACATATGAAAGAATTTGAGGAAGGATGTGGTGTATTACAAGATAATTCTGAAAATGGCCCAGCTGAAATTTTTTCCTTTTTCTTTGCAGGATAAAGCTAAACAGTGGCTAAATTCTTTGAAAGCTCAATCCATTCTGAGTTCGCCAGTTTCGCAAATTGAATTTTTTAAGAAATTTTTTCCTGTACATCGCACTAATGCATTGAGATGCCAAATCATTAAAGAGGGAGAAACGTTTTATAACTATTGGGAGCAACACCCGTAATATTGAAATGGTTCATCAGTAGAGATGTTTCCATAGGTGCTGCTTCTTCCAATCTATAAAATAAAACAAGATGGAAGTTGAATCTTATACCCAACATATTACCCCCTCCCAAAACCATCCCATCCAACCTAACCCAACCCAACCATCACATTAAACCCAACCTAACCAAACTGCTCCCCGACAACACTGATGTCCTCTATCTCTCTCATATCAGTCTCTTATCTCTCAGGCGGCGAGTCACTTCCCGAAATCCCCGGACAAGAAACAACTCATTGGCCACACACAGAGCATGAATGATGTCCTCTCTCTTCTCTCTCAGGGGGCGAGTCACTTCTCCAAATCCCCGGACAGGCGGTGAGTCCCTTCCCCAAGACAAGCTGCGAGATAGATACAACCACTTGAAACCTCTGCTGCACAAACACCCCTCATCCCTTTTCTAAGCATACACCATCCCCTCCCCTCAATCACCACTTCCTTTCTCTCTCTATTGCACATCAGTGCCCATCCCCAATTTTGTGCCACTGTCCAAAGCCTCCTTGGGTCTGGGTTTATTTGGATTTGCTCATGGTGGTTTGATTTGGGCGATGGTGGTTTGATCTAGAGCAGAAAGAAGAAGGTTGGTTTTTCTTTGTTAATCTGTGCCTGGAAGGATCCTGATTAATTCATTATTTTGTATTTATTTTTCTTCTTTTCTTGGTTTCGCTCCTCCAACAGTCGTTGATGGGGTTTCTAGGTGGTGGTGGTGAGCATTGGTCTTCTAGATGGTCGTCATTGAGCTTCCTGTAACAAAAAAACATAGGAGCATAGTGTAATAAGCCTAGAATTAGAGAAGCCCATATGGTTTTGAGAGAGAGAAAGAGAGAGACATCCAAGTTGGGGTTTTGTGTGAATGGAAAAAAGGGGCGGAAACCCAAATGCTACATTTTGAAAATTGTAGAATTTGACCTAGATTGTATTCCCTTTGGTACATTTGAAAATTATGTGAAAAGGGAGAAACCTAAAATCTATAATGAGGAGAGAAAACTATGACTTTTGGAGAGCAAACTATAAAAGAAGAAAGACCCAATTCATATGCTAGTAGATGAGCAAAACCCATACGGGGATTTTGGTTGGTTTGTGCAATATTGTGTGGAAATAGAGTAAACCCAGGAGGGAAAATGTTGCAAAATGAGCAAAAAAAAAATTTTATGTGGAGGAAGATGTTGATGTGTTGTGGATTTTATTTATTCATTTGAATACTATGGTAGGGATGTGTTAGGAGTCTTAATTTTTCATGTTTGAATTATTCCAATCAGAATTTTTCACATAAAATTAGCATTTCTCAATTGTGGACAAAAATCCTCCTTTTCAAACTCAAAGCTTGATTGTATTGCACATGTATTTTCCTCTAAAAATCCAACATTCAGAGCTTGATTGTAAATCATTGGTATTTTCCTCCAAAAATCCACCATTTATTGTTTATTGTTAACTGAAATCTGCAGTCAAACTTTGGTTTATTGTGTGTTTGCTCCATGGCTCGTTGTGTGTGTGTTTGCTCCGAGTTCTTTGATCCATGGTTTATTGTCCTCATAATGAATCATTTTTTTATTTAGTCTTAAATAACTTGATAGTAGACTTGGGACACCTTGAATTGGTTTTGATGATTAGTATAAATAAATTTGGTATACCTTTAATCCGGTTAAATTTGGGATAAATTGGATGATGATTAGTTTAAATAAATTTGACCTAAATAACTTGATAGTAGCTTTCCCTATAGCCAGAGGAAAAAACCATTTCTAGATATTCATTATATTCCCATAAATCGCCAAGCAGAAATAGCAAACTTATCATCATGACAAGAAGCTCACACAAATCTTCCATTGCAAACTTGGTGTAAACATTTCAAGGTGAGCAAGCATATTAGATTCTTTTCCACAATTTCCCCCTGAGTGACTCAGATTAGGCCTAGGACATTATTATTATGACCAAAAACTCAGAAATCCAAGAAAAATTATAATCGACCACTCAGAAATTCAAGGAAAATAGAACAGATTGAACTTTCTTAATTCTTTTGATATTGCCACGACAACAACTTCGTTAGATGCATCTTCCCCCTGTTTCAAACGCTCTACAGACAAAGAAAAAAGTGGAGTCTTAGTTAGAGCAAGCCGTAGGGACATCTATCCGTATAATAAATGGTACCTTCCTCAGGGGCTAGCCAACTCCCTTGGGGGGCTATAAGTGCCCTTACGATGTCCAGCTTATTACTTGGAACAAAGTTAGTCCCTTAGGGCAGGCCAACAGACGCAGGGTCTTCCTTTCATAGAAACAAACTAGATCCCTATGAACAGGGACAAGGACCCACTTTATTCTTGACTTAAAGAAGCTTCTCCAAGATTTCCCACATAATGCATTTGAGAGTTGGACCTTAGTTGCTGTTTTTTTTATGATGCCCTTCCTTCCATAATGTGTCAGTTTGTTGAAATAATGGCTCAAGGAAAATTCATGTGCAAAAATCCGGATGAGGCATTTGAATTTTTTGACACCACTTGTGAGAGTTCCCAATTGTGGGACTCAGCTTCCCCAAATATCGTTGAAACCAAACCATCTTCATCTTAGGGAGAGAAATATGTATTAAAATAAGATGTTGCTTTATGGGATAGATCGACTACTTTGTCTCAAAAGCTGGATGCTCTAGAGATGAAAAAAGTCAAGGAAGTTTTGTGTTGTGTCACCCACTAGTTAGTTCCATGGAAACTATGCTTTGGTAGGAAATCCCATGGAGGAGTGTTCCACTATTCCAGCCTTCAAGGAGGTTTTAATAGAACAACCATTTGCATTTCACATTATAACAAAAACCCTATTCAAACCCATACTCTGAAACCTACAATCTAGGGTGGTGGAATCACCCAAATTACAGTTAGAAAAACACAACAGCCAGTGAGTAAGCAACCAGTTCCACCTCCACCACAACCTCAGTCTTAACAGTCGTATCAACTTTATCAACCCCCACATAAGAAGAGTTTAGAACACACCATGAATAAGTTCATTCAAAGTCAAATGATTTTTAATACTCAGTCTATCCATGCATTAAATGATTTCAAAGCTCAAATTCATAAAATATTGAAGATATCAAGAGTCATTTAACCAAATTGACCTAGTCTTTGAGTACAACGGAGAATAAAAAATTTTCATCTCAACCTCAACCTACACAGTGTCAAAACTAGACTAATATTGTGTCTTCTAAACCTTCTCTGAGTCAAGTCCAAGTAATTACTACATTTAGAAGTAGGAAGGTGATTGATAAGACCATAAAATCCAAAAATCTCAAGCCAATAACTGAGTCAATCCTTGTGAATGAACAAATTGAGTCTGAATCAATGATTTAAAAGGAAACTAAGTTGACTAATGGATTGAAAAATCAAATCCTATTCCGTTACCTTTTTCTCAAAAAGTCAAGAAACCTCAACCATTGAATAATCATGTTGAAATCTTTAAGTTGTTTAAGCTAGTGAAGATTAACATCCCCCTGTTGGATGCAATCAAATAAGTCGCATCATATACCAAATTTTTGAAAGACATTTGTGCAGTAAAGAGAAGGATCAATGTACAGAAAAAAACATTTTTGACTGAACAGGCTAGTTCTATCATTCTACACAAGGACCCTCTAAAGTACAATGATCTTGGAATTCCTATTGTTTCATGCATACTCGAGAACTTTAGAATTGAACAATATTTGCTTGATCCTGGAGCTAGTGTCACTTTACTCCCATATTCAGTTTATGAACAATAAGGGTTGGGTGAGTTAAAACTCACAAATGTCACATTACAATTGACTGACCGTTCTATGAAAATTCAATGAGAAGTTATTGAAGATGTACTTCTTCAAGTTGATATGTTTTAGTTTTCAGTGGATTTTATTATTTTGGATACACAGCTAGTCTTGTTTGTCTCTACATAAATTTCTGTTATTTTGGGACGACCATTCCTAGCTACATCAAATGCATTGATTAATTGTAGGAATAAAATCATGAAACTTTCATTTGAAAAATATGACCAGTGAATTGAACTTTTTTTGATGTGACAAAGCACCCAGGTTAGGGGGGAGAGATTTATGAGGTAGATGTAATTGAAAAGATTGTAGAGGAGAAATTCAACACCTCTTCTAGAATAATTGAGGTAGATGTAAACAAAGAAATTTATGAGGCAGATGTAATTGAGATGATATAAGTCTGTTTGATTATTTCTATTAATGATAGTGGTAATTTTGATGTGGAGTTTTATGCTAATTTGTTAAATTCTTCGTAGAAATTATCACGAGATGCAAGAGACTTAACCAAGAAGGAGTTCGTTGGAGGAAACAAGCCTCAACTAAAACTGGGTACTAACTCTAATTGGGAACTTAAGCCTGATTGATCTATCCCCTAAGCACTTCTTGTGTATTGTAGTTAGAATTTATTCTGTGTAGTTTCTTTGTTTGTTTTCAGATTATGGCTTTGCACTATGGATGTGTTTCATTTACATACCTTTTTAAATTTTACGTTATGATGTTATACATTGAGGACAATGCTAATTTTAGGTTGTGGGGAGGGAACAATCCATATTTGTCTTTGTAGCAAACGATAAAGAATTGGATAATGAGTCTTTTTACAAAAAATTCAACAAAAAAAGCGAAAAAAACACCTTTTTGGTTTAGTCTAGATTGTGTGAAGGGCGGTCGATTAATGCATATGAAAGAATTTGATCAATGTTTTGAACCAATTTCAAGTTTTGCACTTGATCGTCTTGATTAGATTAAGTATGGGCGAAGAAAGGATTACACTGAGACGTTATCTTATTCCAATCTAATGCTTAAAAGATATGTGTCATGAGATTGGAGCAACAATCATATATTCCAGTAGATGATTGGACTGACAAAAAGATTATTTTGGGTCTTGAAACCAGAATGACCCAGTTTGATCAAAGAAAGACCAAGTATGAGGAGAACCAGAACAAGATTCTAAGGTTGCTTTGAAGGAGATACCATGGTGGCCTATCATCGTCAGCTTAGCCAGACAGAGTCTTCTACATCTTCTACTCTTTCTTTAAGTACATTTCAGTTCATGCACTTGATTTTGAGTAGTTTTGGATGTTCTTATGTTTTGAATTATGGTTTTATTCAGTTATTTACTTAGTTTGTATTTTTTCAATTAAATTTTGTTGTGTTAAGATAATTAGTTTGTATTATTCATGGTAAAGTTATGTTTTCATTATGTTAATTTGTAGGTATAACCCTAACTAAATCACGGTGGATTTTCATACACTGTTTGTACATTATCTTTATACTTTCGTAGAAAACTTATCTTTTTGAGCGCGGAATGATTTCTTATTTTGAAAAACCTTTTGAAATAACATGATTCTTTATGAACCTTACATATATTGTGGAGATGTGAAACCCTTATATTGATTTTGAACCAATCTTCCTTGGAGAGATTTTTAACGTTTACTCATGTAAGAATTTCATTTTTGTAGGAAAATTTCATTGAATAATCTTATTAATCTCGTTCTGATTAGCACTTGTTAAATGACATGTTAATATTTTCCTTTAAATCTTTATGAGAATCATGTAGGCGTATGAGTTCTGAAAAATGATCTTAGCCCACTTGTGATTTTAGTTTGAGCCTTAGCCATTTCTTTCACAAAACAATATCCCTAGTCAGTTGTGATTGGGCTATGATAAGAATTATTTTCTTAAAGCCATAAGTTAACCAAGCCAATGCAAGTATATTTTTCCAACCCTTGCTACATAATTTGCTTGCTCTGTTGAAAAAGGCAGCATACAAGAAAAAGAGAAAAATAGACAAATATGGTGGGAAAATGAAGAAAAGAAAAGAAAAAAATTTATGAAAGAAGAAAAGAAATAGAAAAAGAAAAGGAAGGTATGCAAAGAAAGAAAATAGCCAAGAAATTACAAGCCTGTGATTGAAAATGAAGAATCATAAGTATGATGTTGTAAAAGCCTGGAAAGTTAAAAGGGGATGTGTGCTAAAAAAATCAAAAGCTTTTTGAATCCTTTAGACGTCATTTCTTAAACCTAATACCCTTAGCCACGTTATACCCCTAATAAAGCCCTTTTTGTTTCAGAAGTAATGCATATTTATCATTTTCATCCATTCATTAAAACATAGAGTGTTGATAATTTTTTTAAATATAGTGTTAATATTCCATGAGATTACGCCAAATTGCAGTTTTATTCAAATAACATTCTTTTGGAATATTATATGTGCTATTACTTAGCTTTGACTTCAATATTCTTGTTGCATGTAATTATTGAGTGATAGTCACTAAAACTTGAGCGTATTCTTTATTGAGTGATTTCTAGGAAATGATTGACGTCGAGGCTAACTCTTGTACAACTTAGTGAAGGATTGCGATATTTCTTAAATGTTTTTAAAATAAAGAAATTCTCGCGCACAAACACGAGTTTTTTTTCTGAAAATACATAGAATAATGTTACAATTGATGTGTGTTACTCTTACAATGATAAGGAGAGGAGGTATTCAAACATAAGAATAGAATGATGATTTAATTTTATATGAGCAAATATGAATTATTTTATCTTAGCTGCTGAAGTCAAGACGAAACTCGTCCACTAGGGATCACATAGGGGTTTAACATCTTATTGCATAAGGTAAATGCAATCGTGAAGTCTAAGAATGTGATATTATTTATTTTTATTACTAGGTATTGGTAATTTTTGTTGTGGTTGTGATAACCCTAAAAAAGTACGATATTGAATTAGGGTTTAGGGTTAATTAAGTGCATTAATTAATTTTAAATGTATGATTTAGATTATATTGCGACTATTGTTTGAACTATATATTTTGTAGGGTTTCATATGTAATAAGGAAGAATTAGAGGGATAAATTGAAAAGAAGAAGAAAGGAGAAAAGATAAAGGAAAAATCAACATTCATGCACCATCTAGTTGGTAAAAACACCATCTGAACGGTGGCAAGACATTGAAAATCAGAAAGGGACCCAAGGAGTAGTAAACAATGCATTAGCATCATTCAGATGGTGGTTGCATCGGAACAGTTGTTAAGCTGCCTTAAGCCCTCCTATCCTCAGTCCAAAAGTGCAACAAGAAGCTATGATTGGCCACCCTGGGTGTCTACGGCTTCTAAACCCTTTCCTGGAGCCTATAAATAGCCTAGTTTAGCCATTTTGATGGGATTATTTTCCAAGGAAGAAAGCCAGAGCTAGAGAAGAAGAAACCTTGCCTTAAACACTCCTAAGTCAGAATTTCTCTTCTTCTATATTTCTTTTACATCCTTTTTACTTGAAGGGTTGAACCTCGCTCACTTTTGTGCCCCAACTGATAAAAAGATTGAAGGTGTTTCAAATTCTCCTTGGGGAAGGATTTCTTGCACTTGTTTTTGTACTTGTGTTACGTTGTAATAAGATTACCTCACCCTTCTTGCTTATCTACATCAATGAAGGGTGAAGACATGTGTAATATTGTTTGTGTTATGGAAATACATACGTTTTACCTATGCGTTAATGTTTATACCTCCCTTAAATGATGGATGGTTATTTTTATTTCCGTCAAGTGTCGTATTACTATATGGTCATGGTTACGAATACCGTGCTAAATTTATTACTATATACTAATTCATCTTCAGGTTATTACGTACTTCATGAATGACACAATGATACAAGTAGTTAGGTTTTATGTTGTAGATGGGAGATTGGTTATAAATAGGTTAAATCTCGCCATAACTAATGCTTTTGAATGAATTCATAAACTAAAACTCTGTATTCATTGAATCATCAACCTTACAGTCGAATGGCTAAAGTTAACCTTTTGAATGATTTACCTTCGGGTTTACTAGGTTTTTTTGTTTGTTGTACGATACATAGACATTCCAACTAACCTAATTAGTTGATGTGATATGGTTCAGTTTAAACCCATTTGTTAACTTTTCAGTAATATTGGAGTTAATTGATGTAAGGTGGCATTTTCATAGTCAAGCAATAAAAGGCATGTTGGATTTTCGGACTAAAGAGTAGCTTTTCAATTACTGTAATCAAAAGTGGACATTAACTATTTATTTGATTAGTTCTTAGTTTACAGTACAGGCTATTGTAAAGCACACTATGTGCACGACAATCTTACCCTTTTCTATTTTAAATTCCAATAGATAACTCCCTGTGGGATTGACATGTGAATGTAGAAAGCCTATAGCCAAATTTTTTGGAAGAAATCATCGAGGAAAGGGATGGAAGGCCAACAATTGTCCGTTGATATGATCGTACTCATTTTCCCAGCATCCTTAAGGTCAATAGGTATGCCAATTTCTTTCAAAATCAACCTATTGTGTGTGAACAAACCATTGAATTGCATCATTTTGCTGAATTGGGTATTTTGACGGTTATGGAAGCAAGGGATTGGGATAATTACTTGAGGAATGGAGGAGAAGCAGTGAAGGAGATTGTTAAGGAGTTCTACTCCAACGCCGAGGTGGTGAATGGGGCAATCAATACGTATCTGTTGGGGATTTACATCAATGTGCGTGAGAAAACTATTTTTGAAAGGATAGTACAATGGGTACCTAGGCCTAACTATCCTCCGAGGAAAGAAGAAAGTTTGGATGTGGTCAGAGTAGAATTGACGGGATTTGTGAACTTGAAGTGGGGGGTAAATAGTTTCTTAAGCAAGGAGAAGTGACCGAAAAATACAAAATGGTTAACTTAATTGCCATTTCAAATTTTGGTCCACTTGGGCGAAAGAATGAAATTCTTCCAGACATGGTTCGAATTTTGTATGCGATTGGAAAGAATCATAGCATTGACCTTCCCTCTTTGATCTTGTTTGAGATGATCAAAGGTTGTCACATTAATAGAAATTCACTTACCTTCAAAACGTTAGTAACAAAGATTTGCATTAACTAGGGAATGAAGATCAAACTAGAATGAAAAGTGCATAAGCCAATGGGATTTCATTCCAGTGGAGCCAGGGCCACAGTGCAGGACAAGCAGCAAGGGAGGACATGCCGTAAGGACATGGCCCTGATGAGGTGCAAGATACCATGAAAGAAGAAGTAGAAAGGGAGGTAGAAGAAGCCCATGCTGAGACAAGTGCCTGAGGACTCTACGAGAGATCATGCTTAGTATCGAATCAATGCAAGATAAGATTCTCCGTCGTTTGGGTGGAGTTGCTGGACATTCGAGCATTTGAGTGGCTAGTGACTATATTCATTTTTGTTTCTTTGGTTTACTTTGTGTTTTTTTTTCTTTAGATAATTTAAGTGTTTTTTTTGAATCATGGGACATTTTGAATGGGTTATGGTAGCTTTACAACAAATATATTCTTAAAGCATGTGTTAAATTTTAGCTATTCCATTGTTATTTTTTGTTAATTGATAGAACTGATGTGATATTAAGATTACTTGCTAAAGTGACTAAGCACATGGTTATCTTGACAATTAATCTAACAGTCATAATTGAAAACCTCATTTCTTTGAAAAATGATATTTTCTCTATGCTTAAGTCCCAATGTACATTGGTATTTGCAATTCTTAAGAAACTGTAGAATAGCCAAGCTTGAAAATGGAATTGGGATATAACCTACATTTTTTGAAAACCTGACAAAACTAGTAAAAATCAGCACTTACACAAGTAAGGTTTTTAACTTTCTATCCTTGAATAAACTCATTAAGTTGGTTTTGATTGATGCAAATAAAGCAGGATGTACCCACAAAGAATTTTTTCACACGACAAATACATGTGAACATGCTTGAGAAAGGATCTTAGGCCATTTTTTATTTTAATTTTTCTTTGAGCCTTATCCATTTCTTTTGCCACAAAATCTCTTGTCAGCCATGATTGAGCTTGAAAATGATAACTCTTTTCTATACAACCATGTTTTTGACCAATCCAGTGGAAAAATATATATTCATACCTTGATTGTATAATTTTCTTGCACATTCTCTTAAAAGCAGACTTTATGGAAATGAGAAAGGAATGTAAGGGGAAAATGGCAAACGAAAGAGTAGAAGGAGATGAGCAAAGAAAGAAATAAAGAAATGCAAAAGAAATCAATCTAGCAAAAGAGTTGTGATTTGAAAGAAAATGGGGAGGAAATAAAAAGAATGAGTATTTCATAGACAAAATGAAGAAGAGAAGGTAAAATGTGCATAATTATAACAAAATTGGATAACCCATTTTGAACTCTTCTCATTAGTCATTTCACTCACCACTGGCTACATTATAACCTGGAAAAAGACCTATTTGATCTCAGGTCTAATTCATGTGTTGGAAGTCAACAAAAATTTGGGGTATGTTAATTGCATTGCTTTATTTGTATCAATATTCCTCCATGAAATTTTGCCAAAAGTGTTAGTTTGTTTTTTTCTTGATTGCACTCCCGCAATTTTTGTGCATGTGAATTTGCGATTAACTTTCTTCTAATCACGTGCCTTTTAGATAGAAATTCACTAAAGTTAGAGGAATATTTTGCTAAGGGCATTCTAAGAAAGGTTTCTGAAATCAAAGCTACCCATGGAGGGTAGTATAGAAGAATGTTAGTTATATGATGATTTTTGTCACTAGAATGATTATTCTTCACATAGAGAATTTCAAATGCCAATGTAATAAGTGTATATTTTTGCATAGAGTATGTACCTATGAAAGAGAAGTGTTGGGAAACAATTCAAAATTAAGCTTTGGGTGTCTTAATGATCATGGTGCTAACCCACTCTGATAAGAAATCTTACATATACACATCTATGCGATTGAAGTGGGTAGCTTCACTGAAAACCCTCATGAGACAACACTCGTCCACTATGGGAGACCTAGGGGTTTAACAACTAGTTGCATATGATAAATGCAACCGGGTAACCTACGAAATGACATTCTAAATTTAATTTCAGTTGGATGTTTTATATGACTAGGGACTAGCAATATGCAAGTTGGGGGGTGTGATGCATAGTTAAAAGTTACATCTTATTATGCCTCTGTGAGAATAATTGTGCTTCAATTGTGTTTAAATGATAATATTTCAGGATAACGAAAGTAGAAAGGTTTAAAGGAAATAACGTCACTCTTTTAAACAACACACGTGTGTTTTAAAAGGGAACTCAAGAAGGAGGGAACAAGTTACATAAAAAACTAGACTTTGCTTCCATGTTCGAACGCTACTTTCATGTTCGAATGCCACATTGAAATCATTTAAGATCTCCAGGAGGCTGCTAGGGAGTATACACGAGGCTCGTTACTATGGACGACAAAGCTACATTAGCAACCACGTTAGAACTCTAACAATGTTTGAACGCTCTTCAAAGGAGAAATGCTTTGACGTTCAAACACCAAGTACCGTTCGAACGTAAATCCCTGACTTAATGCAAACATATTAAATCTCCCCCTGGATTTTATGACATAGGCATGGACTTTCAATACCCAAGTTTGTCCCTTACCTCCCTCCCTTGTCTATAAATACCATCCCTTGTAACTTGCTGAAATATATCTTTTGGAAGTGGAAAAACCCTCCAAAAGTAACTAGTTTTCTTCTACCTTCATCATTAGTTTCATTAGCTTCCATTGTAAAGCTTCTTTCTTCACCTAGAGGATTGAACCTCTCGCACCTTTCTAGCTCTCTTGTAGCTTTTAAGGGTGGGTAGTGTTTCACTCATTCTTTGTTAGAGATAAGCTTATTATTTTGGTTAATGTTAACTTGTAATTAAAAGTTCCTCTATTTGGAGGGATGAGAATCACTCATTTTTCTAGCTTTCTCAAAGCCATGAAGAGTGACTAGTTTCTTACTCACTCTTTAGTAAGAGGGGATGAACATGTATATTATTTTTAGAAAGTTATATTTGTGCATTTCATTTATGCTTAATGATTTATCTTCCCATTAGTTATTGAATGATTGAATACATCTAGCAAAGTTAAAGTACTTTGTACAATCATAAATCTGTTAGAAACTAGTTAACTCTTGACATAGGAGAATTCATTGGTTCTATGCAAGTGCTCAAGCTAGGTCTTCATGAAAACTTTTTAATCTTCATTGTCATTACTCTTTAATTAAGAATGGGGTAATTTAATAGTTGTTGGAAGATTTGTAGGATTGCTTGCTTTTTTGTATACGGGTTAAGTCCCGGCACTAACAATTCTTGCAAATCTCTACAAAGAAATCAGAGTCATGTTCTTAATTCACACAGTCCATCTTTAACCTCTTATTAACTTACTATTGACTTAGGTGTTAATTGAGTTGTTTACAAAGCACAAATATATCAACTGGATGAATAAATACATGTCCAGATCCTCGAGCTCAAGGGTGACTCTTTCATTTAAGAGAATCTTATATTTTGCCTAGAAAATTCTATAATCATCATAACTTCAAATCTTAAGGGTTCCAGTTACTTTGGTCTCTATCCCTTATAACTTCAAAATTTCAACATTACTTACTTGTGGATTCGACTCTGGACTTAAATGGATTTTAAGTACAACTTCGCCACCTGCACTTGGGTGTACACATTTTAGATCAAGTCAAGCGTTCCCCGACAATGGCACCAAAAATGCTTGATTGTTTTCCCTAATCTCCAACCCTCAAACCCAAATTATGTCTATATATGACTTACAGAGATTGGTGAGTGTCACTCTCCCTCGAGTTCGATGCGAGAAATGACGAAAATCATGTGTGGATGAAAAAAAACATGTGTGAGTTCAAAATTGCTCCCCAAGCGTAGGGAGAGTCTATCAATGTCATGTTTTACTTGAAATAAGTAGTCCAATGTCGTCTCCTTTGGAAAGGAAACATACTTGATTTCACATTATCGATGCAAACATACTTGATTTCACATTTGCATTTATTTCAAACACCTTCAAGGCATCCAATCATGTCATCACATAACCATTTAACCAAATTCTCAACAATAGACAAGTGTTAAAATTCTATAACAACCTACCCATTCCATATAATCATTCTAGGTCTAAAATAAACCTAATTCGGGAGAAAAGCCTACTACTTGAAGCATAAAAGAATGTTGGGAAGTTCCAATAATACACCCACAAGCTCAAACATTTATTTCTCCAAAATCCGAAATAAAAAAATTTGGTGTAATTCACTCTTTTTGGTACGTTGGTGTTTCCCTCAATGAGTAGAACAACTTTGATTCTTGGCTCGTGTTGATTGAAGCACCGTAGGGCAGTAGATCGTAGAGAAAAGGTTGGGTTTCTATGTTTTTTTTTTCTCTCTCTTTCTCTCAAACGTTGAAGACCCAGCAGATTTGTGGGGAAGAAATCTATTTTCTTCCCCTTTTTATACTCCCCAAATACTAGGTCCTCATCGCTCCCTACAGGTCTCCACTTTCGATTTTAGTTTTGACCCGAAACAATTAAATTTCACCCCTGCACAAGTTCAAAATATTTTTATTTCAACTTGGTTTAAATTATTTTCCAACTTTCCAAATTTTATTTAAAAATTCATTTTTTTGGGTCACTCAAGGCCTGTTCACCTCGTAAAACGTGAAAAATTCAACTATCTCAGAATTCAACGAAAATTGACAGGGTAGTTAGATTTCACGAGATGAATCCAACGGTGAAGTCTGTTTCATCATCCCAGCTCTAAAAAAATTCAGGTTTGTAATCCGTATCGTAGTGACAAATTATCGTTATGCCCCTTTTCATAAAAGTTCAAATTTACTCAGGTTTTTCATTCTTCCCCCCTTAAAAGAATTTCGTCTCCGAAATTCATACACACATACACACTTAACCGCATGCATATGCAACATGTAATACTATACTTAAAATTGTAAACATGTACTTTCATCCTCGAATAAGAACGGATAACTGGTACGTATGGTGTCCTCACGCTCCCATGTCGCCCTTCCATACCTCGGTGCTGCCACAACACCTTCATTACACTCACAGTCTTGTCTCGCCAAACTTGATCCTAGCTATCCATGATACGCACTTGTCCCTCCTAAAAGGTCTCATCCACATCAACAATCAACTCGCCCTAATCCACAACATGTGTTGGATCTAGAGTATACTTTTGGAGCATAGAGACATGGAACACCGCATGAACACACGATAAATTTGGTGGCAACGCCAACCGGTAAGCAATTATACCCACCCTCTTGAGTACCTCAAAGGGCCCGATAAACCTCGACGACAACTTTCCCTACTTTCTGAATCTGCCCACTCCTCTCTTAGACCTCACCTTCAAGAAGGCATGATCCCCAATCTCAAATTCCAGAGGTCACCTCCGTTTGTCAGCATAGCTCTTCTGTCTGCTCTAAGCCATGAGAAGACGCTTCCGAAGTAAGTGCACCTTCTCCAAGGTATCTCTAATCAGATTTGAACCCGTAGAGGGTCTTTCTCCCACCTCCATCCAACTCACCGGAGAAGGACAAGACCTCCCATATAATGCCTCATAGGATGCCATCTCTATGCTCGTCTGATAACTATTGTAGTAGGTGAAATCAACTAAGGTTAAATCTTCTTCCCAACTACCCCTGAGATCTAACACGTATGCTTGCAGCATGTCCTCTAAAACTGGATGGTCCTCTTTGATTGATCATCCGTCTGGGGATGAAAGGTTGTACTCATCGTCAATTATGTCCTCATGGCTCACTGCAAGCTCTCCCAAAAGTGAGTCGTAAACCTGGAGTCTCGATCTGATTCTCTAGATACGGGCACCCCATGCAACCGGACTATCTCCGGTATATACAACTTGTAGAACTCCTCCAGCCTGAAGGTCATCCGCACCGCCAAAAAGTTTGCCGACATGGTAAGCTGGTCCATTATCACCCACACCACGTCATGCCCTCGTGATGACTGTGGAAAGTGAGTCATAAAATCCATCATAACATGCTCCCAGTTTCACTAAGCCATCTCCAAGGGCTGGAGCAATCTTGTTGGTCTCTGGTGCTCAACCTTCACCTACTGCTGACATATGAGAAATCTACTGACAAAGTCTCCAACGTGCCTCTTCATTCCACTTCAATAGTAGTGGTGACGAAGATCATGATACATTTTCGTGCTGCTTGGATGAACTATAAAACTGGAGCAATGGAACTCCTTGAGGATCTTTTCTTTTAAATCTGAAGACTGGGGAACTACAACCCTTCCCTTATATCAAAGACTACCATCTGCATGAATGGGCCCAACCCTCGACACTTATACCTGACCGTACCCAATCCCTGATGGACAACATCTTCGTGTCTTGCCCCTCGAACTCGATAACTATACTTAGTAGGGAAGCATAGCCACAAAACTCCCCAAAGTGTCCTAAGCCTAACCCCTATAATATAGACCGACCAGTCCCAGTCCCACAGCCTCTGGCATCTGCCACTCTCGGAAAGCCACACTAGTCAATATTCCACGTGACTTCAGGCAGAGTATATCAACCACCATATTTTCCTTACCAGGGTGGTAATACAAAGTGAAGTGGTAGTCCTTTAAATACTCTGTCCACCCGTGTTACTGATGAACACATAATATTGCACATTTCATGGCCTCATTACATTCATTATAACTCAACTTTTGCATTTAATTACTTAGTGTTAGCCTATTTTATGAATAATGTTGAATTCTCGATGTTGCATGTTTTGATAGCTTAAATGTTGGATTTTAGGACCTTGCAACTATGTTGGATGTGTGGTAATGGCATGGACACAATACATGAAGAATTGGAGGCTTAAAATTGAAGAAATCAAGGAGGTATTGGTGTTTTGGAACAAAGGCACCAGCTGCCACATCACTGGGAAGCACTGCCTCGGTTGTCCTCAATTTTGACCATGATCTACTCAAAATCTAGAAAAGTTCAAAACATGAAAGTTGTAGATCTGGATGTCCTCTGTATCGTGTCCAAATTTCAGCTCAATCCAACGGTTAGATCAAGAGTTATGTCATTTCTACCGAAGGTGGTCCAGTACAGAAAAAATAGTATCGGTACTTGGTACCGGTACCACGAACATTCTGGCCGAAAAACAGCCTGTAACTCAACTTTGAGGCTTAGGGGTCCCACCTACACTTCTCCCACTTGCCCCCCAACATTTCCTGACACAAGAGCACGCCTCCCTTACACATTTGGAAGACTTGGAAGGCTTGGCATTAATGAAGCATGGGAGAGGAATGGGCAGGCATGTGGGCTGCCAGGCTAGGCTTGTCCTAGCCTGTGCAATGCATCATTTCAGCCCTCTCTTGATAGGAGCTGGAGCAGACAGCTAAGGAGGACCCTCATGGACGTTTTTTGCAAGGCATACACTCCATATATCTCAACAATATTCAGCATTTTTGGGAGTTGGCTACCTAAGCTTAGGAGTAGATATAGAGAGAGAGTTCCAAGGTTGAAGATCATGAATCATTTTTGCATTTTCTTCTCCCATTTTCACTTGCTATTGTTGTAGTAAGCTTTCATACTCTTGTAATCTTCATTTTATTACCTTAATGTCATTTACTTCAAGTCTATTTCAAGTTTAGTTGTGTAACTTAGATTTCACCATTTATGCTTTCAAGTTCTTCATTTCCATGCTTTAAATTGGGTATTGTTGATTTGTCTTTCTAGTTTAAGTTTCTTGCATTAGTTTAAGTTTCATGCTCCATTTCCTTTCCATGTCAATTTCCTTTATGCTTGTCTATGCTTTTAATATGAATAGCTAGTTTTAAGTTGATTACTCCAAGGGAAATTTCTCTTGGGGATTTCATTTCAACTATTTTTCATTCCCCCCTTTAGGGTCAAATGGTTCGGTTTGACGGGGTTGAGAGTGGATGAGTTGGTGAGCCTTTGATATTCCGTAGGCCTAGTCACGGTTTATGCTTAGATACTCACCAATCTCGTCCCTAGCTTCCCCCGAATCAATCGTTCATTCATACTCAATCGGAGGAAAACTTTGAGTTGATTTGGTATTCCCATTGGAATGAATCCTTTGGATTAGCCAACACTTGCTTTATTTGCATTTTCATTTACAAACACAACCCCAAAACATAAACAAAAGATTTTACATTTTCTTTACCTTTTTGCAAAATCACTTTCATAAAACTCCCTTTCCTTCCCTGAGGAGACGACCTTGGAATACTCTTCCAAGTAAAACACCGACCACGAAAGACTCCTTGCGATTGGGGAGCGCTTTTGTGCACATTCCATATTTCACTTCATACATTTTGTTCACTTCACTTCCATCACAATTCGTTGTCGCCTAATCTCTAGCATCATCCCGAGGGAGAGTGACACTCCCTTAGTCCTATAAGTCATACACACATTTGAGGGTGGTGTTGAGAGGTTAGGAACGACAGCTATTATCAATCAATCAGTTACCTCATGTTGAGGTCCTATTGTGTAAAGATGTATTTCAGACTTTTGTAGTTTGAAAACACCTCGAACTATTCACCATATAAGTGGTGGCGCCAAGCCTTCAACGCAAAGACGATGGTTGCCAATTCCATGTCATGCATGGAGTAGTTTTACTTGTGGTTCTTTAATTTTTGAGAACCATAAGCCATCACCCTCCTGGACTTCATTAAAACACAATCAAATCCATATCTAGAGGCGTCATAGTACATTGTGTACATCTGTCTCCTCTCCTCGACTATCAAAATAGGAGCTGAAGTAAGCCTTCTCTTCAACTCCTTGAATTCCTTCTCACACGATTCATGCCACTAGAATTTGATCTCCTTTTGGGTCAACCTGGTCACAGGTGTGGCTAGTTAGGAGAAGTCCTTGATGAACCTCCAATAGTATCCTGCCAATCCAAAGAAAATACGTATCTCTAAGACTGACTTTGGCCTCTCCCAACTCATAACTGCCTCAACCTTCTACAGGTTAACTGACACACTCGAAGCCGATACCACATATCCCAAAAAGTTTACATGGGTAAGCCAAAATTCACATGTACTGAACTTAGCGTACAACTGATGGTCCTTAAAGGTCTGGAGAACTATCCTCAAGTGACCCTCATGCTCCTCCTTAGACTTGGAGTAGATCATGATGTCGTCAATTAACACCCTAACAAACTGATCTAAATAGGGTTGGAACACCCTATACATGAGATCCATGAATGTCGTCGAGTCATTTGTCAATATAAATGGAATCATCATGAACTCAAATTGTCAATATAAACACCGTCTTAGGGATATCTGCCTTCCTGATCTTCAACTGATGGTAGCCCGTGCAGAGATCTATCTTAGAGTAGATCTGGGCTTCCCTTAGTTGGTCAAACAGATCATCAATCTTTGGCAAGGGGTACCTATTCTTGATGGTGACCCTGTTCAACTGTCGATAGTCTATAGACAACCGAAGGGTCTTGTTCTTCTTCTTGGCAAACAATACCGGAGCACTTGATGTTAAAGTGCTCGGTCTAATAAAGCCCTTATCCTATAATTCTTATAATTGGACCTTGAGTTCTTGTAACTCAGTTATCGTCATCCTATGTGGAGTCATAGAAATAAGAGATGTACCTAGATGCAACTTGATGCTAAAGTCTACAACCCTATGGGGAGGTAATCCGGTAGTTCGTCTGGAAAAATGTCCTCACACTCATTGACAACCCGAGGTAGGCTTAACTCTTGTCTCATCTCGTCCTCTAGAGTAAGGCTCGCAATACAACCCATCAATTGCCCATGCCATTGAGAGTTATACACGGCTTGGGGTAAGGCATCATGCTTTTCCCCTAAAACTAGAAACAAATGTCGTCCAGTGTGTAAGAAGTTACCCTCTTCCGATCGTAATCAATGACGACCAGATGTGCCGCCAACCTGTCCATCACAAGGATGACATCAAACTACGATATGTCCATGACCCTAAGGTTCATGGTGAGTAGAACTCCCGGGATCTCTAACTCACAACCTCAATAGAACTGATCAACGCACACCCAAGCCCCTAGGGGTGAGTTCACAAACAATGACTCTTCCAAGGTATCAACCTCTAAGCCCAAATTCCTTAAACATGATGCAGAAATGAATGAATATGATGCACCTAAGTCAAATAACACACTAGCCCATAAGCGAGAAAGTAGAAATGTACCCTGAATCACTAACTGATCCACTGGCTCAAACTTAGGTGTGATGGTGTAGACACGTCTTTGGGTCCCTGAAGTCCCAGCCTGCATAACCTATCCTCGACCTCGGCCCACGTCTTGGTCCATCTGGCTTGACTGCGAAGTCCCCACTCAAAAAGTGGTGGAGGCCTAAGTGGTGCCCTGGAGCTGATACTTACTTTCTTGGCCCGTGGTGGGGTAGGGAGGAAAAAAGTTTGTCTGTCACTGCCCCACTGATGACTGGGATTGAGATGTCCCATAACCCTGGGATCCCTATCTTTAGGGACAATCTCGCTTCATGTAGCCCAATTGGTTGCAATGAAAACATGTTCGTAAGCCTGCTTGGCTAAAAACCCTGAAATGTCTCTCGCCTTGGGAGGACTGACCTTGGCCTTGGCCTTGTTAGCTGCGACCCTATCGCTAGTGTCCCTATGGTTTTGAAATTCGTTGCTTCTTCCCCGAACTAGAAGAAGAGGATTGACCATCCTTCTTCTTATCTTTAGCACCTGCCTCCCGTATGCTTCGTGCATCGTCAACCACTCTCTCAATGGCCATTGCTATCTCGACCATTAAGTCCAAATCCTGTCGGCGACGACCCATAATTTTACCAAGGAAGGATAACTTGTACCCATCCTCAAACCTTCTTACTATGGCCAAGTCGGTGGCTACATAATCAATGGCAAAATGGGCTAATTTGGTGAACTTGGCCACATACTCCTTCACCGTCATAGTCCCGTGCTTCAAGTCTAAGAATTCCAGGGCCTTTGCATGTCAAACGGTCGCTGGGAGCACTTTCCCATGAAGAGCTCTTGGAACTCTCCCCATGTCATTGCCTCTAAGTTCTTCGAGGCCATTACCTAATCCCACCACAGATGGGCTTCTCCCTCTAGATGGAATGCAACAAGCCTTATCTTCGTGGCATTGGAGGTGATCTCCATAGCCTCTAAAATCTTGTCGGCTTGTTGGAACCAACGATTGGCCCCCATCGAATTTGCCCCTCCTAGAACAGTCATAGGTTGGTGTCCCTTGAACCTTTGGATGTGATATGAGCCTCCTTGCTCCGCATTTGCACTAGCCTGTGCGATGGAGGTTGCCACATTGCGAATAGCCTCCCTGAAGGCTTGTTGGTAAAAACTAGTGGTGGTTGGTTGTTGTTCCGCCCACCGCCTCGGTCGTGTCCTCTTCCTCTATTTGCCATCTACACACATGTCTAATAGCAACAGATCATTTACTTAGTATCCCAAAGTAGAGATTAAAGTTCAAACTTTGAGATTTACCTCCTTGTCTAACTAGCAGAGCACATGCCAACCACTAGTAGACAACTACCATGTGAACAACCCCGTTCATTTGTTTTCCGACTCCTAATGTTATGTTTTCTAACCTTAGTGTGTCCATTTTCATATACATGTTACCATCCATATAATTCACATAACATATAGCACATGACACGTAATAAATAAAGCACAGAACATGAAATACACAATGGATGCAATGGTCTAAACTCATGCTTCGCAAGCCCTAGGTAAATCGTATACCTAGGCTCTAATACCAACCTGTGACACCCCAAAAATTGGGACTCCTTTGTCAATTCGTTGATCACCCATCAAGCCGCAGAATACCCATGGATACCGTATTACTCGATCTCACGCTGTTATGCCCCATTTTTTGAGATCCACAATTTGACAAAATTCGAACATAATCCCCTATGTACGGGGAGCTCTACCCAAAAACACAACCTACGTAATCATACAACATTGACCATACCGAGTCCATTTATGAGTAAACATTGGTCACACTTAGTCCACTTATCCATACCCATATAACCACATGCATTTTTTATATTAAAAACAGTCCATATGAGTTCGATTATAAATCTTTTATATTACAAGTCAAAATGGGATTTTCAAAGAAGTTATACAAAATGAGTCATAAAAGCCACAAGTCGGCCTTTTACACCCTTGAGACTCGAATTGGGAGCCGTCCGTCGGAGTGAACTCCGCATCTGAAATGTTTTTACATGAAGGGTGAGCCACGCTCAATATGGTATCTCCTAAAGTGGCTACTCTCCAACCTAGATATATATGAAATGTTCACATGCAACAATCAACCATTCAAAACATTCCCACCAAGAATACGCATTCAAAACAAGAATCCCATGCTATGTCATAAAATGAGATAAAACACACTCATGTACATCTACGTGAGCCTTCAATAGATCCCTTAACACATGCAATTACCATGTATGAAAACCAGGTTTGCTAAGCCCTCATCGTAGAAAATTTAGAAACAAAATCATGTGTCTTGGTTGGGTAGCAGACTTTTTGGGTCGCACCTCTGACTCCGCACACCGATACACTTTTTTGGACATGCACCGTCGAAAGTGTATAAACAAGTAGCCAGGTCTTGCACTCGAGGGAGAGTCTAGCTCTTCTTGTTATACCAGACACAAGTTTTTTATGCAACCGTGCTATTGAATCGGTATTTCTTTCCAACTTTTTCCAAGCCCACCCATCATCCACCAAGTATTGTGTTTGATTGAACTATTCACACACACATCCACACTCATGCCATTGCCCGTGATTGTGATGCCAACATTATGCCCAATATGCAATGAATGTCAAATGAGCAATTTCCACCATTCTATTGCCAATTATATCAAAAACATATAATTTCCACACTTATTATAATGCGAACATATCATAAGGCATATATTAACATCACACCTATAACAAGTCCGTAGCATGTTATCACATTATCTATGAAAACATACTTGATTTCACATTTGCATTTATTTCAAACACCTTCAAGGCATCTAATCATGCCATCACCTAATTTGCCCACTTAATCACACAACTTAAGAATCACATTAGGTAATTTCTACATACCTAATTAATGATAGAAATTATTCTACCCATTCACAATACCCATATCCTCAATTTTTACAACAATAGGCATGTGATACTTCTATCAACCTACACATTTTCTATACTCATTTCATCAAATTCTCAACAATAGGTAAGTGTTTAAAATCTCTATCAACCTACTCATTCCATATAATCATTATAGGTTAAAAATAAACCTAATTAGAAAAAAAACTCTACCTCTTGAAGCGTAAAAGAACGTTGGGAAGCTCCAAGAATACACCCCCAAGCTCAAAACTTTATTTCTCCAAAATCTTGTCTCGAAAGCTTTGCTGAAATTCACACTTTTTGGGACGTAGGTGTAGCCCTCGACAAGTAGAACAACTTTGATTCATGGCTTGTGTGAATTCGAGCATCGTAGGGTCGTAGATCGTAGAGAGAAGGTTGGGTTTCTCTTTTTCTCTCCAACGTTGACGACCCAACAGATTTGGGGGGAAAAAATCTAATTTCTTCCCCTTTTTATTCTTCAAAAATACTAGGTACTCATCCCGCTGATTGATGGAAAACGTTGTTGTTCCTAAGCTCCTAACATGAACACTCAAATATATATGGCTTATGTGTGTGGGTGAGTGTCACTCTGACTCGGATTCATGCAAGAGAAAGGGCAACGGAATGGTGGTGAATGAAATGACCAAAATGTGTGGAATGGGATGTATGTGAACAAAAGTGCTCCCCAATCGTAATGAGTCTCTTGTATGTCGTGTTTTACTTAGAAAGTATTCCAAGGTTGTCTCCTCAGGGAAGAAAAGTTCAAGTGTGTGAAGGTGACTTTGTCAAAATAGAAAAAGAGAGAAAATGTAAAATCTTTGTTTGAGTTTTGTGATTGAAGTTTTGAGAATGAAAATGAAATGAAAACAAGTGTTGGCTAATCCAAAAGGTTCACTCCAATGGGAATGCCCAATCAACTTGTAACCTTCCTCCGAGGGTTTATAGATGAACGATTGATTTGTGGGAAGCTAGGGACGAGATGGTGAGGATCCAGTCATAAATCGTGACTAGGCCTACGGAATATCAAAGACTCACAACCACATCCACTCTCAACCCAGTCAAACAGAACCACCGTACACCGAGAGTGGAAAGAAAAAGAGTTAAAATGGAATATAAGAGAAGGTCTCCCTTGAATTAGCCAACTAAAAATCTAGTTATTCATGGTAAAGGAAAAAACATTAATGTAAATGAAAACATTGTAGAAAAATGAAGATTTAAACTAAGTTAATGCAAGAAACATAAACTATGAAGAGAGAAATACAATACTCATTTTAAACTTGAAATGAAGAAAACATGAACAATAATGGTGAAATCTAAAACATGTAACTAAACTTGCAATATACTTGAAAGGAATGGGATTAAACAGAATAAATTAAGCTTACAAGAGTCTTACATTAAAATACAAGTGAAAGGATGGAAGAAAATACAAAAACATAAATTTCCCACACTATGGCACTATTCATCATCTTCTTCCTTGGGAGCTTTCTAAGCTTAGGTAGCCACACTTTCAAAGCTTGTGGAAATCTGAATATATGGAGTCTATCCCCTTCATTTTCGTACATGGTTGTCCCCCCCAAAGTGTGTGTAGGCTTTTCCATCAATGGGAGGCTAAATGGATGGGTCTTGAAATGCTAAGACATCCTACCCAGTAACCCACTTCCTCTCCCATCCTCATTATTTCAACGGCCTTCAAAGTCTTCAAATTATGTAAGGGAGGCATGTAAATGTGTAAGAAAATGTTAGGGGGCAAGTGGCAGAAGTGTAGGTGGGACCCCCAAGCAAGTGGAGTTGAGTAACAGGAGGTTCGGGGTTGTTCAGGGGAGCGTACCGGTATTGCGTACTGGTACACTAAACCTTTTGGAGACGGGCGTACCTGAATGCAGTACCTGTACTGTTTAGTACCGGTACTATTTTTTGCTCTGGACTAGTCTTCGTAGAATTGACATAAATTTTGATCCACTTGTCGGATTGAGCTTAAATTTTTATACAATACAGAAGGCATCTAGATCTACAACTTTCATGTTTTACATTTTTCAGATTTGAAGTGGATTATGGACAAAATGGAGGACAACCGAGGCTTTGCTTCCAAATGATGTGGCAGCTGGTGCCTTTGTTCCCAAGCACCAATACCTCCTTGATTTCTTCACTTTTAAGCCTCCAAATCTTCATGTATTGTGGTCATGCCTTCATCACACATCCATCATAGTTGCAAGGTCCTAAAATCAATGATTTAAGCTACAAAAATATGTAACATCAAAATTTTAATATTATTCATAAAATCAGCTAACTCTAAGTACTTATATGCAAAAGTTGAGTTAATAATGCGGGTAATGAGGGCTTCAAATATACAATATTTTGTGCTCATCATGCGCCACACATGTCTCCACTTTAGGTTTCAGTTTTGACACAAAACGATTAAATTTCATCTCGTTTTAAGTTCAAAATATTTTTACTTCAAATTGGTTTAAATTATTTTTAAAATGTCAAAATTTTATTCAAAAATTTAATTTTTTTGGGTCACCCGAAGTCCGATTGCCTTCTAAAACGCAAAAAATATAACGATCTCGGAATTCAGCATAAATTGATAGGGGAGGCTAGATTTGGTGAGAAGAATCCAATGGTGAGGTCCAATTTATCATCTGAGGTCTAGAAAAATTTGGGTTGCAGTCTTTACCTTAGTGACAAATTACTATTTTGCCCCTTATTTTATAAAAGTTCAAATTTACCCGAGTTTTACATCATGGCCTGTGCATAATCTCTCATAACCTCCCAAATCATCACTGTGAAGTCCATCCGAGAGCTAGCCATGAACTCATAGAGGAAGGCCATCTTTTCTACCCTAGTCTTCTTCTCCGCTTTCCAGGGTAAGACGTTGTAATGGAGAATCTTGTCCATAACTCCATATGCATGCTTAAGCCCCCTGATTAGCACAGAACATTACATATATTATGTGTTGGTACATCTTTATTTTGTTTATTTTTGTGGCTAAAATGAGCAGAATTTCATGGTTTGAGTTTTTAATGGAGTTTTGATTTGATTGCAAATAAAAGGGGTCATTTAGTACTGAGTAAGCCCTCTCATGGTGTTTTTGATGAATGGAGATAAGAATGAGCTTTGATGTTGGATTAGAAGAAGGAGGAAACAAGAATTGAGCAAAACCAGGAAACAAATACCAGTAGTATTAAGGAATTCTTGGAGGGGAAAGTAATCAAAGATTTTGCAGCACAACGAAAAGCCAACAGTAGTCACTTTGAGGATCCCACTGTGAAGTCTACCACACTCCTCTAACATGCCCAACACTCAAAACACCCCTTGGGACACCTATCTTGGACTTTTGGAAGCTTGGCCATCAATATGGATAGAAAAGAAAGAAGTTGTTGGGTGACGAGACATAGCCTGCACCAGCCCACCTTAATTCACGACCCTATGTGGGGAGTCACATCAAGGGGCTAGAGGGTATTTCTCATAGACGTTTTTGGGGAGGAAAAGGCTCCATTATTCAGCATTAGGAGGATAGGGAGATAGATAGTGAGAGAAGCTCTAGGTAGAAGATGATGAACAGTGTTCTAGTGAGAGAAATTGAGATTTGTACGTTTTCTTCATGGCATTGTCGTGTAACCTCCTGTAAGACTCTTTAGAACTACATTCAATGTGATTAATGTTACTCTCCTTCATGTTCATTGATAGTTTAATCCTCTCTTTAAGTTTCTACCATTAATGCATCAAAGTCCTTCATTTTCTTAGCTTTAAAATGGGTTTTAAATGCATTTACTTTTAGTTTATGATTTCTTGCATTTAGTTATTCTACAACTTCATACCTCTACAATGTACTTTCATTACATAGTCATTTTCATTTCAATCATGAGAAGCTAAATCTTTTAGTTGGCAAAACCAAGGGAAACCTCCACTTGGGAATAAAATTTCAACTCATTCTCTTCCCTCCCTTATGAGTTCAATGGTTTGGTTTGAAGGGGTTAAGGGTGGATAAGTTGGTGAGCCTATGATATTCCATAGGCCTAGTCACGGTTTATGCTTAGATACTCACCAACCTTTTTCCTAGCTTCCCCTGAATCAATCATTCATTCATGCTCTACCAGAGGAGGGATTGTAGTTGAAAAAGTTTTTCGATTGGAGTGACCTCTTAGGTTTGCCAACATTTGGTTCTCATTCCATTTTCACCAAAACGCACTCCACCAGAAAACTTTCAACCACAAAGATTTTTACACTTTCTTTTATTCAAAATCACTTTAACTTTGGTTTACTTCCTTCCGTGTGGAAACGAACTTGGAATACCATCAAGTAAAATATGACCCACGAAAGTATCCTTGCGATTGGGGAGCTTTTTTGTGCATTCATATCTCACATTTCAACCATCTTATTTTCCTTTCAACTTGGCCTTTCTTTTGACACTATCCCAAGGGAGAGTGACATTCCCCTTCATCCATACACTATACATATTCTAAGGGATAGTATTTAGGGGTTAAGGGAAATCAAGGTTCTCAAACAATCATTTTTGGAGTCGTTGCCGGGGAAGGCAAGTGTCAAACCAAGAAGGTGATTTTCGGACGACGGAGGTAAGTCTCGTGATCTTCATCATGGCCTGAGGTATGTTGTTCGTGTATATATCTTTGTTTGTGGATAATTTCATTTTTAGATCTTTTGTTGCATGTGGAGGCGAGACGAGCTAAACCGATTGGTTAGACAACCCATAGACCCTAATATGAATATTGACCACGACCTACCCGAGCATGTGGGTGACAATTTTGATAACGTCGGTGCCAATCCTAATTTTCAAGAGGGTGGGGGATTGTAACAACCTAGAAGGCCCAACCCATGAGTCCACTTTCCCCCTTCCAGGAATGAAGGGAACAACATCCCAATTGACCCTCCGACAAGGTCAATGCGAGATTTCCTTCAACCAACTCGTGGCACCACACTCTCATGCATCCTCCTCCCGGTCCAAGCTCACCTCTTCATAGCCAAACCAGGGATGTTGAACTTACTTCTTGAATTTCATAGAATCTAGAATGAGAGCCCTGTTTCACATATATGGGATTTTGAAGAGATAGTTACAACTTTTATCCCTAATCATAATATGGAAGGCATAGCAAGGAAGAAATTGTTCCCTTTCTCCTTGAGTGATAAGGCAAAAACTTTGCTTCAGTCCTTGAGATCCCAGACCGTAACATATTGGGAACAAATGATCTCCGTGTTTTTGAATAATTTTTTTCGGATGCATAAAACCACCACCCTTAAGAAGCAAATTCAATTTTTTTTAGAGAATCCCAATGAACAATTTTACCAATACTGGGAAAGGTACAAGGAGTTACTACAGTCCATCCCACACCAAGGCTTTAAACCATCGTAATTGGTAAGTTTCTTCTATGAAGGAATTACACCAGGCCATCAACAGTTTATTGACTTGATGTGCAACGGGAAATTTTTGAACAAAGAGCCCGAGGAGGCATTAGACTATTTTGACACATTGGCCTAAAATTCACAGTCATGGCACACCACTAACCCTACCAATGTACCATGATCTTTGCCTCTAGGGAGTGACCAATCAAAAGGGGAATGGATTTAAGATTTAAAAGACTGGGAAGACCTACTTTCACAAATTTCTAAATTATCTAGGAAAGTAGGGAGGCTTGAGGTGAATAGGAGACGAAAGGTGTCCCATGTGTCACGAATCGAGGAGGTTTGTTCTATTTGTGAGAGTGTCGAGCATTCCATATCGGAGTGCTCGTGCATTCCGACGCTTAAGGAAGTATACCATGAACAAGTCCATGCTTTCAATCAACCGAGGCAATCATTTTCTCCAAACTCCAACACTTACAATTCAGGGTGGAGTAATCACCCTAATTTTAGTTGGAAGAATAAGAACCCCATCCCTCATGGTTCTAGTGCATATTCACCTCCCGTGCCTCCTAACCAAGGTTAATACCACAACTAATACCAAGGTCATGGTCAAACATCTAGCTCTCAATACCCAAGGCCCAATCAGCAAGGGTATCAGTCAAACCAACCACCAAAAAATTTCTCTCAAAATCTACCTCCACAAGGCTTTAACCAACAAGGACCATCAAATCCATTCACCTACCAACCTCCCCATAAGAGAAACTTGGTGAATGTGCTCTATAACTTCATCTAAATCCAGACCACCTTCAATAGAGACATTTCAGCCCAACTCACCAAGATCACCAATGCCATAGGATTGTCTCAACCAGAGAAGGGGAAATTCCCTCAAGAAAATCTCAAAGGCCAACATGTGGTTGAATTGGTCACGCCCACCCAAGAGAGTTGTGAGCAACTCAAAGCTATCACCACCCTTCGAAGTGGCAAACAAATTGAAAAGACCGTGGTGCCAAAGGTTTTACCCAAGGCCACATTGCCAATAGAAGAGGATAATGAGGGTGAGGCAAAAGATAGTGTGGCCGAAAAATGTGAGGTGAGTGAAAATAGTGAAGAAGAGGTGGTTGAAAAAGAAAATGTGATTGATGACAGCATGTTTATTCCTCCTATGCCTGCCTCTTTCCCTAGTCGTTTGAAGCCACCGGTCAAGGTGGCTACTTACACTGATATTTTGGAAATATTTAAGCAGGTGAAAATCAACATCCTGTTCCTTGATGTCATGTAGCAAATACCGTCGTGTGCAAAAATTTTAAAGGATCTATGCACAGTGAAGAAGAGATTGAATGACGGGAAAAAAGTATTCTTAACCGAACGAGTGAGCTCCATATTGATGACCAACACTCCTCCAACATTCAAAGACCCCAGCTATCCAACAATTTCCATTACTATAGGGAATTTCCGGGTGGAGCAAGCATTGCTTGACTTGGGGGCAAGTGTCAATCTCCTCCCTATTCGGTGTATCAACAACTTCAACTTGAGGAGTTAAAGCCTACCTCAATTGGCAGATCGTAGCATCCGCACACCAAGGGGAATAGTGGAAGATGTCTTGGTTCAAATTGATAAATTTTATTTTTCTATTAATTTTATTGTCTTAGATGCACATCTCGTTACTAATCTGAGTTCCTAAATCCCTGTTATTCTTGGAGGACTCTTCCTTGTTATATCTAATGATGTTTTAAATTATAGGAATGGTATAATGAAATTGGCTTTTGGGAACATGGCCATGGAGCTTAATGTGTTCAATTTGACAAAACAATCGAGGGATGACGAGGAGGTAAATGAAGTCAATAGAATTGACACCCTGGTCGAGGAGCATTTAAAGTTAGAGAGGATGTTGAAATTCAAGGAGGAACAAATGGTTGAGCTGGAGGAGTTGGATGAGCAAAAGGAGGTAGAAGACTTGGAAGGGATTGGAAGTTGGATTCCCACATTTGAAGAGTTACCCAAACAAGCAAAGAAAGTTTTCCCGTCGGATGAGCAAAAGCTAAACTTGGAGTTGAAGCCATTTGAAATATGCCTACCTTGGCGAGGGAGAAACATTTATGGTGGTCATTAGCTCTACCCTGAATGTGAAACAAGAAGAAAAGCTCTTAGAGGTATTGAGGAAGCCCAAAGGAGCAATCAAGTGGACTATCGCGGACATCAAGTGGATAAGCCCTATCATTTTCACCCATCGTATCTACCTTGAGGAGGATGTCAAACCCTCCCGACAACCTCAAAGGAGATTAAATCCCAACATGAAGGAGGTGGTGAAGGAGGAGGTATTAAAACTACTCGATGTGGGAATCATCTTTTTTATCGCCGATAGCAAGTGGGTAAGTCCCACACAAGTAGTACCAAAGAAATTCAGAGTCACAGTAATGAAAAATGAGAAAAATGATCTCATACCTATAAGAGTCATAACCAGATGGAGAGTTTGCATCGACTACCGAAAGCTTAATGCTTGCACAAGGAAATATCATTTTTCAATGCCATTTCTTGATCAAGTTTCAGAAAGGGTAGCAAGGCACCTATTCTATTGTTTTCTAGATGGGTATTCTGGCTATAATCAAATTGAGATCTCATTAGAGGACAAAGAGAAGGCAACTTTCACCTGCCCAAATGGTACCTTCGCCTATCACCGTATGCCATTCGGATTATGCAATGCTTTTGGGACTTTTCAACGGTGCAGATGGAGATTTTCAGTGATATGGTGGAGAAAATAGTGGAGGTTTTCATGGATGATTTTTTCGTGTTTAGCGATTCTTTTGACGGATGCTTAGAAAAATTGGAGAGAGTATTTTGGAGATGTGTGAAGAAAAGAATCTCGTGTTGAATTGGGAAAAGTGTCACTATATGGTGACAGAAGGAATCGTGTTGAGCCACATAGTATTGGCAAGGGGCATTGAAGTTGACAAATCCAAGGTGGAGGCAATCTCCAACCTTCCAATGATGACAACCATCAAGGGAATCTGGTCATTTTTTGGCCATGCAGGTTTTTATCGTCGATTCATTAAGAATTTTATAGCATTTGGCCTGACCTCTGACTCACTTACTACCTAAGGAGGTCCCCTTTAAAAAACTAAAAAACATGCTTGTCACGTCTCCGATCATGCAACCACCCAATTAGGATATACCTTTCGAGCTTATGTGCGACGCGATTAATTACGCGGTCGGCGCAGTGCTTGGTCAGCGGGTAGGCAATCGACCGTGTGTAATATACTATGCTAGCAAAACACTTTTTGGGGCTCAAATGAATTACACCACCATTGAGAAAGAATTGCTAGCCGTAGTGTTTGCTTTAGATAAATTTCGTTCATATATCATTGGTTCGTCGATTGTTGTCTTCCTTGATCATTCTGCCTTGAAGTACGTGTTATTTAAGCTGGATGCGAAACCAAGACTCATTAGGTGGATCCTCCTACTACAAGAATTTTATTTGACAATTAAAGACAAGAAAGGAGTTTAGAATGTTGTGGCGGATCACTTATCCTGGCTAGTGGTGCAAGAGACTAATGAACATATTCCTATCCTTGACTCTTTCCTAGATGAACAATTGATTTCAATCCATTCAATTTGTCCTTGGTATGTTGATATATGCAATTACCTTGCAATAGGACAAATCCCACCTCTATGGAGCTTAGAGGATAAGAGACTATTTATGGCGGATGTGAAGTATTTCTATTTCGACAACCCATATTTGTTCAAGTACTGCCTTGGCCAGGTCATGAGGAGACGCGTACTTGAAAATGAACAACGGGATATCCTTACATTCTGCCACTCTCAAGCATGCGGTGGTCACTTCTCAGCCAAAAAAACTTCCACCAAAATTCTTCAATTAGGTTTCTACTGGCCCTTTCTCATTAAAGATTGTGTGTCATTTGGTAAAGCATGTGACAGATGCCAACGATCGGGTAATGTGACCCGTCGAAATATCATGCCCCTTTCCCCATACTTGTCATAGAAATATTCTACTGTTGGGGCATCGATTTCATGGGTCCGTTCCTCATGTCTTTTGGTTATCTGTACATCCTTCTAACAGTAGACTACGTGTCCAAATGGGTGGAGGCAATCCCAACAAGACTAATGATCACCGGGTCATAGTCAAATTTCTCAAAGGGAATATCTTTTCAAGGTTTGGGATGCCTAGGGCAATGTTAAGTGATGGTGGATCCCATTTTTGTAATAGGCCATTTGCATCTTTAATGTTCAAATATGACGTCACTCATAAATTATCCACCGACTATCACCCACAAACAAATGGCCAAGCCGAGCTGGACAATAGGGAGATTAAGACCATCCTAGAAAAACGATTAACCCTAATAGGAAGGATTGATCCGAGAGATTGACCGATGCCTTATAGGCCTACCGTACTGCCTATAAAACTATTTTAGGCATGTCTCCCTATTGACTAGTCTATGTAAATGTTTGCCATCTGCCTGTTGAAATGGAACACAAGGCCTATTGGGCCATCAAAACTTTAAACTTCAATTAGAGAATGACGGGTGAACATAGGAAGTTAGAGCTAAATGAATTGGAAGAAATTCGGCAAGATGCGTACGAGAGCTCAAAATTTTAATAGGAACCAGCCAAAATCTTTCATGATAATTTCATTATACGGAAATCATTTGAGCACAGGAAAAAAAATACTCTTATACAACTCTCGACTGTCAATTTTTTAAGGAAAACTCTGATCTTGTTGAGGCGGCCTACCCCAATAGAGTTGTGAAAGTGAAAAACCTTAGAGATGGCCAGACAAGCAAGGTCAATGGCCAAAGACTTAAATCATTCTTTGAGGGTTTTGAAGGAAAGATTGTGGAGGAGGATTTAATTGACCCGGGGTATCCGGAGTTTATGGAAGACTAGCTAGTTCTCATGCTTTTACTGTACAATTTCTTTTATTGATTTTTATGTTCTTACTTTCATGTCACTTATTTTCTTTGATTATATAACATTATTTCCCTTAGATCCAGATCTTGGTGCTTTTGGTCAAAAGCTCAAATGCGAGGTGTTCTCTTACCCTACTCATCCTTTACTGATTGTCATTGCATTCAATATCTTTTTTGTTGCATTGAGGACAATGCATGATTTAAGTTGGGGGTGAGGTGCACTATTTGTATGATACACCGAGGTTGTTTGAAAATTTTTTATTTTTTCTTCCATTAGTGAAAAACATGTGAAATTTTTTGATAATTTTTGAAAAATATCTTATTGTTGACCTGTATTCCTTCATAATGAGTATGTGAGTTAGATGACATGTAGATCTTTGCTGTAAAATTTGTGCACATGAGCATCTCATGGAAGTTGACCGTATGCATGAGTATCACATATGTATTTATTTTTGAACTCAACTATATGTGACCCTTGAATGTGTAATTTTGGCAATTTACAGATTGGATTCATGTTTTTAAGCTTGACATAAGTAGTGGAGATGAGTAAGAACCCATGAGAGCTTTAGTGCCAAATCCTTTTTGGAGGGAAATTACAATTACTCAAAGAAATATTTTTCAATGTCAAATATGTTCAATAGTCTCATTATGCTTGTTTCGGTTTGGTGCATTTGGTTAGTAGACTGATTTGTCTTAATCATATAATGCCACCTTATGCAGACCTGGAAGTGATCTTAGGCCATCTTGGAATATGTCGAGCCTTTGCCTTTTTCTTGTTCCAAATATTATCCCTAGTGCCGTGATTGTGCCTAATTGAAATTCCTTTCTATGCCACATATTTAACCAAGCCAAAGAAAATAAAAAATATCTACCTAACCTTGGTTGTTCCTTGTGCTGAGTATGAATGATAATAAAAGAGAAGGAAGTATGGTGTGGAAATTCAAACAAAAGGGATGATTGATGATGAAACTCAAAGAGTTCAATGAAGAAGAATGAAAATTCAAGAAAAGAAAGAAAAGAGAAGAAATGAAGAAAGAACGATAAAAAGAAAAGGAAAATGTTAGAGGAAAGAAAGAAAAAGAACAAAGTGTGTGTTGATTATGTGAGAAGGAAAATCCCATGAAAAGGGAAGTGCTTTTGAAATAAAAGTCTCTCACTCAGAACAATTCCCTTTGTTACCCGATATTCTTCATTTCATTTTACCTAAATATCACCCTGAGGCCCCATTATAACCCTTAAAGCCCTAAGTGATCCAGAGAAGCGTGGCAGGTACATAATGTCAAAGACAATGATGAGTTATGTCTTACTAGCCAATGCCCTAGCATTCTATTCATGAGACTATGCCATGGTCGCTTCATTTTCATTTATGAACTTCAATTTTTGGATTACATGTGAGCACACTTTGTTTTGAACACAAGATTCTATGTCACATGCAAACATGGAGTGCATACCAAGATAGTTTGAGTGTATTTCATTGCTTAAGAGTGACCCTTGATGAGTTTTTCATTGAAGCTGAAATTGGCTAGCTAATAGAATGTGAATTCCGTTGTGTAAGTGCTCAATTTTTTTTTTTAAAATTCACACAAACAAATTCGGAAATAAATATGTATGTGCATACTTTAGACTAGTATTTAAGACTATGGTATGGCTCATGTGTGCTTAGTTCACTCTTTTGAGAAATATGCTAGAACAATTCATGCTTACAGAATGGGGGAATTGTGATCAAGTTTTTGATATTTAAGTGTTAGAAGTAACTTTGTTATTTGAATTCTTGTTTTATATTTTGGGATATGCATTTTGGTTGTTTGAGTTGGAAACTCGTGCTTTATATTATGAAAACATCACAATTTTAAATTACATTGCAACTTCGATAATGATGTGGGCATGATTGTTCAAGTTGTGGTTTACAAGTGTAGTACACGACTAGGGTTGAGTGGAAATCATATGAGAATGGTATAGTGTGAAGGGTAGGTCCTAAAATGAAGTGAAATGGAATTAAATTGGATAGTAAGGATATTTTGTAATTAAGGCAAAAACTACCGGTAGCAGTTGGCTACTAGAGTCATGACTACCGGTAGTTATTCCACGATCTACTAGTAGTCGTTGCCCAGAATGCCAAAAGTCAGGGGTTTTAATTGATTTTCTTCAGAGAAACCCTTCATTATCCTCATTATTCAAATAACCTAGTCCAAATCTCTCTCATTCAAAACCCTCCTAGGATTCCAAATCATTCCCCTACCCCATTAATCTATAAATCCCTAACCCTAGAATTGTGATTTTGGCGATTCTTGTTGAAGATTCAAAGCAATCCTCTTTAGAAACCCTAGAGTTGCAAAATTTATCTCAACCCCTATAATCCATTCAATCTTTCCAAAGCCTCCAATAACTTTTAAATGCCCCATACCAAACGAGCTGGGAAAATCCCTCTACAACCCTCGGATACGGGTGGTCGAAAGAGGAGTGAGGAAGGGTCGAGTGCCCAAAGGAATGAGCAGAGAAAAAAAGTGAGGAATTAGGCAAGAATGAAAATCATTGATGATAAAAATGTGAGATGTGAGAGGTTTGCTGATAAGAGAACTTTGGGTGTGACTCATCTGGTGGTGAAGATCACCGAGGCTCGTGGGATTGGATTTTGGTTTAATCCAGTGAGTGGATTTAATTTGTCTCAATGCCGAGAGTTTTACCAAAAACTCAAGGTGGTGGATGAGGTTAAGGAAATTTTGAAAACGAATGTCAGAGGAAAGAGTTTTGAGGTGACACTCGCGGTGATTGCTACTCTTTTGGAGTATAAGAGGCCACCTCTCTCCACTCCGGTTTATCCACACAACATCTCGAGGGTTAAAACTATTCAAGAGTATGCAGCCTCAATGTATGAGGACCCAACACTGTTTAAGGGAACAATCCATGTTTGGGGCCTCAAGTACGCATATGGGCTGATGAACAAGATTCTCCATTACAACTTGTTTCCAAAGGGAGCAGAGAAGACACCAAATGTTGAGAAGTTGGGCCTCTTAGACGCGGTGATGATGGGAAAGGACCTAGATATCTCACTTTTCATCTGGGAGGTAATAAAGGATTTTGCCTAGGCTGAACATCCAAGAGCGAACCTCCCTTATGGGAATTTGGTGACCCTTATGTGTTAGCATTTCAAGGTAAAAGGATATGCTTCAAACAAAATCACCCCACCGAAAACCAGAGCCATTGGCCAAGCTAGTAGTAGCAAGAGGTCCACTATGACTCGAGTTGAGTGTGCTAGACCTTCAGGTCCTGGGTCATGTAGTGCAGGACCATCTTCTGAGGCCCCCAGGGCATCTCCGTCCACTAGACCATCCACTACTGCACCTGAACGTTCAGTCCCTCAATGCCTCGATGCACTAGAGACTTCTATGCATGGAATTATGGCTATTGTGCACGATATGACTGCGATGATGAAAGAGATCTTTGTGCACGCTTTCCCCGTGAGACCTATCCTATGAGTCCCTCCACCACCAGTTGTTGGACCCTTTGCCCCCTTCATCTTCCACTGTAGTTGAGATGGGGGAATTTGTGAAAGAGGATGCTGATGAAGAGGATTATGGGGAGGCTTCTGGAGAGGAAGGAAGTGAGGATGATGAAGGCAATGATGATGACGTTGGAGATGAGGCGTAGGGTCCATTAGTTTCCCTCTTTTGTTGTCTTTTTAGCTTAGATGGTACACAGTCTCGATGTAATCACTGGGCTGGTAGAAGAAGCCCTTAGGAATATTAGGTCATTTTGTCTGTTTTGAAACCTAACACCGTGTACTCCAAGTTTGAATGTAATTAAAAGAAAAATAACAGTTTTATTTCATCTTGCCCATTTTCATTTCGTAAATTGCATTATGATTTCTTGTATTTTGATTGATCAATGAATTGCTTGAGTGAATGGATTATTGTATTAATATGTTTTGGGTTGAATATAAACTTTGCTAGGGACTAGCAAAGCTCAAGTTGGGGGGTGTGATTAGCATAGAACATTGCATATATTATGTGCTTGTACATCTTTATTTTTTTATTTTTGTGGCAGAAATGAGCAGAATTTCATGGTTTGAGTGGTTAATGGAGTTTGGATTTGATTGTAGATAAAAGGGGTCAATTGGTGTTGAGTAAGCGTTCTTATGGTGTTTTTTATGAATGGAGATAAGAACGAGCTTTGATGTTGGATTAGAAGAAGGAGGAAGCAGGAATTGAGCAAAACCAGGAAACAACTATAGGTAGTCACTACTGGTAGTATTAAGGAAGTCTTAAAGGGTGAAGTAATCAGGGATTTTGCAGCAGTAGTTGGCTACTCAAGTCATAACCACCGGTAGATATTACACGATCTACCGGTAGTTATTGCTGAAACTGCCCAACTTCTACAGGCCTTCCTTTGCTGCTTTGAGGGTCCCATCATTAAGTCTCCCACACTCCTCTGACATGCCCAACACACAGAACACCCATTAGGACACCTATCTTGGACTTTTGGAAGCTTAGCCGTCAATGTGGAGAGAAAAGAGAGAAGTTGTTGGGTGACGAGACATTGTCTGCACCAGCCCACCTTAATTCAGGGTCCTATGTTGGGAATCACATCAAAGGGGCTGGAGGGCATTTCTCATACACATTTTTGGGGAAGAGAAGGCTCCATTATTCAGCATTAGGAGGATAAGTAGAGAGATAGGGAGAGAAGTTCTAGGTAGAAGATGATGAATAGTGTTCTAGTGTGAGAAATTCAGATTTGTACGTTTTCTTCATGGCATTGTCATGTAACCTCTTGTAAGACTCTTTAGAACTACATTCAATGTGATTAATGTTATTCTCCTTCATGTCCATTGATATTTTAATGCTCTCTTTAAGTTTCTACTATGAACGCATCAAAGTCCTTCTATTTCTTAGCTTTAAAATGGGTTTTAAATGCATTTAATTTTAGTTTATGATTTCTTGCATTTAGTTATTCTACAACTTCATACCTATGCAATGTACTCTCAGTACATAGTCATTTTCATTTCAAGCATGAGAAGCTAAATCTTTTAGTTGGCAAAACCAAGTGAAACCTCCACTTGGGAATACAATTTCAACTCTTTTTCTTCCCTCCCTTATGAGTTTAATAGTTCGGTTTGACGGGGTTAAGAGTGGATAAGTTGGTGAGCCTTTGATATTCCATGGGCTTAGTCACAGTTTATGCTTAGATACTCACCAACCTTGTCCCTAGCTTCTCTCGAATCAATCGTTCATTCATGCTCTATCGGAGGAGGGATTGGAGTTGAAAAAGTATTCCTATTAGAGTGACCTCTTAGGTTTGCCAACATTTGGTTCTCATTCCACTTTCACCAAAACACACTCCACCAAAAAACTTTCAACCACAAAGATTTTTATACTTTATTTTAGTCAAAATCACTTTCACTTTGGTTTACTTCCTTCCCCGTGAAAATGACCTTGGAATACCACCAAGTAAAACACGGACCACGAAAGTCTCCTTGCAATTGGGGAGCATTTTTGTGCATTCATATCTCACATTTCAACCATCTTATTTTCCGTTTGCCTTGCCCTTTCATTTGACACTATCCCAAGGGAGAGTTACACTCCCCTTCATCCATACACTATACATATTCTAAGGGATAGTATTTAGGGGTTAAGGGAAAGCAAGGTTCTCAAAAAGTGACCCACTAACTTTGATTTTTCCATTAAATTCTGTAAGGTTTTTGTACATCAAGTGCGTATACTCATGGAGTTTCTTCCTCTCTTCATGGTCATGATGGTAGGGTAGCCATTTCTATCAAGGGGGAGGCCTATGATAATGCAACACCTCTGCAATGATTACCGAGGTGATATCAATTCCCCCCCCCCCCCCACAGTGCCTCTTAAAAT